>VZSF01009529.1:89221-217667 GCA_013398295.1 Chionis minor | reverse complement strand
GGGGGGGGGGGGGGGGGAGGGGGGTAAGTTTGAGTTTTCCCTATTGGAACATTCTTCTTCTGCTTGAATTTCTTGAGATTCCTTTAAAAAAAAAAAAAACAAAGAAAAAAGAAAAAAAAAGAAGCAGCAGCAAGGAATGCCTCACCCCATAAACAAGAACAGTTATTCCCAGGATCTAGGAAGAAAGGGAAAGCAATACTGAGACAAACTCAAGAGACACCATCCAAAGATTTGATCCTGAAGTAAGACTTTTCTCAAAACTTATCCCTTTGTTCATATTGCAAAGCAATTTCTTTCTCTCCACTATACCTTTTCCCAGAAAAAAAGTGTTTTGTTACCTTGATTACTTACTTCTAAATGCTAGACTTTGAGCGAGCAGAAGCTATGTACCCATGAGTTTTCTGACAGCGACCAATGCTGATTATACCACACCGCATGCAGAGAAAATGCTAATTAGGACTTTTGCAAATGCAAAGCACCATGCTCTCAACATGTTCTTCATTTTTACTTGTCCTCCAGAGGAAAACAACAACAACAAAAAAAATTAAGCTTCATCTCACGCTCACCCTGGATATAAAACTAGTTCTTTCAGAAAGGCATTTACTGAAACCTTTGACTTAGAATTCCCAGAGCAAATAAGAGTAGGAATTTTTGGATGTGCTGTAGCTTCAGCACTGGTACTGCGAGCAGTTCACTGGAAATTTCTATAGTCCTTTAGAGTTTTGCGCTGCAGAGGCAGCTCTGGCGGCAGTGTACTGAAGGCTCTGACAAGCCTTTCAAAAACAGCCACTAAAAAAAAGGGGCAAAGTGGAAATCACACAGTACAATGCCTCCTTTTTAATAATGGTGTCTCGGCAATCCACGAAGCTCCGAGGCTGAAGTAAAACAATCCATCGATGAGGGAGAGTGTTGCATAAAATAACCCCTGCAGAAAGTCAGTGCCTGCTAGAGTTACTAGTATACTGATTTCAAATGCTGGCATTCATAAAATTTATGTATTCATAAAATACATAACTTAAACTACTTATATTTACTTACTTACACCCTTATAGTGATGTGTCAGGAACTTTCCTGAAAAATATTCCACTTGCCCAGAATAACAGTGTATTCGCCTACTTACACAGAGCACAGAAATTGTAAGCCTGCAGTAAGAAAACTGTTTTCCATGAGTCTTTCATGACTCCAAGGTGAAATACTTCAGTAACCACGCACAAAAGCTTCACGCCAGCGACCTGTATGTTGTGGAGTTCAAGAATATCATGAGATCAAGATAGTGTGGTTCCGATATTAAATTCCCTGATACTCCCCGTGGACACTGCATTAAAGAGCGGAGATCATACAAGGAATACATATAAGGTGTACAAAACAAGATTTTGCGCAACTATTTGGTGTTGAAATAGTTCCTGGGAGGCTTCAAGGCCTCAATGCTCATGGAACACAACAGCACACAAAGCTGCTGTACGTCAGGTCCCTTTCTTGATACTGGAAATCAAATAGTCTCCACATGCAAGTTGGTGGGAAGCTTCCTCGGGTTGCTCATACAAAGAATACGGAAGGCTTCCATGCCGAAGGCTCTGGCAAACCAGTTCTCACCAGGACAAGAGGAAATGGCCTCAAGTTGTGCCAGAGGAGGTTTAGATTGGACATTAGGAAAACCTTCTTTACCGAAGGGGTTATCAAGCATTGGAACAGGCTGTCCAGGAAGGTGGTGGAATCGCCATCCCTGGAGGTATTTAAAAGACGGGTAGACGTGGTGCTGAGGGACATGGTTTAGGGGTGGTTTTGGCAGTGTAGGTTATGGTTGGACTCGATGATCTTGAAGGTCTCTTCCAACCCAAGTGATTCTGTGATTCTATGGCCGCCTTATGCACTTCTGGGTACTACCTCAGCCGGAATTCCTTCCCAAGCAGGGAAAATGGAAGAGCTATGTTCATACAGAGCTCTCGGGCTCTGCCACACCATTGTGACACCCAGGCATGTTGGTGACACGCTCTACAGAGGCTCCTAGAGAATCGGGGACATAAAATCAAGCTCGCTCTCCACCTCTCCCCCCCACCCTTTACTCCAAGGGAAGCTCTGCTGCCTAGAAACCCTCCAGTAACTCAAAACAAAGTTGTTTTGCTTCAAACAGCTCTCAGATTTATGCAACTCCCCCACAGATGAATATTAATCATCACTTGATACTATCCTTCATTTTTCATTATTAAGCCTCTATGCTGCCAAAATTTCATGAAGCAGAATAGCAAGAAATTTGCTGTTCTTTTAAGGCTGAATATCTTTTCTGCACGTCTGTTCTCTTAACTCATACAAACACTAGTTGATCAATTTGTTACAGGAGACAACAAACATGCCATGAATATCTGCAAAGCTTAAATATTTAAATTTCTGGATCATTTGAAACAGGTCTGGTAATACAACACTCCAGAAGGCCCACGTTAAGATTTAGGTACTAGGAAACACAAACTTTTGAGATACCACCTGAAAGGTGATGGAGTCCAACTCAAAATATCCAGAACAAATACTGCGCAGACTATGAAAGAAATTGTGCAAAACAAAATATACATACATATGTATCTCATACTAATTTGTACAGATTTGTCTCTTTATAATGGACATAAGCAAATTTTTCATCCTAGTTCTTATTCTTTACAGCACTGGGCTTTTCTGTGATCTCACCACTGCGTAACTTTCAAATTGAACCTACAGAATCCAAGTGCAGCCTAAATAAATCCAGGGGAAACAAACGGATCTGTCTGGTGGGGAATCTACGTACAACTGCAATTTAACAGAATTGAAGTCTGGATTACGAGGTTCCAGAGCAGTGAGAACTAGCGAAGAGTGGTGCTTCGAGTGCAAACTTACCTTTTTGATGGGGACAGGAAGTTAGTGAGAAAAGTAGCCTGACTAGAAAATAGGCAGTTCATTGACAGGACACTGGACGGGTTCATATTATACATTCCATTTGTATGGGTCATTCAAAGGCTAATTTGCTCCACAGGTTCATGAGAACACATTCAGTAACCAGAAGTCTTCTACCATCTTTCCTTTCACTTAAGAATAACAGCCTTTAAATTTTGTTTAATTATAGCTCCAAAACAGGTTTATTCGACCTACTGAAGTCGACTGGATTTTACATGCTGTTTCTTCAATAAATATATTTAACCCTCAGAAAAAATCACTGCTTTAGTTGATATAATGTGGAAATGTCTTTAACGTCTCCTGTATGATTGTTTTACTCTAGGGTTTTAAACATTATAAAATTATTTCATTTGTAGTTAAAGAGTAGCATTTTTACCTCCTCATCTGGTAACTCCCAGATAATATTTCACCCCAGTTTTCAAAATTCAAAAGGACTTACCCCATGCAAGTGCATTTATTTCCAAATTGCTTTTTATACGGACAGTTCTGTAACAAAATTTTGCAAGTATTCTCAAGATTATCCGTTTGAATTAGTTTAGGAGCTGCCCGAGCACAGAGATTTTATAAAAGCGAATGGGATAAAGACGACAGTCTCAAAACCTCTGGTAACTTACAGCTTAAAAAATTTTTTTTGTAAATGAAGGTAGACTATAAGCTATTATAAAACTATTGTTTGAAACATAAAGAAGCGTGATCAAGGATTCCACACCAGCCTGCATCTCTCTGTTGCAGGCTTAAGCAAGAGTTACGCACGGCACGCATACTAATGAGAGCCACTGCCACCAAACTTCACACACCTACTGCCTCTAGTAGGTAGAGGCCAGGCAGCAATGGCCGTGGTCGGACTGGGGGATATCCATTTATCTGGTCTCATTTCATCGAAAATACAGTAAAACAAGTAAATATTCACACGGTTCTGTGATCTCGTAAGCAACTTACAATGATTCAACCGCAGCAGTTTCTAGAAAACGTGTCTATTCAGTGCAACTGAACGTAGTAAAAGAATATTCCATTTTCCTTTTCCCAACAAAGGTTAAAATTCAGCCACTTTTTACATCTAATTCTTCCCCATCTTTCTCACTGATATCCTCCCATGGAAAAAAATCCACCGGAAGGAAAAATATCGTAATAAAATCCGCTAGTTTCACAAAGATTTATCTAGCCTGGAGTAAAGATGGCAGCAATACCTGGTTCTGGGAACGTTATCCCAGAGAATGATAAATCACAAACCAGCTACATGATGTTCTTGCTAAAATAAGTTTGCAGAAAAGCTGGGGTGGGGAGGAAGTGGACATTGTTTCCTGCATTGTCCTACCACACAATGAAACAGTGTTCCAGTGTTCCAAACTGGGAGATGGGAACAAAACTATCATGACTGAACATTGTCCAGTGTTGTTCTGCTGAGCTGAAGACAAAGACAGTATTACGAGACAGTATTACAACATGGGGGGGAGGTTGTTTTTAGGAAATGACAATAAGGCATTCATTTTACTTTCAGAAGACCATACACTGGAAAATAACGGAAGATTAATGATAGAGAAGGTCTTTAATTTGAATAGTGTTAAAACAGAATGGTTCCCACTCAAGTTTTGTTCAAGCAAGGCTAAAACTACATGATGTGGGAAAAAGTCACATGATCAATCCATAACATCTCCAAAGGAAGGCTTTTACCAAAACAACTGTCAGTTTGAAAGGGACTCTGCCCCAACTTAATCAAAGAAAGTCTATGACTTTGATGCACTCTTTAATGTGCAACTATGAGAAGAAAAGACGTAAGGTGCCCATTTGATATGCAATGTTAACAGTGCTAAGCATTTTTTTCTAAATTGAGTGATCAAAGTAAAATCTCAGTTACTGCAATGACTCATATGACAGTACTCTCTGAAGTTTATACATGTACTTTTATCAAAATGCTGAGCAATGGAAAACAGGAATGACATTTCGACACAATCAGTATCGTTCACTCAAAGCAGTACAAAACTGCCAGGGAAGGTCAAATGTTTCCAACGCAATCTAAGGTTCTAAAACTCCGAGTGAGATGGTTTGCCTGTGTGCGTGCACAAACACACCTTCCTTCCCTCCCCTTCGTGCTCCTCTGAGAACGAATACACAGCCTTTGAAGCTAGAACTGAGTTTCAAGTTGGAAATACCATGGAAGAAAGCAAACTATCCTCTCTCAAACAGAAAAATCCAGCCATCTGGTCAATGCCTTTACTAGTTATACATTGGAAGATAAAGTTACGTGATGTAGAGCTGATACAGAATAGAGATAATTTCTATTATATCAAACTTAAAATTAATATCTATATTATTACAGTACCTGAGCTGATCAGTTGAGATGCTGCTTCCTGTTTCCAATGAGGTCCTGAGATGATAGCAAAAGAACAAAATTATAAAATATTCCAAACATTCAAAAATTCTATGTCCTTAAATGCAAAATGCTTAATGACTTTACAACTTCCTCCTTTTTATTGACATTTTCTAATAGTTAGCATGCCATTAAACATGGATGTAAAAAAAAAAACCCCAAAACCAAAAAAGCCCAACCAACCCCACAATAGCCATTTCCTATACACTACAGAGAAAGGGAATCACAGAAACATTTTTGCTGAACTAGTCAAAACGTGATCAATTTTCAACATTCTAAAAGCTCTCTATCCCTCCGTGCTTGTTACACGTGAATGCCAATACTTTGTTCTGTGAATGACTGACAAAAGTTCGAC
This sequence comes from Chionis minor, assembly GCA_013398295.1. Classification (NCBI taxonomy): domain Eukaryota; kingdom Metazoa; phylum Chordata; class Aves; order Charadriiformes; family Chionidae; genus Chionis; species Chionis minor. The sequence continues at coordinate 212,025 of VZSF01009529.1, read as the reverse complement.
TGTATGCACCAGTACATTAAGCATTTCCAGAACCTATCTTCTACTTTCAGTCGTGCACACAGTGCGCTTCGCAGCAAAATCTCAGCTCAATTCGCCTGTATCGGTGCAGAACCTCGGAATATCCTAGCACATACAAGTATTACAGCCTGCCTTAGGAAGTGTCAGAAACCTTCACGTTGTAGATGCTTGAAAACTTCAGGTAGAGCGAGCAGACCTCCTTCTCGGAGGTGCTAGTACGCTCCACAGCAGACACATCTGCATTGCTTTCTGCTCATGTTTGCTGGAATTTGTCCTTAAGCATAAACCGCCTTTCAGCAAGTTACAAAGGTGAAGTTGAAGCTTACTTTAGGTGCGTGTGTAACTTCAAGATGCAAAAAGGGTCCTCACCAGACAGCTTACGGACAAAGACTAGCACCAGAACGGGGCAGCAATCAGAAACCAAATCACCGTGACAGGAGAATCGCACTGTGCAGCTACAAGTCCACAACGCTTCCCTCCTCAGTACGTCCACTAAGTGAAGAGAGCACAGCTGCATGCAACAGGGAGCTGGCAAAGTTCTGCAAGAGCCTCCTTAAATTCCATTCGCATATTCTACCCTCTTGCTGGCTTTTCTCACGCTGGCCATCAGATTACTTAATTTCTTCACGGAACAGTCATCATTATGTTCTATGGCTTTGTGTCTTCTACCCAAAAAGAGAACTACACAGTCTTCCTGACGAATTACCGCAGCACAAAGTGAAGATACTCAAAGTACCAAGGTGATTACAGCTATGGTTATGGTTAAAAAGCAGTATTTTAATGTGTAGTGTGGTATTACTAATTAGACTTGCTCTCATTGTGCATGACTTCAGTTTTATTATAAATTTATATATGATGCAGAGTTACATTTTTAGGGTGAAAACAGTTTTTCCACGGGTTATAATAGACTTTAGCCAAAGCCTCGTAATGCACATTCTATCATCATGTTAAAATTTTTTAAATTATTATTTGCAATTATCCATTTGTATCCCTTACACAAACTGCCACAGATCAACGTTTGCCCATATAGTCACAAATGTGTATGGTCTACGGAGGTTCAAAAAATCAGCATTAGAATTGCTTTAATAATATTTACTGTGAGCATTTGTAAATCAATTGCAAATCTTTACTTTTAATCCTAAGATTACTAGTATGTTTACAAAAATAAACAGCGTTGTGTGAAGGGAGGAGGCCATAAATGCAGTATATGCAAGAATTAGCTGTACAGGAATGGAAACAAACCATATTGTCCAAATCGCTTTTAACTAGAGCACTAAAGCTTTAAAATAGCTTTTAGGAGCTTATTCCACCCTGTAATTTGTTTGCTTTCAGAGTTCAAGATTTGTGAATAGTGATGAATATTGAGGGGGTGGCTTACATATGTTGGCTTTGTAGCTGGTTGTTAATTTAACAATTGAAAAGGGTGAGCTTAATTTACTTATAATTAAGTTTACTGCTTACCACACTGTGCCATGGAGGTGCCAACCTGCTCACTGAGTGTGACTTTTAGCCTTGCTTTTAACATAGATTTAAACAAAAATTACAAAAATCTTCTCTTAACAGTTTTGGCCCGTCTTACTATAAATAAATATTTAACAGGCCCTGTCTTTGTGCAGTGACAATATGCGGTGCATAAAGAAGAGATGGTAATGAGCCACAAGGCAGCGCTGATTAGCCTCCACCCCAGCGCAACCTTGATTGTGGTGCCGAATGACATTAAGCACGTTGTGACCTTAGGGACTCCTTAGACAATCACAAGCAGCGGGATTACAGCTTCATTAAAAATACCTCGTTTTCCTTCTGCAGACAGACACTAAAGGTGCACTCCCCAACCACCAAAAGCTTCAGTCAGGAGATGCATACATTTTCAAATATACGGGGAAAAGGCACAGATCACACAGCAAAAAGCCCCAATTTGGGACTGTCCTGAAATGTGGCTACAAGCTTCTATTTTTACGGAGACAGTTTTCCAGAAATTTCCCTGCTGTTGCTAACAGCAGTTCAGCGTGCAATTAGTAACAGTGTTTATGTACTTGGTAACTGCAGTTAAAAAGCCTAAAACAGAAAAAGCCACAAGATCCGATGAATTTGGTAACTGGTGACACGGAGCTGCAACAGCCGCCAACGCGCTCGGCGCCCAGCGCGTCCCACGGGCCCTGCGGTGGTGGAAGGGCTTCCCAAGTTTATCTGCTTGAGGGGATGTGGCTGCGTGGCGAGCAGCCTGCGTCCCCGAGAGACCCGCCGTAGCTTTGGGCCACCACGCCGTGTCACCAGGGAGCCCTTCTGCCAGCGGCACGAACCGGACCATGGAGCCTCGTGCAGCCAAGTCTCTACATTAGAAACTTCCCATCCTTGTGCAATGAATTTCGTCAAATACTGCATTAAAGCAGCCCTGCGGAGAAAGGCTTATTACGAGCTTTTTCATATGAGGATCTGATAGGAAAAGCGTCAGATGCAGGAAAAGCTCCATAAGCTGAACCAAAGCGATCCCCCCGGATGTGAGCCACAAACATCACTACTGGGAGCAAGACGGGGACCAAGACATACACTAAGGAGGGTCACGCGCCCAGAAAAAGCTAAAGCCCAGCTTTTTAACCCGGTCACCCACCCACAGATTCAACTTGCCACTGTGGAAAATCTCAGGAACGGCCTGATGACGTGAAAAACAAAGTTTAAAGGCCAAGGAAACAAAGCCAGTAGAGACAGGAGAAATCAAGTTTGGAATCTACCGAAAGATCTGGATTTGGGGTAGAGAAAGTTAGTTAATTCTTATTTAAATTACAGAATAATTTTAGTACAATGACAGAATCACTCTCCTCCTTTCTTTACACTAAAATCCCATTTAAATATTTCTTTTTTTCACTAAACGCTGCCCAAAGATGGAAAGTTAATTCAAAACATAAAAATAACCCAAATCCTGTATAATTAAGCTACAGAAAACAAAATACCTCATTTCACACAAAGTAATTTCAGGAGTGTCTGTTTCAGCAAAAATAAAAATACACCTATTTTGGGTTACTTCAAAATAAGGTTTGTTTGTTTCGTTTTTTTAACAAATTAACCAGAGAGGAAAAAAAATAACACACTGCTCTAAAGAGAACAAGCAGGAAGGTCTAAAAGTCCTATTTGTTTATTCCTAATGGGCACTGACTCAGTACATTTGTAGTCCAGAAAAAAATCCATACACTATCTCATGATAAAGCTATTAAAACCACACCATTAAAAATATAATAGACTTGTCATGTATACGTACAATTTCCACTTTGTACATACACAGGAAATGAAAATAAAATAATCAGGAAAATACTATTAACTGGAGAACTATGCCCAAGGAATTGAAAATTGAGCGAATGGACTTATACCACCACTAAACAGAAGGAAAAAAATCTGTATTATCAGATAATAAAACGCTCCAAACAATCCTGCAGGCTGTTTTGTATCTCAAGTTTGTTTCCATGGAGTTTGCAAGGTCCTTCTAGGTAGGGAGTTGAGGAAATCTCTGCACCCATTTCACCGATGAGTCAGCTGAATGAGATCTCTTCGTCATGCAAATTCCTGACATTTTAGAGAAAAGGCAAAGGAATCATTGCATGAACTGTAACTAAACTTGGCACCAGGGCTATACCTAGGCTGGATTATTTGGAGCTAACATGGTCAGAATGAAACTTGAGGAACGGGTGTAACTGTTGGTAACAGCAACCTCTTTCAAGGCTAAAAGAATTATACAAAACATGGACACACACAACTCCTGAATTACAGACTTGCTTAGAGCTTGCATCTGTTTCCATCCACTAGGATAAAAATCCTAAGGAGCCCACTTCTGCAGGGTATTGTGCAGAACAAAATATTACCACGAAATCATCAGTCTAAAATTTAGACAGTTGCTGTCTTCTTCAGTAGGCTTTAGGTATCCGTAGACAAAAGGAATAAATACAATTCTAGTTGAGAGTCCTTTCCTAAAGCAAAACCCAAGGCCCCGGGCTGGAACACCTGTTATTCGCACTGTGTATGTGTGGCACTCATGAAAATTGTGCAGTAAGCAAACCTGAGGGTAAAGGATTCCTGGCAATTGGGTAGTTAAAGGATCATATTCCAAATTTTTTAGCAGAATTAAGTGAGACACACAATTAGCTTCTTGGGACTTTAAGCAATGATACAAGTTCTGTTTTATTTTGCTTTTTTTGTGATGAGAGAACCTGTTTTTCATAAATACTAAAATCAGTCTTATTGAGATGACTTCTGAAACTGAGTAAAATGGAGTTCCTTATACCATAGAGAAGGCAGAGAATGGATATTTTGAGATTTGACAATCTTAAATCTTACTTTCCTCAGCTGTGATAATAGACAAAGAGTGTTATTGATCCGGGAGACAGCTTTACAGAGACCTTAAATTAAACTATTCTGTCTCTCAATATGGAACAGTGACAATGTAAATCATTAAGACATTTCTAAGGAAGATGTCAATGTGATTGCAGCAAGCAATCACAGAACCACACAGGACCTCTGCTCTTGCTGACTGGATAAACAGAATATAATTCTTCTAGTAGTCAAGTATTGCGTCTGAGCTATAAGCCCTTCACAGAGTATTTGTTAAATCTCTCGCCAGAGTGCGAAGTTACGTGGAGGTTCTTGTAACGCTGAGTGGATAGTCCCTGCGCTGCGGGAGCTCAGCACGGCTGCCTCCCCTTCGCAGCGTGCCATGGGCAACTTCCAGCCCTGCAAGGCTCAATTCGACTGAATAATGCTAAGCTGGCATAGGGGCAGTGCCTTTCCATCAGTGCAGATGGCTGCAACCGCTTCGTTATCTGTTAACCAGAGGATAAATGAGACCACAGTCCTACCTATCTTATTGCTGACAGAGGCTACAAATAACTACATCTCCTCAGCAGACAGTCTGCAACCAGCAAGAAAAATTTCCCATTTGAGAAAAGCCAAGATGTTCCTCTGGCATGAAAATGCACAATGGTGGCAGATTAAATAATTGTAGTTGAGGCAAATCCACAGCTTGATCCCAAATAAAGACTGTTTAAATATATCAGCTATTGGCTAGAGAAGTGAAATTCACTTGGAACATCACAGTACAAAGCTATGCCATCTGCAAATGACAACTCAGAGCGCGCGTGTATGAGGGGAAAAGACAGTTCTGAGCTCTATCAAACCTTTGGTGCTAGAAGCAGCATGGTATTGCATCTTTTTAATGCGGAGGAAAGGAATGCAGAATAATATATTAAATATTTAAGACACTGTGCTAGATATTGCTCAGTGAATAATTGCTGCTTGTCAGAGTTTCTTCGTATGAACTGGCAGCACACAGAAGAAAGGCAATCAGCAGGCTTATGCTGCGATACTCCACATGTTCGATTGCAAAGGAGGACCAAATTATTTCCTTATGTTCCAAATTGCAGCTTCATTAAAAGGAAATATTTACCCTTGCTTGAGGATGGTCTGAAACCTAACAGTGATGAACACTTTGCATCCCAAGTTTAGTACTCCATATGATAGGTAAGCCCAAAGCATCTGATCGTAACGGGCAAAAAGAAGGTAAGAGAGTGATTGTCCTCAGCCAGAACACCCTTCCGCAGAAACAAAACTGCAAATGATATTCCAGCGATCACATTGGTCACCAAACCAGATCATCCCTTCATATTCGGTGTGAACTTGCTGTAAGTCACTTTGAGCACTGACAGAATTCCAGGATGACACCCAACACGCTTTAGCTACAAGTGAAATCTATGATCACCAAAGCACCGAGCACTGCACAGTCTCATGCCTTCTTCACGATGCTGCAGGTCAACGAGATACAGAAAGCTGGGTCACCTTTGGCCTGCTCCCCTTAATTAGCTGATCAGTGACCAAGTCCCCACAGCACCCACAATACGGTGAAGTTACTCAACAGAAAAAAGTAACAAGGTAAATGTCTGACTTAATTTTAGCCTCCCACCTCTAAATTCTGCTCAGCACATCATCTCAGCTCGAGCTGCCCCTCATTAGTGGAGCCTGGCTTTGCCCAGAGATCTGCCAAGCCACCAGGGAGGACACATTCCTGAAAAAAACTCCAGAGGTGCCCTGAGCTAGAGGGACCCAGCGGCTAGCAGTTCAGCGTTCACTCTTGTCACACAGCCCTTCGCCTGATGTCCCAAACAAATGGCCCTGAAGAAACAAGCTGTGAGAAATTCTAATTTGAATATCACAGACCAGAAACTAATGAAGAGACCCGGGCTCCTCCCAGAAATTAGGAGGAATCTGATGGATATATGGCTAGAAGCTCTGCCGTAATGTCTTTTCTGGCTGGAGAGTCATTTATCAGCCACGCAGCTGTGTCCCGCATTAATTAGCGCAATACAAGCGAATCAAGATATCTTCAAGAACTGAGGGCAGACTCGTGTAACAGCCCGCTCGTCTTACTCCTTGTTATGGTTTGAGAAAACCCGTAACAATTTATTGTCGCTTAGACAATTATTCTCTCACCTGATGACCCCTCCCCACCCAGGAAGGGGAAGCAGGAACAAGGAAACCCAGGGGCTGAAAGATAAACAGATTTAATAGGATAGAACTGGATAATCAACAGTACTAACACAAAGGAACCCATATGGATCCCGATACCCGACTATACAGTACCAGGATTACACTCAGCCAAACTACATCAGTCGGAAGCCGTGCACTCCCAGCAGTGGACAGGGAATGTCGGACACTGTGAGCGCTACAGCTTCAGGAAGAAGGGATGGGCTCAGGGATCTGGCAACAGGGCAAGAAGTCTTCTGGATCACCATCATCAAGGGAGAGCCATCAAGGGGAAAGAGCACGAGCAAGGGGGAGAACCCGAGCAAGGGGGAGCACCCCCTCACAGCAGACTTTCTAATTTATATTGAATGTGACGTTCATGGTATGAAATAATCCTGTTGGCCAGCTGGGGTCAAGTGCCCGAGTTTTGCTCTTCCTCATCCCTGCACCTGGCGAGCTTGAAAACTCTGAGACCTTGAAACCCACACACCACAGGTGGCTATGCAGTAAATATCTTCACTAATTCAGACACTAGAGTCTTACACAATTACAGCTTTCCCAAGCATTAGGAAAGAAATTAGTCCTGTGTCACTCACACCAGGACACTCCTGCACATCCGCCTTGGCACTGCTACGGAGCACTGTCAGGAGACAAGGAACTGGCCCGGACGGGTGTTCGCTGTGACGCAGCACGGCTACTCTGACCCACTCTGTGCCGACCCATCGCCGGCGGCGCTGTCGCTGGGTGCTCTGGGAGACACACTGCAGCCTTAAAACAGCTGCGTCACAAAGGCAGGAGCTGTCAGAAAACCTGTAACGCTTCCGGCAGCTACGTTCACACGCGGATTCAATTCAGAAAACCTGTCTCGCCGCAGCCTGTCTGAACCGTCGATCTAAAAGTAGAACAGCCCAACTCCAGAGGTTTCCCCAGAATCGCGTGGGTAAGTAGGCCAGAACTAAACATCGCTCAATGACTCAACTCATAGTAGTCATTGGAACAAAACCTGAAAATACAGTTCAAATTCAGCTGTTCTTTTGGATATACAATTTAATAGCTTTACTGACATAACTGGCATTGTTCACCTAAGAAAAGGCAGCATTCAGAAGGAAGGACTAGGAACTTTCAAGAACACCACTGAAATTCTTGCTTCTAATTTTCTCTTCTCACATGTCGTGCTCCAAATATTTTAATGAACCCTTTAGACAGGAAAGTACTTAAATACTTGTTTAATACTGCTCTTAGAAATAAAAGGCTTTCCCCACTTGGGGCTTGAATGACTTGGACTCCCGAGCAGAGTTCTGCTGGGTCTAGAGGTTCTACAAGCTGGAAAGCCCGTCCTGCCCATCCTGAGAGGGAGCCCACCTTTCCCAGGGCTCCAGCAGTTAAAGCTGGGTTACAAATCTAAGCAGGCGACCGACTGGTCAGAAAACCAACTGACTCATACGAGTCTTTTGTGGGATCTCTTCCAGACACCACACGGCTAAGCTGCCAAAAGGTTTGCTTCAAAGACAGAACCAGAACAGAGAAAAAGAAGAGCTTCAGGAAAACTCTGAGCGCTTTTCTACTTGGCACGCTAGAAATGTAACTGAATTTGGATTGGGTTGCGTGCAAGCTATACGCACAAGCTTGCTTTCGGTTTTCATCCTTCAGGAGAGGATGCTCCCCTTTCCATCACCGGGTTCTGTTGGAATTTCAGGAGTGTTCAGCACAGAAGCATGCCCAAACACTTACTTTTATAACATGTTTTCCAAATCAAAATATAATCATGGTATTTCAAAGAGATTTTAAACCTATAAGAAAAGCAGCATCTAGGAAACAAAGCCATCTCAACGTGAACCTAAAAGCCATGAGAAAATAGTCAGACTAGGAAACTCAGTTGGCTTTATTAATTTGAGAAGACTGTGAACAAGTAAAAGCGAATTTCTGTAGAGAGACAACAGAATTATATTAAATAAAACTCAGTTTGTGCTTACAAAGTTGGGGCCTTCATTCCTAGAGCAATCTGCAAGAGTAACAACGGGGGGACTTGGAGAAACTTCGTTTTGAAGAAGTGCTCTAATTTCAGTTTTGTAGTAACACATTGCACAGTGAAAGATGTTATTCGAAAAAATAATTCTAAAAACTCCCACCAGCTATATTAACTCTAGCAATAACACCTAAAGGTTAATGGCCCTGCCGTTTAAGTCTCTTCACCACTATGTCTTACAACACGGTTTCAGAGGTTACACTGATCACGTATGCCTTGTATTCAGGCACCCCAGCCTTCTACCAGGTTTTCCAAAAGAGCTGCAAGACCCCCAGCCACGAACCCTGAAAAAAAATATATAAAATCTTTATCAAGGAGCCACCCTCGTGACAACAAACAGTTTAGAATTTATTATCCGCTGAACATCTAATCAGCATTGTTTTTCAAGGTGGTATCTTGCCAGAGGAACTGATTTCATATTAAAATATTGCAGTGATGTGGTTTTGGGTTCATTAGAAGTTAAGCCCACTATTTAAATTACACTTATTCCCAGAGTTACATGAAGATCAGATGTTTATTAACAAGCTTCACTACTATTTGCAGCTCAAATTTAAAGCCATGATAACAAAACCAACGCATACATGCAACGTGGGAATTGAGGTTTTCCAAAGAAGGAAAAGAAAGTGCATTGCTGATAGCAGCAGCCAATTGTATGTAATTCAATTTGAAGACATTAAAGTTTCCAGATCTATGTTTAATCCTTGGTGAGGCAAAGGTCCAGCATGCTAATGTAATCTGAGAACTGAAGTGTTTGAAAACGTCTTGTTCAACAACATGGCTGGACAAACTTACTCTCCAGTAAAAGTTCTCATCTGTCTCTAGCGTGGCCATAAGCAGCTACCTTTCCGGTTTTTTGTCTGCATATCATCTGCAAAGAAAGTGATGTTTATGGGAGTCATCAATCCAAATGCACTAACATTATGTGCGAGGCTTCTTGATTACTGTGAATTAAGCACTTAGAGTAACCAAGTTAGGCTAACTGCTATCCTCTGTGTGACTGCTGCCCCGCAGCATAAGCAAAAACCCGTCACTCACAGGGAAAAAGCCCAGAAGGTTCAGTATAGACACACGTCCCAATCCCAGTACGCACCCAGGTACTACCACCACCAAAGATCTAAATTCTGCAAGTATCCTTGTGTGGCATTTGAGATCACTTGACTGAAAAATAGCAGAAAACAAAGGCTGCTGGCTAAACCTAAAATGGATGTGTAATTTAAAACAAATCTTTGAATATCATGTGTCCCTTTGCAAGTGTTACTACTGTCCTAAACCAGCTAGGAACAGCTCTGTACAAGAGTAGTGCAGTGAAGTAAAAAAAACCACATCAAACTGGGTATGAAAATGAGCACATCAAATGGGCCCCATTACATTACATCCCAAGAGCAGAGACTTACAACTTCATCCTTTAAAACACCGAGACTATTTCTGCGGGGTGTATCCCCTTCCTGTGTGCTTACGAACGCTCTGACTGCCGACAGTTCAAAGCCTAGATCTGTTGGCACGGAGGAGTACATGGCTGTACCACAGGAGTGGTTCAGTGACAGACTTTACTCAGCTTTTCACACTGGTTTATAGACTAATCATTTTTTCCCCATCCTCACGTCAGCAAGATTTTAAATCCCCAGTTCAGAATGAGTGCTCTGAGAGAATTTTGCAGCTTGTTTCCCATGTATTACCACATGCTGCAAGCACCTCCCTGTAGTTTGTGTACTGCAAATGCTGCATATCTGCACAAAAACCAAAGCTTGAAGAGGAGCCCTATTCCCTTGCACAGATCTGCAGGCAGCACGAGCCACGCTCTGCGCTGCCAGAAGCTAATTTATCATGGACCACGACAAAGCTATTTGTTCCTGTAGCTGTCCAGAACCATCAGTATTACAATTTAAGAATTCATATGACTCTCAACCTATTTCAGTACATTCACTTGCAATCAATGATTATTTCTCTGCATGTCAGTGATATTTTTCTTTGACTACCTAGCATTTAACAAGAAGCAGCAGATTACAGGAAAGATTCTATGGATCAATGTGCACGACCCTTTTGTTTCCCAGGAAATGGAAGAGAATTACTCAAGCTGTTAAGTGCATTCAAAGACCTATGATCAATGTGCTGTTTCCCTATTACTCGGTAAAGCTGCATCTATTATATTAATTTCATCATTTCTGAAATAGAAAATTGACAGAGATATTCACATAAGCAGATTCAAAGATTGAACCTGTCAGAGGTTATAATGCTTCTTTTAAACATGGAGAACAACCTTTTTATCACTACATACGCAGAGTAAATGTTCTAGTAATTCTGTTCCTTCTGTAGGCTATGGACCTATAGGATTGAAAATGGAGTTAGATTTTTTTTAAAAAAAACCCCACATTGTTTACTGGAAGAAAAAGCTTACAGATGTAAGTTAAATAACACACAACTAGCAAACTGCTACAGAGTCTGAAAATAAGCACAACTGGAGCTACGTCAGCACGTCTGTGGCAAAACAATAAAAAGAGGGGTTAGCAGTGTGCATGCTGGAAGCAGGACGGAGAAGCTACAGAGCAGCCTCAGCCATAGAAAGGAAACAGGATTTTTCAGCTATCTCGCAGTCTACATTTATCAAGCGTGCTGAGTGAATTCACAGAGGCACACTGACGTTCCAACATGCCTGAGAAGTTGAGACAGGCACTTCCCTGACGGTACCAACAAATGGATCCCAGAGGCTACGGATTCTTCCGTGCCGGTGCTGGGCTTCACCCAGGGCAGCTGCAGGACCACAGGACAGGGGTTCCGCAAGGCCCGTGTCAGAGCGGCTCTTGTCCAATGTTTAGAAATCCCAGCTTTAGGAAGTGATGCAAATACCAGAGTTTATAAGTATCAGATTAAAAATATATATATATGTTATATGTATTTGTGTGTGTGTACATATATGTACACACACATTTATATAGTATATATAAAAATTGAATGTACCATGATAATAATTTTCACTACCCTGACATTTCACAATAAAAGGACTCAGTTGACACCATAAGATGACTACACGCTTTAAGTAACTTCAGAGTTCAAAAGTGACTGTCATATTCATTCTAAGTTCCAAACCATATTTAGAGGAGAACAGCCCAGGGTGCCTTTGTACCCACAGGAATTAGCACAGCTTCAGTGTAAACCAAGAAATCAGACTAGGCAGTGCCAGATGCATCTGAGAGGGCCAAAGGTTCTGCCTGCCATCTGGATGCAGCTGCACGTGTTTGGAGAACAACCATACTTGGGAAACTGCTATACATGTGTATATATATGTATATACACACACAGTACTGTGAAATTGCTTTGGAAAACCCCTCAAAACACAAAGACCATGGACAGACAATGTCAAAGTACATAAAGAGAGTAAGCTTTAAATGAATCTTCCCCATTCTTCAATGTCGTGCTTATTACCCAAAGACTATCATACCACTGAACTTTTCAGTACCTTATGAGACTTAGATGAAACAACCAACCAGCAGAAACTTGCACATCTGGCTAGAGCAGGCACCACTTCATCTTCAGTTTTAGTCCCCACAGCTACACGTTTTACCACTCCAAGTTTTGTCAGATAAAGCATCTTACATGGACACTAATAAAAATTGCCTCCCAAATTTTCCCACTGACGGCTAAGCTAACTGTGGACTTTCTCAAGCTGGACTAAGTTTTGTGGCTGAGACAAATGCCTAATGAAACATGAAAGCAAAGCTCAGGATTCATTTCGCCTCATCTGTAATAAAGTGACAGGCTTCCTGCTGCTCCACTTACACACCTAAACCTTTGCCTCCTCTGTTGGCTCTTTGATCATCCTTAAGTCTTTGATGAAAAATGTTTAATGAGTTGACAATATCTATTACTCAGTTGTTTTCAGTTTTATTTTAAAAAGCACGGGCTATTCTGTTGCTGTGAAGCACTGCAGTAACGTAATCAAGCAGTTTGTGGGAAGAACTAATATTGTTCACGTCTTACTTGGAATCCAGTATGTATTGGCAGCACTACATTAAACATATTTTCATTGAGGTCCCCAAAATAAATTGAAAAAAAAAATTTTTAAAAAGAGCCTTCAATGGTAAAATCTGATTATAAAGCAGAAGACATGTCCTTGCAGGCTTCAGAAGAGCTAAACACATGTGGAGAGCACCTCAATTTCATGCTGAATCCTCAGGGCACCAACCCCAATCTTGCGGCTTCCACGGCCAGCTGATAGCAGCGGGCACAGCTGAGAGCTCACCCACTAACAAAGAACAAAGCAGAGCAAAATTGCTTTAATCAGACACCTCGTGACCAACAAGCAAACTTGTTTGTCAGAAACATCTGCTCCATCTAAGACTGAGCAGTGGGCTAGCTGCCCATTCTCTCCAGTGTCAGAATACATGTCACCTGAATAAAAATACTGCTTGTAGAATTACAAAATAAAATTATTTAAATAACATTTCCTGACTGAGATTTATTATCTGTACTACACCAGCCTCTGGCAAAATCTTGTCATAAAATATCAATTACAACTAATTGAATTCTCCATAAAGATGAACATAATTGAGGACGAGAGCAAGATAGATTTCAATACTATCTCATTTTCAGGTGTGTAATGCTCCAGTGACTGGCGAGGAAAAAAATTCAGAGGTGAATGAAACATGACATAATTTCTTTAGGAAAAAATGCTTACATTAACGGGTCATAAATTTGGTTGATTTTATGCATTTGTTCTATGAATGCAGCAGGCAGACATCACTAAAGGCTACAAATAAGGTCAAAATAATAAAAACAAAGCATTCTAATAGGTGTGGAAACAACAGCAATTGCTTGAAACACTGGAAATTAGAAAGGGACATATATTCAATGAAAAATATCTTGTATGCAAATTTTTGCTTGAATACGGAAATTAAACATAAATGTAGGAAGAAATGGTGTTTGGTTATTTGAAATTTCAGCTTCTCAGCTTGCTTAGTAAATACAAATAGTTATTTTCAAGCTTTCTGAAATCTCATCCCCAGCTCTAAAGGGAAAACAGTAACACCCATATTTTGCAGAAATGACCAAGGTAAAACATTCATTGCAGATAAAGATGTTAGCTGAGGACAAAGAAAGAAGCCATACTAACCAGGATGCTTGAAACCTCCCACCCTTATTAGCATCTTTATTTAATCGAATCTGTCTTTAATGAGTACCCAAATGTTTGCTATACAATCACTATGCAGACCAAAACGTGTTAGGCATATAGCTAACTCCTTCCTTCTGACCCTGTCACATTCTGTTGTGAAAAACTAACGCACTCTGAGTCCCTCTCATCCCCAAGAAGGTCTCCACAGTCTCTTTTAAGGGTCAGTAAATGAACATTTCTATGTTAGAGGGTGGAAACCGAATGGCAGCAGGACTGAGTCTCAAAAGGTCAACCAGCAGCAGAGAGTAGGAGGCTGAATTGGATCCGCACGTAGCCAGGAAAAACTCTCACTGAAATCATTAGAAGCTGTTTCTCCTTGTGGATTGACTCAATTCAGTTCTTCCTCCTCCATCTATCCCCATTTTTGTCAGCTCAGGAGAACTAGCGATCCCCTGATCACAGCTAGGAACCAGCCGGAGAAGGACCGAGTTCACTACCTGGCACATGGAGGCAATCCTGTGTGGTACCAAGGCCTCCCTTCCGAAGGGACGGCAGAGTGTCCTTCACGGAGCAGTACGGGAGGGGAAGGGGGGGCATAAAACCCGAGCTTCTGTTCAGCTGAGTCACATTACGCGATTACGGCTGCAGATGATTCAAATGTTCTGTGCAGCTGTGCTGGCTGACAGATTCCCCACCAGGACCCAGCAACCACCCGGCACCTTGTGTGAAGTTAAAAAAAAATGTGAAACATATCTGCACATGAGAGAAAAAGTTCATAAAGCTAAATGCCCTATAAATACAGGTGCGGTACCCTTAACTGAATTATTATAATTAATTCAGGAAAAGTAGAACAGTAAAACTAGAATTTCTGCTGCTTTCACAGCAGAAACATCTGCCTGGTAGTTCTGAAATTGTTTCATGCTTTTAATAGCAATTATCAATTTCTTTATTTTAAAACTTACTAGACATCACCTATGGATTAGTTGCTGGCCACAATGTACTGGCGCCTGGGAGAAATCTCACCGTATGTTTGTCTTGGTCTTATTCTCCTTTGTACTTGACCATCAGCCATATGACAGCAGGATATTAACAGCCCACATGGCCAGTCATGTATTGTTAAACACATGCACCTTCCCTGGAATACATATATATACTTGAGAAAGGTGGAGGCAGGCCAAACTATGCAGGCAAACCCTGTATTTATGATAATAATTATAAAATATACAAACAACATTGACTGTAGGGCATGCTGGCATATATATCCATTTTGCCATTCCCTCTGATACTTCTCCCTCTCCAGGGTTACCAGCATGCAAAAATAAATATTAAACGGCTTCCTTTGTTTTCATCTATAGCGTCATGTGCTAAAACAGGCCATATTTGTGCTGAGTGACTCACTGCCAGAGGTTCCCGACAGCCGGCATTGGGGCTCCCTCTAGCCGCCATTTCAGGAACTGTTCAATTACGGTAAAAAACTCCAAAAATTCCACCGGCACTCACAACCCTGGCAAAAACGTATTTCCACAGACGCTCATGTAGACAGTTTGTGTCAGTATTTGGGGTGAAAAAGGGGCTACGTGCTGCAGTTCAAAACGGTCCGTTTGGCGAGTCCGCGTTCCGTAAGGCGGATGGACGTCGCCCTTCCAAAGCCGCGTCTCGGAAGGCATCAGAGGGGACAAGGCCTTTCCAGTGTCTTCTGAACGCGCGCACCCAGCAGCCAAGTCCCTACGTCTTGGCCATGACCTCCACAAGTCACCTTAAATGCTCCTTTAATTCATTCCGTTCAGCAGATTACATTCTGCGGTGCCCAGGCACCTGCTCGAGTGAGGAGCTTCCTTGGCCATAAAGGACACGCATCATTCAAATTCCCTATGAATCCCGAAGTTGTGGCAATCCATATTCAATTACACAGCTGGGGGAATGGCTACGGGAAAATTTTAAAAGCTTGATTTCAGTCATGCTTAAGATTACACTCTACTGCATTTTTCAGGGGATTATTTTCTTCTCCTTGTGTTATACAATATTTTGCTTCAGCTATTTTAAAGTCTACTTTGGGAGATGAGTCTGTAATTTGTCACAGTTGAACTGGTTTTTGCTCCATCTAGCGGTGCAGAAAAATCTCTACCATTCAAGCACGAAGTGTCTGCACACGCTGCTCTGAGCAGCTCTGAGGTTTTAGTCACTTCCCACAATCGGTTACAGGGAGAAAATAATACATGTGCAGAAAATAACAGCAAGGCAGTAGCTGCTCTGCCAAGCTGAACTCTCACCCACCGGTTTTAGGCACAACCAGCCAAAAGAATGTAAGAGAGGAAAATACTTTTGCAAAGGAGAACTCCACATTGCGGATGAAAAACAAAATAGCCTCATCCCAACAGATCTAAGTGCCTAAGGCTGCCAAAGGAGACATTCCCTAGCTGAATTCCCCCAAAGCAGCAGGTTTTCTTCAATCCTTTGAGCTCCGGAATGAAGAAATTTGATCTACAAAAATACGAAAAATGACATTTCTACTCCACCTTCCACACCAAAATGCACAATAAGATGGTCTTCACTCTTCACAAAAACAATTCAAATTCATCTAGGAATCAGGAGAAAAAAAGGAATTTTTCCACCGGTACCTTTCTCTGTTTTATAATAATGCGCACAGCATTTAGGTCATCTACTTTCAAACTCTGGTTAACTAAAAGAGAAACCCTGCTAGGCTCTAGTGCTAAATCCTGAGATTCACAGCATGTTTTATTTAGCCAGCCATGATTTATTTAAATAGGAAAATGTTTACTTCTGCATTTCTGACTTTCACTGCATCAGAGGAGGTCAGCTTCTCTATTTGCTCCACAAAGAGCAAATGACATGATTTGATGACACTGTGGATACCAACTCAAATTGTTTCAAATGCCAACAACTTATAATGACACTATTTTCCCTTGATTGGAAAACCACTGAATAGAAAACAGCCAGTGATGGTGTCCTGTTACAGCTAATAACACTGATCAGTCTTTGACTTCATTTTCTCCCGAGACACATCATTAACTATAACCACATTCGAGATAATCAGCTGCCATCTCTTCAAAGCAAAAGGGCTGGCACCTAGAGTTGGTGGCTTTAATTTTCATATTTAAACAGTAAGTCTTTCTTCTTTGTTTCTCTTTACACAAACACATAAAAGATACTTACTGAAAGATTGGACAAATCCTACCCTATGGAGGACAATAATTACAGTGCTTCAGTTCAGTACACTGAGTAGAGAGAGTTAATTACTGTTTACATTTGGGAGGGAGATAAGCGAGTCAAAATATCAGAAATTCCTACTGTTTCTACTTTTGGGAAGCAACTCGGAGAAACTCAATTATAGCAGCAAAAGACCAAAAACTGTCAGCAACATTCAAACATTTCACTGTTCATTTTACTCTGCCCTACAAACATCAGAGCAGTTCCAGGGATGTATTAAACTGCAGTCATCTACTACACAATTTTTGCATACATAATTTTCAAACTTTACAGAGGGAAAGTACTTCCTGTATGTTGTTATGCCAAGTGATTAAGAAACACATGAACTAAGGAACATTCAATACCACGTAAGAGAAGCAGCCAGATATTGTTTACAGTCTGCGGTCAGAATAAGGAACATAGACAAACTGTTACAAAATCATGAAGGCAGATTAGCCTCCTGCAAGCAAGTTTTTCCTTGGGCCTTAAGACACTTCACAATCATACTTAAGGCAAGCACCACAACACATTTAACGGGAAAGATAATATTGGTACAATGCTAAGAAACAGGGGACCCAATCAAACTGAAAAGCCAATAACCCGTATTCTGTTTTTTGTATGGATTACTTCAGGGTGTGAAAAAGCACATTTTACAGGATGAGAATGAACCTTACGCTACCTTTGCAGTTCTTTCCTCCCTGATCCTGATTATTCTCCTTTTACCCCACGCTCAAAGACACATACAACTACAAATAAATATCAGCTTTTCACTCTACGCCCAACCGCCTCTGCCTTTATATGAGCCCCAGACATTTTGGAGTAATATTTTAAGTTATGATAGCAACAACAGACTTAAGAGCATTTCCCCCCCCCACCCTCTGGTCAGTTTTTCTTTCTTGCTTGCTTCAGGCTACTGTTTGCTGGTATATCTGCTTGGGCTGTGTCAGTTTGGAAGATCCAACCAGTAGAAATCCTCCAGTTATTTTAGAGCCACAAGATGCGTCTGGAAAGACGTAATCAATAAAGTGCCTTTTCGGCAATGGTCGCTTGGACTCTACTCTTAGACACCCATGGACATGTTCACGTTTCTCTGGTGGCAGTTACAGGCCCATCCAATTACAAGTTCATTGTCAATCTTGTGCGCAGCTTAAAGAAAAATATTTTCATCAATTAGGTAACAGGTGTACGTGAGCAATGATCTTGCACTTCAGCTAATGCTTAACACAAGACTTTCACAAACACAGGCAAACAAAATTAGCAGACCTTGAAGAAGCTTAGACATGTCATCACTCATAGCTGGAGCATCTGCTGTAACAACATAAATACACTGGTTCCTCAGTAACAGTCAAAAAGCAAAGAAAGAATGGTTAATCTCCAGATAGTAACATTTAAAAAATGTCATGTGGTGTTTACCCAACCTTGAAACAAATTTCTAGGACTGTGAGCAGTAAAAACAGCCTAATACAGATTATAAGAAACAGCTCCCCGCCCATCCCATATCCTCAACATCTGGGGGAGAAGAAATCACGTTAGTTTGTACCCTTCATACCACATGACCATGTACATACAGTAACAAAACTCACAGTACACTTAAAGACTTATAGTACTGTTTATTTTAGTTCAAAATAAACTGTGCATTTTAAGTATTTGTTTACAGTTTGCGAGTGTTTTAAATACTGGACACAAGGAAGAGAGCTGTAGAAAAGCATGGAGAGGAGATTACCAAGCATCGATGGCAAAAATTTACGGCTGTGCCATTCTGAATAACTCAAACTTGACATGAATCAGAATCCTACAGCATCCATGCAAGTGTCAGTCCCATACACACCAGTAAGAGAGGAGAGGAGAGATGGACTACAGGTGTAGCACTGACTGCACACTTAGCGACCCCGAGCTTCTCTGTTATCTTGAAGATGGACTACTAGACCCCGAAGGTGGACAGCAGAACTGGTGCAGAACATTATCTTCCCTGCCAAGGAAGAGGGGGGCAAGAAAGAAAGAAGACAGAGGAACAGAATCACAGGGAACAGCATTAGGAAAATTAAGCTCGAGATTTTGTTGGTTTTGTTTTTAAATCCACAAATAGAGCAACTCGTTTGTAAGTACCATCTGATTAACCCACTTCAGCCTCAGAGACAGGACTTTCAACACAATGAAGAACAATCAAATGAGCCTAGGCCAACACTTAAACTCGGAGACAAAAGCTGTTTTGAAAGGGCAATTTCTGTTTTTCCCATAAGAAAAATTACATTAAGTAGTCATATACATACCCAGCCTACTGTGGCCACGGCTCCTTTATTTTTAATATGCTTAAAAGAAGCTTTCCACAGGTATTTTCACTGCCCATGTTCCACTGAAAATGCAGAACAGTTGCATTCCCCTTCTGCTGGTGATTTACATACAGAAATATTGATCATTAACATATCTGCACTTTACTCCTCCCCCCACCTTCTTTTAAGGCAGAGGGAAGAACTCTGTGCTCATGCAGAGTTGCCAGCATCATGAATGGTGCTACAAACCAGAAGGCAGGAAGGCTATTAAAGGAGCAGTTTGGAATACCTACATCTGTAATGCTATAATGTGCTTTATGGCAGGTGGAGGAAGGGATGCCGGCTTAGCAGGAGACTTGTACGAGGTCACTTCTTTATCAGTAACACAACCATGAGTGGTCACTTCGTTTAAACTAAATAACAAGCTAAAGGAGGAGGATGGAAAGGAACACAATGAAGGAAGAAAAACAAGAAAATCCAAAAGCAAATAGTAAATTTCATGATACTCTGTCAGACCCTGATTGTTTTCAAACAGCTTGCAGTGTATGAACACAATTCACCATTTTTGCATAGCTAGATCACGTAGGCATCCAATGGAAAATTACAAGTATTACTATAATTATGCCAGCTTTCCTTTGCCATAGGGTTTGAACACAGATGCCTTACATAATCATCTGAACCTCATACTGACTTCGCACGGAGTATGAGATTTGGTCAGAATTTGGATCTGTTTCACTTTGTTCACCTGCATATTGCATCTTTGTTACAATATGCTGACTGGCCTGAGCTATGCTGCTTTCACTCCTTTGCTCAATTTGCAAAAAATATTGTCAAGCTTTCAAACCTCTGCATATTACAAGGAGAGGCTACGGTGCTTAAGTGTGGTAAGTTATATAGCTAGGCAATTCTATTCAGTTAGAATTAAGATTCCTACTCAATGTTTTCTTTTGGTAGAAAATTTCAATAGTTGTACCAACAGTACAAAGAATTCTGAAGTATAGCTCCTGCAGCTACAGCTTCACCTGTGAGTGAGAAACCACCACAGGACTGAGGAGTCGGCTGTGCAGTCTGGGATGACTTTATAGATGCCTGTATGAAGGACATGTGAAGTATATGCTACGTGTCTCAGCCCGGGGAAGAGCACAGTGCTCATCAGTGAAAAAAGTAAATGGAGATTTGCAAAGAATCAAAATTTATCTGTGAATAGGTATTTTTCACTTTCAGCAATTTAAGCAAAAAGTTCCCAGTTTTCCCTGACTGTGCCTAGCGTGCAAGAATTCCCACTGTGCTCTTGAAAAAACTTATGAAAAACCAAACCACTCTAGTACAATATAGAAGCATCTGTCAGCTAGACATCATTGTATGTTAAGCTTCTGTGTTAACCAGTTATGGTAACAAAATACCTACAGTGCCTACCAGTGGCTCAGACAAAAAAGAAATAGCACAATCAATCCTTCTACCATCTTCCATACAGTGGTTTGTTGCATGTAAGCCAACATTACCTGGTGAAACAAAGATCTGACATTAAAATTTCACATAAGTACAGTATTTTCAGAATAATGTTTTTACCTCCCAGAGGTGCTGATTAAACATTAAGCAGGCAGAGACTGCAAGAAAATGATGGGATTTCTTTGGTACTATAACATCCTTTGCATTATCTTTTTGTTTTCACAGGTATCACTGGGGAAAAAAAAAAAGAAAAGAAAAATCTCTAGCTTCAAGATTTTGAAAATGGTCTTTGGAATGATAAGGGCATCTCATTTAATATCAGAAGGATAGAAGGTAAAGTGGATGGAGAAAGGAATGACTGACAGCCAACGTTTCATGCAAATCAGAACACAGAAATCATAATTATGAATAAACACGTTAGATGAAAAGATGCTTCAGTATCAGTGGTAGGCAAATCTCTCCACAGTTGTAGTTGCATACATCAGGCTACTCCATATCCATACGAAGAATACAGATATGACTAAGACTTCCTCTTCCCAAGCATGGGCACTCTTCTACATTGTACCTTCCTGTGTGGAGCCATTCCTACAGCCATTTCTGCTGGAACACTCATCACACAAATGCCTGAATAGCTGACAGCTACAGCAGCATTAGGGCTACAGGGCATTAAAAACAAAACGAACACAAACAAAAACACCCCCTAATTTCAGCAGAGTAGGAAGCCTTCTCCAAGGGTGGGCTGGTGAACTATCCTCAGACTGTAAACGAACCCTGCCTGTTCCGGAGTGCTGTACATAGCTGAGTGACTTCACGGTTCAAGGGATATACTCCAAGTCAACAACTACCACGTGCACAAAAGCGCGTCTGTTGTAAGGTATCGAGCACCTACACAGATAGGCTGGACTACTAACAGAAGTTTGTTTACACAGAAGATGTGTTTAGGAAATGCTGGGAACAGACTGTTCTTCAAACAAGAAACGGGGATGATTAAATTTACTTTCTCTGAATGCTGTTGTATCTCCGGGCTTTGCTTTGCACATATTCTAGCTGCAAGGCCACCGAGATAATGAAGGCCACGTCAAGCAAGAGGCTGAGCAACTGAAGTACAAGACTGCATGGATGCAGGCCCTTTTGGAAGCTCCTCCAGGGCATACCACCATCTCCTTGACTTTGTCCTTCACAGCAGACATAAAACCTCTACTCAGATGTTCCCTAACAAATACAGAGCCCTCATGGAATTTGCAGCTTCGAACTAGAGTACATTGTTTTTAAGGCTCTGCTTTGGGAGGCAGGAAGGGAAAGGGAGTCAAAGAAGCCAAGCTACAGACATTAGACATTAGCTGGTTTTGGGTTTTTTTTAAATTTCCAAACAAAAATAAATCAAAAAGAGAAAACACAGGAGACATATGGGCTAGCTGGAACACAGACAGACAACTAGCTGGAAGTACATTATATGCTTAGGCTTCCCAAGACTTTTCTTGTAATAGGAGAATGCAAGATAACTTTTATTATTTCTGTCTATTTTGAACATCGTAGAATGAGCAAGCAAGGGATTACTGCAATAGCTTCAGTTATTAAAAATGCATTATTTCCCTATTAACAATTCAAAACAGATGCCAAAGATCATCTTGACTAGAAATAAAACTGCTGGAGTGAATAAAACATCCAGCAATTAGCTAACAGCAAATCAGAGATGCTCCAGATTTCACTGTAGTGCATTCATTAATTGCTTCTTTCAGAGCAAATTTAATTTTTAATTCTGGGCTACAAAATTAATCCCTCTGCGTATTTTCTAAATAAAGCCTCAAAACTCAAGTTAGAATGAAGCATCCATTTCTGTTAGTTTTGTTTCTAATGACTTCTATTTATAAATCAATAAATGGGAAGACTTAAAGCTAAATTTAATACCATTAAATGTATGTGGAAATTTAAAGCCCAATCTTGTTAGTGTTCTAGTAGCTGATTTTCATTCACAGCAATAGGATTCCCATATACAGGTCATTTACAAAAACAGGTGCATAATTTGTTCTTGACTAAGAGATTACAGAGACAGCGATGTCAAGCTGTAACAATCGGTTTGGATATAGCAGCTTCCAAAATTTAACTCATGGGTAAACTGAACAAATTCCAGACACAAGGAAGATTGGAACAGACTGGCCACGCCACGTTTGTGTGTAGAAAACTACTTGGGACAGCATTAACATCACAGTGTAATTTGAAACTAATTTCTACAGAAGAAACTTGCCACTCTTGTTTTCTTCCCAAGAGCAGAGTGCTGCAGGATCACAGGGTAATTCGTGTTAGAGGGACTGCTGGAGGTACCGACAGCCCAGTCCCCTGCCCAAAGCAAGGCTAACTCCGTCCAGCTGCTCAGGGCTGCGTCCAGTTGAACTGAGTATTGCTGAACACAGAGACACCACCTCCTCTCCTGGCCTCTGTCCACGCTCATGGTGTAATTCTCCTCTCTCCCCCACCTTGTATCTAATTGGAATTTTCCTTACTGCAATCTGCTTTTGCTGCCTCTTGTCCTACCCTGTCCTAGAAGACGCTGGCTGTACCTTTCACATACTCTCCTATGAAGGAGTTGACAGTACCAGCCCTGAGATTTCTCTTCTCCAGGCTGAACAGCCCACGTTCTCTCAGCTTCTCCTCACCTGTCGTGGACTGTGGTCCCCAGAAGCCTTGGTGGCCCTTTGGTGGACTTGCTGCAGTACCCTGACGTCTTTCAAAAAAGCCAGACACTCCAGAGGAGGTTTCACAAGTGGTGAAGGAAAAGAGGGAACGCCTCCCCCGGCCTGCTGTCCCCTCTTGTGCGTACAGCCCTGTATGGGGTTGGCTGCCTGTGCCACAGGCACGCTCTGCTGGCTCGTCAACATCTTTTGCAAAAGCTCATCTTACACCCAGGTAACCTGCGTGTTGGGCTGGGGCGAAGAGGTAAGAGTAGAACAAGCCCACATGGGATTGTGGGGATAAGGGGTTACCCTTATCTAATCAGTCACACTGAAAAAGGAGGTTAGGACAGATGATGTGCTGCTGGTAGACCCAGGCTGGCTCGCCAGGAAAGGGGGTGAGATACAGAGCACATTAAGTTTCCTGGTGGCTGGTGATGGACACATTGATTGCTCCATTACCGTTAGGTGAATATGGGCAACACTACCATATTAGTTGTTGGAAACGCCCATTTCTCCACCAATTCTACTTGAGTTATGGCTATACAAGTACACACAGTTGAGGAGTTTGAGACCTAAACTTCCTTTAGAGCAACCAAGGTCAATGATGAGTCCCTTCACACCCCCCAATCCTTAAACAAAAGCTGAAGGTCTTACGCTATACGTTTGGGCATTATCTATATTATCTGCTTTAGCACTCAAAATTGTACATGCTTTTACAGACCCCAGCCACACGTAGGGTGTTTACTCTTTTACTGCACAAAGACAGAAAAAAGCTAGAGAAGTTTAGGATTTCTTAAGCACAAAGTTATGCTGCTCTAACTTTTAATTCCAGAAGAAATACTACCAATAAAAATAGTAACTTAAGCGGAGCGAGATATTGAAACATTCAAGAAACAACTGGTTTTCCCATCAACATTGTTATAGGAAGGTCTCTAACAAGTCCTTAAAATTTAAGCATTGTAAACTAAGGACAAAAAAAAAAAAAGCCTCATTAAAAAGTGGGGAATCTAATAGTGTTCAGGCCCTGCTCCTCACTGAAGGAATACTAAGTTGTCTTACAACTCGACTATGGGTTCACTACCACCAAATAAAACTGGAAGCTCTGATGGGAGAAAAAAACCCAAACATACAAACAGATGCTGCCATGTAAAAACAACAGGATGAATCCAAACATGCATGGTTAGCGATAACTCAGAGATGAAAGATTCAAATCAGAAATATGTTTATGCATTTACAGATTTAGGATTCATTGTTTGTTTTTGTCTTTTCTCATTACCGGTGCAAAGTGATTTGATTTTTCAGCACCAGATTTCCAATATTTTGATATTAATATTATTCATGAGCTGGCAATTACCACTAAGTTAATCACTAATAGTAAAAGTAAAAATTTAAGACAATTTTTTGACGGCATGCACAATTTCTTTACAGTTTTCACATTTCTAATTACTTAGATTAGCTGTCCTTTGATGCTTCTATAAGATGACTGTTAAACACTGGCGCTGACTATGAATTGCGCTAAGATGCATTAAGTACTACTCTCCACATTTGATCAAAGAGAACTTGGAAAGCACATAGAAAGACATCTATGTTAAATAAAGCATTATTAGCTGGAAAACATAGGTTTTTGATATATTCAGGGCAGACTCTGCTTGGTATCAAGGGCTTGCATCTGTTTAAAAACCCCTTCCTTCCATTCAAACTGCAAGGCGGTGCCGAGCATTCTGCAGGTCCACACCTTTAAGCTTGAGGGCCACAATACGTGGCTCACCTCACACGCGGTCATGAACTATTCAGGGGTTAAAAAAAGGTGTTGCTCAGAACAACATCAATAGCCTACACAAACTACATAGACATTTCAATGTATTTGTGATGTGAGAGCTAAACCTACAACTAGCTTCTTTTTACCTTTTGAGTCTACGGAGATGTGCCTCAAAGCACACGAGACTCATTTTACTGTATAGTTCAAGAGTGCCTGGGAGAAGGGAATAGAACTATCCTATGAGAAAATGTTTGGTATGTTCTAATACTCTTTTTTTTTTTTTCTTTTAGAGCTTAAACTACGATTCCTTCTCCTACATCAAATCGTAACATTAGCTCTCTCTTCAAAAATAAGAAGTTGGGTGGACCATATCTACTCTTACCTGTACTCTGAGTGTGTGGCAGGGACAGCTACCTGGGTATGGTACAATGGAGCTGGACAGCAAAACTGGTGCAGAGTATTTAAAGACCTACGACACAAGGAAAAACACAAAGTCAAAACACCAAGTGTTTAGAAAGGGGCTTTTTAGGGAAAAGCAGGTGCTAATAGGTATATTTGAAATTCATAACTTTGAATGAAATTTGACGTACGGCTGTCAATTCTGAATCCCAGGAAATAAAGAGGGAAATAGTCCCGTGGTTTAAATATACACATCAAGAATGACAGTGATGAATTGTTGCAATGAAGAATCAAAGTTTTGTTGCAAAATTAAGATAAAATGCCAATTTAAGACTTTGTTTTTGCCTTGCCATGCGGAACAGAGGCAAAAGCTAAGCATTGAGGGTTCAAATTCCTATGGAAATGAAGCTTCAGACTTGCACGTTACTCTGCACCAGTCAAGCTGTTTCTTTGTTAATGGAATTACAAACACAGTGCTTAAACATGAGGAGGAATAATGTGATGAATATGGACATAAGCTTTCTTCAGGCCCAGCTATAGTAAACATATTGCAATATGCCACTCATAAATTTGAAAGAATCTAAGTTTCACTCAAGTTTCAAACAATATTCTAATAATGTGCAATACTAATTTAATTGCTGTGATTTGTTCAAAGCATGGAAAAATAATTTAAAAAAAAAAACGCTTTACAACACAAAAAGATAATTCTGTGCCCCAGATCATTATGTTGGTATTTTTTCATTAAAAACACAAGAGATGTAAAACAAGACAAGGTATTGCATCTGAAGTAAAGCTTAGAAAATCTTTAAGCAACACACAGTACACTTCTCAGCAATTTTGATGTTTGTGCCAGGAAACATTAAACAAGGTTTAGCACAGTAAGTCTTCCATGATAAAACCACCTAATCAAATTTCTTAAGACACAGCATTCTTCTAGGAAATCGTAAAAAAAATTCATCAATATTTCCTAGCTCTTAGAGTGTGCACACATGGGAAGAAGTATCCATTAAATTGAAAATCCTCATTTAACTTGTAAGCATCCAAACGGATTACTAATAGAGAATGTGTGTATGTCTACATATATGCACCTTTCCCCCCCCCTCATCTTTTGCTTGGCATCGTGACAGATGTTTCAGAAGATTGATTTTGATTCTTCTGCATCCCTGAGGCTTAAAGTGAATCCTGTGAGGTCACTTTCTTATAAGATCAGAGTGGTTAAGCAAAAAAAGTCAGTCTTTGTTCAGAAAGGAGTCAGTTACTAATCCTTTTGAAAAAAACCCAAAAAATCAAGGTCAGCCTGTTCCGATTTCTGTTGCCAACAGTGTGTCAGCAACTGCACGGCCAAGATGACTTGGACTTTCTGTTTAAAGACAGGAACTGATGGTAACTCCTATAGTTACCATAAGTACTTGCGCTTTTGGAAACAGAAGCGCAACACAATTCAGTCACGAGGCAGACTGCCATCATGGGACGTACCCTGCTAATGCCTCATAGCACACAGGTACTAATTGGTGGCACCTTCACACCACTTGGAAAGATGACCAGAACAATTCTAAAGAAAGATGGACAATGTTACTGAAAACATTGATGGACCATGACAAAAGCAGTTAGTACACGCAAAAGCTGTATTTTTCTGACAAGGAAAACATACAATATTCACACAAGCTGCTCCACACAATTCACGGAACCAGGGTAGTACACTGTAAGCGCGCATCGCACCATAGTCTCACATTGGGTAGGGAAACTGATCACACTGACGAAATCGCTGCTTCCTGCTTTATGAACACCTAATTTTTTTCAGTAGAAGCAAAAGGAGGAAATTAGTATGAGGGTGTCCCAGCTTCCCTTCCCACCACCCTTTTTTTCCACACAAATCTCTCTGTTCTCATCAATAATACCTTTTTTTTCAGAGAATAAACCAGTAAACATATGGAAGAATCTGTCTGGATTCAGTTCTGCTCAACAAAGCATTCTGAACAGAGCTTGCTTCTGGCTATTCCAAAAATCTTCCCACAAGGCTCCAGAAATCTGTCCTACTCCCAACTTTCCGAGGCTCCAAGAAAATCTAAACAATAAAGAAGAAAGTTCTCCGTATAATCCCAGCTTGCTCATCCGCAGTTAAGGTTAATACTCACCTATTGCACAAGACTGGTTAGGAGCTCAACAGCTTTCTTTTCGAAGGTGCAGTAAAAAATGTCCAGTCACCTTGACAGCAAATAAGAAGTGCCAAAGGTTTGTCAAGTAGTAACTACACTGGCACTCTGTGTGTCATAGGTGCAGGTATGGAGGAGATAAAACAGATGACAATGTTCAACTGCAGGTTGGTAATTAAGTCACTACATATCATTGCAGTGTTCCAACAAGAACATCTCAGATGTCAAAGATGTACATTCAATACATCGAGTTAGGTTTCAGCTGTTTCTTAGGGTGTTCAAAGACAGGCTTTTGTCCAACTAGTCACAGAAGTAAACATGAAGTTTGGACTCTGCTCCAAATTTTAAAATTCAAGGATATCTTTGACTCAGTGTTTCGGTTCTTCAGGATCCCACTGACCGATGCCCCATCAGCCTGACCAAAGATAAGGCTCAGGCTTTATAGCCTCTGTTGTAGCATACTAATTTTACCCTTCTGCAAATACACCTTCTGCTAGTGTAATTGAAGATCCATAGGTGGCACTTTGTGCCTTCAACCACCTGCTAAAACAGTACTCCACTCATTTATTCCTCTGGAACGTACCAGAAAAAGATCAAGACTCAAATGCCTTTTTTCTGTTTTGTTTTTAAACTATACAGCTAGATTTTTCAATCAGCATTCAACACAAGTTTGCATTCAAAACAGTATCGATTTGTTAACTTGTAACCCCTAAAGACATCACAAGACATATATTTAATAATTTGGAGGAAAAGTAATGCCTTCCCCTGTTCACAGTATCATAGATCCTTGGCCACATTAAGTTTAGTTTTCACATCTCTAATCTGCAGTCTTCAAAAGCTGATTCAAGATTATAAATAGAGCACAACTACTTCAGCGCTGACACAAGGTAAATGACTGAAGTGCTGAATGCTTCTTCTGGTAATTTCAGTTTCTGAAACACCACTGCAACATCCCAGTGGGCATGGAAGCTTTGCAATTCCCCACTTCCAGGCCAAGTTTCTTCCTGCTCTCCTCAAGTACTCACAGACAGGTAACTACTTGTCAATTTTTAAAGAAAGTTCTTTTGAGAACAGACTAGTCAAACAGTAAAAACAGAATCAAACCCAAACCCTTGAAATCCCATCTCCCTCAGGATACCAACGTAATAAGAAAAATCCAGCTATGAAGTAAGCATGCAGACTCAAAGTAGGTTTAACTGTTCCTCTCACTTCCGTATCAATTCCATTGTTTGCCGTTAGAAACCACTCATTTTAACACTTTCATATCCATCTGCGAACAGAAATCACCATTATTTTTATTCTTTCAATACTAGAGTCTTGCTCAGATGTACAAATAAAAAGAAATGGATTACTGATCATCCCATAAAGCTACAACTCGTTTGATTTTTTTTTTCATTTTTTTCCTATAATCACCAACAAGCCTCCCAAACTCATTAGATGATTTTCTCAATATTGGTTTTAAAACAACCCGGGAGAACAGAACACCAGGCTATTAACTTGGAATTACTTTTGCTGTAACAGGCTATCCTCTTACTGTTTCCAAGATGTCCTCTTAGCAGCCTGGTAACCATCCTCCCTGCTCCTGGCAGCAGGGCCGTGCCGCTGGCTGCTGGCTACAGCAAGCCCCACATCCATCCATCCAGCGAGACGTGAAGAGCTTGGAAAAAGCTTGTCCTACCTCTGAACAGCACACAGTATTTAGTACAGGATATGATATCCAACCCTTTTGTGGTTTGCTACTGTTTAATTTGAAGCATGAGTAAACCTGTAAGTTGACAGAATTATTAAATCGTCACTGTCTTAGAACTTCTTCCTAACAAGAGCATCCACTTTCAAACAGAACAGGCTGAGAGACTGTTGTCTGACGGATACTTGGTAAAAGTGTATTGGTACAGGACCACAGCTGGAAGAAATGTTGTCTTTATAGAAAGTTAATTATGTGGCTGATAACAGGAATCTACTACGTACATTTGTTTAACTGCTGCATTTTTCTACAGCTGTATTACTTTATACACTATTCCTCTTCTTTGTATGAAATAACAATCTGTTCACCTCCATCTGCCAGTATTATTCTTTTTCTTCTGGTTGCCGTGTTCCAAAGAATACGTGCAAGCACTAGGGAAGATTCTACCAGCCTCCTATACTGCCTCAGGCACTCTGTATAGCTGGTGCTAGTTAACACATACCCTTTTTAAAATTAGCTTGTAAAAAGCTGAAGTGGTAGACAAGTTCATCCCCTATATAAACCCATTCCCTCCAATGTCATCTGAGGTACCTAAGAATTATTTGTTTGATTGGATTCATTCCTACAGCTAATAAAAGGAATACTTCCATTTCTCAGTATTTTATCCTGATGAAGAATTACATTATTCTACAAGTTGAAAATTTTCTTTCTTACGTGAATTCTGAGTTATGGCTGCAGCTGAGATTAGAAAAGACTACAGTTAAAAACCAGTGAAGTCCATCCCGTTCTTGTTTAATAAATCAAACCATTTCTGTAATGAGAAACAAAATTTGAAATACAATCAAACTGATCTCCAAAGTGACAAACAACAGAGGTCAGAATAATACAGACTCGTATTGATGCCAGCTAAGAGTTTGCTTATTGGCATGATAGAAAG
The DNA here is from genome assembly GCA_013398295.1 of Chionis minor. NCBI lineage: Eukaryota > Metazoa > Chordata > Aves > Charadriiformes > Chionidae > Chionis > Chionis minor. Next base: position 181,843 of record VZSF01009529.1, on the reverse strand, counting down.
GCCCTCAGAATCAACGCACTGACAGTGCCCGCAAGACAACTTGCTTTTTGGAAACTCAGCCCAGCAGAGAAAACAGCAGATAGCTTTATATGGCAACCCATATAATCTCCTCATAGGCCAAGTCTGACTGCAGTTGCCTGTGGACACGTCCGCTAAGAGGTCATTTAGCAGATGATCCATTCACATTTGCAAGGACAAATTCCTACCGTTCTGACATCAAAGATATTCCTTTCACTACTCAGATCTTCATCCAAAATATACGGGACAGTATGATTTTGGCTTTTGAAGTAGCACTGAAAAAAACTTTTATTTTTTTAAATTTGTTTCATCCCACTATGTCCGGCAGCCTATAGCCAAATATGTCAAGGAGAGGCTGTGGTGGCATCTCACAAATACTACGTTTTTTCACAGTGTTCTTGTTAATGACAGTCTCTTCCCTACATACTTTTTTGATTGGCAGCTCTACAAAACTAAAGGCTGTTATTGCTTTTATGGTTGCATATGTAAAAAACCTAACAGTTCACATGTACTTGGCAGAGACCATCACACACTGTAGAAAACTACAACTAATACCTTTATTCCTACCATTTCCTTTCAATAACATGGCTTTCTGCACACAGCTCCTTGGACACCAAATCACAGGAAGGTAAGCAAACAACTCATGGCAAGTAAACCTCAATATAATTACCCTGCCCTGTAGTCTGAAAGCCAAGCATAGTGCCCAGATACCACATAGCAGCACAATCACACGTTATAGACCCGCTACGTTGGCTTCTCCTTCTTTCTCTCTCTGTCCCCCCTCTCATGCAGTGGCCACATAACCTACTGAAAAGCAAAACACAGGATAGGAGTTTTTAATAATAAAATTTAGGGATAGTTTCACTAGGTATCAAGGATGTTCAACAAAATCTGCAGTTCTACAAGATCGGCTAGACTACAGACCACTGAATTCCGCTCAAGAATACATAAAATTTGATCATCATCAAAATGATGAAATACCAGCATTTGTGCATGTTGCAGTATAAGTGCAAACTGATAGGTTCTTGTTTTGAATAATACCACCCTTCATGTGTTTCCAACTCAAGCGTCCACAGCTGGATTTTTCAAAAGAATGGTTTGGTATGTCCTCTTTCACTGTCCTCTCCTCCACCCAAATGGCCTTAAAATAACGATCATCTCTTGGGAGAATAAAACCAGTACCGTCACAGCATACTAAACAAGAAACATGAGTTATTTTTGTCCCATCCTAGAACACAATGCTTATTAACAGTATAGACCATTATTTTAAAAATAATAAATTGTTTTTTTTTCATGAAAATGAAGTACTAGCCTATATAAATAGGGAAGAGGTGATTCTTTTGCATCCTAGCCAATGCACAGTTTGTAGGCAGCCTCCAACACTGCGTTAGCTGTAACTAGGGCGAATTTAATTAAGATTGTTAATATGTAGGCACTTATAATTAGGAACGTTTATTTCCCTTTTGATTAAGTCTTACTACAAAACCATCTATTCTGAAGGGTGTTGTAGAACAATTTACAGTGCTCGTAAAATGCACTTGCATTATTTGCACTTACTAGTCACTTTTACAATCTGTAGGGAAAAAAAACCCCACAGTCCAAAACCAGAAATAAATAAAGAGCAGAGACATGAAAATATTTTAGATTAAATCATAAAATTGATAGATTCACTGCATCTTTTCTGTATTTCCCATGTCATTAAATTAGGTCCCAAAATTACTCAAGAAACAACTCACATGAAATACAGACACATTTATAATTTCACAAAGCAATAATCATAGTAAAACCAAATAGCGACATCTATACACACTGGATTTGAAGCTCATGAAGAAGGAAAAATAGTAACGTACAAAGAATGAAATTACACAGATATAGCATAAGAGATTTATAGCAAGGCAAATCCTATTACTTAAAACAATGGTACAATGACATATGTTCTATTCAGTGCAGCATCTGAAAAAATGTTTTTGCTAATCCTAGTCATTTGACATTGTGCTTTAGGTTTTTTTTAGAAGAGCAGCAATAAGAGCAGCTTTTCACATCTTATTTTTAAGGTAAAAAAATATATTTTATTATTTAAAAGGCAAACATCCTTAGCATATGTATTATTAGAACATTGACAGATTTATAGTATTTAAATTTTCATCTCAAAACTTACTTATGCATTAAAGAGCTGGTGTATTTAACTGTTTAACATACATTTTCAGTATTCAGAACCGATCAGTTTTAAAGAACATGAAATCTTGCATATATACATTCTAGAGAGTTAGTTCTAAAAAAGCCCCCAGGCTTGTATTTTCCTTCCCTTCAACTATCAGCATCAACTTTCTCAAATAGGAGTTAAAACGCAGAATTACAGGAGACATCATAGTTCATATTGTGTTTTGTATAGCAATGTGCTGAGGTAAGTAAAATATATCAAACATGTAAGCAGTAATAGAGGAAAATACCGTACAAGATGGTTCTATAAATAAGACTGCAACATCACTGTTAAAGAAAGTAACCTACAGAGACTGAATATTCTTTAACACCACACAGTATGCACTATAAGAAATTCTGTCTCCCGATGAGAGCTTCAAAATCCCCAAATCCCGGAACTCAACATAAAATGGAGTCTAACACAAACATTGCTACTTCTCCCTAGTATAAACATACAACATTATATTTAAAGCTGATCCACATATACCTGGAAGGGTACAACCTGTTTTCCAAGTTCACTTCTCTTATTTCAACTTCCTATGTACAGTTCCGAGTCTATTTTGATTTTAAAACACTTCACCTTCACCATTAGTACCACCTCTGTAAAGCAAAAGGCTAAAGAAAACTTCAGAACAGATTTCAATACTCTCTCAATATTCATTTTGAGTAGTTTTATCTTGAATGGTTGAACTTACTATGCCTTCATGTGGACAGCATTACTGAACGTAAAGCAGATTTACTCCAATTAGGACCCTCGTAGGCACTGTTAAAATAACTGAAAAAAGCTGCAGATGACAATTGCACCTCCTTCATGTGTGGCACTCTGGCAAACCTAAATTTAACCCTAAAGGGTGAGAAGCTTTAACCAGAGTTCAGAAACGCAAATAGCAGGTACAGCCATTTCAAAACTCTGGATTAGAAGTGAACTATTGATGACAATGAAGGTGGGTGGCAGAGGACAACTTAACTGGACACTTGGGTCTTATTTGTTCTGATTTTTCCCCGCAGTGGAACAGTGCCGTATGGTTTAAGAGAAAGCTCATAGTAACAGTCCTGTGGAACCGGTAGAATTCAGCTGAATAAAACCACCCGGTGCGGTTTCCATATAGACCCACAAACAACACGCAAACTTCAGTGTTGTCCTTCCTCTGGCTACAAGTGGATAAGCACTTTAGCTCTCCTGCCAAATGCGAGAACTCATGCGAAGAGCTGCTGCACTGCATTAAATGAATGAAATCTTAAACTCCTGCTGTGCTGACTATAACGTTGGAGAAACTGTTCAAGTAAATAATAAGCAATTAATGCATCTTCAGGTTTTGATCAAGCATATATACACGATGACAACAAAACCACAGCAACATTTTGCCTTGTTGATACAATATCGCTTAAGATTGCAGTCCATGGTCCTGTATTAATGTTTATGTATTTAAAAGACAGATCACACTTTAAAATGACAAAGCATTCAAACAAAATGGAAGAGAGATTCTTGACACATCGGAGACAGAATTCCTAGCATCCTGCATTACTCCTTGTATGCAAACTGGTTGTTTGTTTGTTTGTTTTTTTCACTGCTAAACATAGGCTTATTCACTTTATTAGGTGACATTTTTAAATACCCGTATGCATAAACACAGTCATCATCTGCACTTTTCTAATATACAAATTATTAATTTGCCAAAAAGGTTAACACCCTAAAAATGGTTCGGGGAAAGAAACCTACCTACCAAACAATAAACTGATCGCTACTCCCACTTCTGGAATCCTCAACACAGATATCAGAGATGTGATGACAGATGAAGAAGGAAAAGGTACTCACAAATAACACCTTCTGCAAGCCATCCTTGAATGTGTTGTGGATTTGGTATTTATATTTTCTTTCACGCAATCTGAGGTAGAAAAGCTCTCTCAAGGAAAAAAAAAAAAAAAAAAAGAAAAAAAATCGCATTCACAGCTTTTGCATGCTCATTCAAGATCAGCCACGTTGGAACACCACAGATAAGTAAGCTGGTGATGTAACCAGCATCAAACGCTGCATCAGATAAACCCAAAGGCTCTACAGGGTTATATTTTGCAAAGCCAAAAGGTTTTTCCCAGAGAGGAGGTTTAGCAAGCATAAACCAGCCACGCTGTTTTCACATTCCTGGTGGGCTTGCTTTCTGCTTCCAGAAAAAGTCCCAAATCTGTATTTATTATTAAACTTCATCACCAAGGAAAAACAATATGCTTTCTCATTTGATATTTAGACTGAAATATAAAAGCACCAAATGTTGCATTTTCGAATGCACCATCTCTGTATGAACACTGTAGTACAGTCCAAACCAAGAAAAGGCCATTGGTCCTTTTATCTCCATGGTAACAGCAGCATCTGTGAAGACGAAACGTATTCCCTCTTCACTGCAAAGTCAATTTATAGTCGCATACTATGACATAAACTGATAAGACAGCAAAGCTAATCAGCAGCTAGGAGAAACAGGAACCAAAGTATGAGATTAAGCTCTTGCTCAAGAGAATGTTCTTCTGTATATAGTATTTCTCATGTGAAAATTACAAAATGAATAACCGAATCAAGCTGTTCCTCTGAGCCGATCCAGGATGGGAATTCGTCAGCTTCCCGGATTAGCTAACACAGATAGCTGCTGAATATTTTACAGAACTAGCTTCTTGCTTAAATCTCCAGTTACACCCTATTAAATAGAGAGACAACAAAACAAAGTTGTTTTCCATGTAAAAAATACTGAAGAGCTCAATATTACCTTTTCCCTTCAAAGTTTCCTCAAAAGACTTGTCATCATTAATAGCAGAGCGAGAAGTTTCAAAGTTCTGCCCTCCCATCTCCCCCCTTTTTAGCACCATCAGCGGTGCAAGTATTTCAGCAGCATCGTAGTTGTGCACCAACAGTCTCTGTCTCCAGGGAAATGACCGTGTGCACAGGCTTGATGAGTCACCTAAACTTGCTTTTATTTTATTCCTGTCGCCAGTGAGCCTTCATTAAAAAAAAAAAAAAACCAAAGAAAAAACACCACAACAAAACAAAACCTCAAAGCCAGACAAACAACCTCCCCCCCGACACACAAACATTTCCTTTTTCCCTCCCCTTCCCCGCTTCTTGCCCCGCTCCAATGCTCAGCACTCGGGCCTTACGGTATCAAGACAGCCAAGCTTCCTCCCTTGCTTCGTGAATCAATATAATGACCATCTGCTCACATTATGCAGTTAAATATATACCAGAACACACTGATGAGGGCAGCTCATTTGCCATGGTCAAGCGATCAGTTCATAGCTGTTTCATGGCCACTTGTAATATTTCCAGAATAAGAGAGAGCAGGTGGTCAGCCAAATGCTACTTATCACAGCATCACCTATGAAGTTCCCCAGGCTACAGAGAAGCATGAACTGTCAAAAATGCTGCTAAATAATGTAACTTTGCAAAACAACAACAACAACAAAATGTTAAGACAAGAGTTACTCTGATGATCTTTGGTCCGAACTGATCTGCAAACGACTATCTTTTGCCTCAATATACCCCAAGGTGCTGCCTTTTTGTCAGTCATCTGCCTAAAGCCAAAGAGTTAACTTCACAACCTCCCGTTCACCTCCACTTATCTGCCACACAAATTCCCATTATGCTAGAAGCCAATGTAAGAATTTTTTCTAGCAGGTGTGAACTTCAGTTTACCTATTCAGCCTAACCTTCCATCCCAACAAAAGTAAAATCCATAGGAATTTGTCGAACTGTCAGGGTACCCACGGCTCTGGAGACACATCACCATGTGTTAGTGCTATACCAGTGCAATAGGAAACCATAACTAATAAGGACAGGAAAGCCCCAAAATTCTCCATTCCCTCACATAATCGGCCTGTAACGCTTGGATAGTACATCAACAGTTACTTAACCAGCATTCATTTTAAGAAAGCTATGTCTGAACATACACTTTCTGTGGCATCACCCCACGCAACATAAAGAACTACACAGAATCTGGCCTAATGTGGCCATTCCTAAATAGTTTTGTTTATATAGTTCACAAAACCTTCACCTTGAGCTTGATCATGTAACTCCCACTCACAGGGGCTCACGGCATGCATCAGGCACCTCAGCAAAATGACCCCATTCCACAATGAAGGCCTGATCCAAAGCATCCACACCTCGAAACACAGATACACAACAATGCAAGACATTATCGTGATTACTTGGTATCTGCTAACTTCACAAGTTAAATATCTTTTCAAAAAATTAAATCAGAGAAATACAGATTTAAGACAAGTGGTTTCTCTACTGCACTGAAGACAGGTTAAAGGTATATTCCCTTGCTCCAGAGAAGTTTTATAATGATTCAAATACTGCCTCATTATTGTCAGACACCAAATACAAAGCACTGAAGAAATAGTACAGTTTTAAAAGGTATTATGAAACTGCACATCACAGCCAAAACCCTCTAATAGCCATCAACACCTCACATAGATAAGTGTCTGCTAAGAAAATAAAACCATTCCATAAAGAGCCCCGTAAAGCAGCTTTCCAACCTATTGTAAAGTCAAGCAGGTCAATCACCACCGGTGTATGAGGAAGAGAATATACAAACAGTCTAGTCACTGTGGTCCGGTCCTTTGGCGTTAAAACGCCGTTTCTCCAGATGTCTGGCAGTGCAGTGCACAGGCTGAACGAGAAGCGAAGCACAGATTATAGAGGTATTCAGAAAGGTGTTCTCTGGATAATAATCAATCCAGATCAAGGAGGCAACACTTTCGTCAGGTAACTGAATCTACTAGTCCCGTGAAACACTTAATTGTTTAAGCTATTTTTCCAAAAGCCCAGTTTTGAAGGGTATGAAAAACAAGACTGAAAAGTCAAATCAATACGCAAAAGCAAATTGCACAAGAAAGATGAATTATCTGGATTCCAGCAAGGCTAACGCTACAGGAAGGTTCTCAGCTGCTGCACGCATGTTGAATTCTGCACCCACGCAGGTTCAGAGCTGATGCCCACTACTCGGTCACTCGGGTTTCCTACAACAGTACTAGTATTACGCATATCCAAAAGTAGTAACTCAGTCTGCAGTCGTTTCTTCATACATGAAAGATGCATTAGTAACTTCACAGCTATTCCTCCCTATTCGGTCATGAATACTATTGAAACTTTAGACAGGATAACAGTCAGGAAGCTTTTAGAGTGCATAGTATTTTTTCAGGTGTTTGGTACAAGTTTTCCGTTTGGTTCTAGTTTGTGGTTTGATGTGCCCAGGTGAATACTGGAAAAAGCAGTATCTGGCTCTGAACTGATCCATGCCCTTCTGTTTTACTCAAGACAACAGACCAACTTGCATAGTTCACGTTAAGCACGTGCTGAAGCTGCTGTTTGAGCCAATGTATCTTCAGTTCACTGTCTTCCTCGCTTCTCCCTGAAACAATACAAAGCTGGCCTGATGAGTAAGCATAGCATAAAGTCTGCCCACACTTGTATCTTAGCAGAATGAATTAAAATGTTTTACAATTGATTGAATACTACAAAGTGAAAAGCTAGTAACTGCACAGGATATTAAGCCTTCATTTTTAACTTAGAAGGAAGGCTTTCCTTTATGAGAAAAATATAGTAAGTAGGACAGAATTGGGAACCTGAGGGTTGCAGTTTTCCCTAGCATCACAAAGCCTACTCAGCAAGCTCTTGTACAGTATGTTACTCAACACCACTACGCAAAAAGACCAAGACATAAGATGCCCAAATCATTACCCTAATGAGTTTGCAATCTAAAAGTATTAAATACAAAGACTCTGATCCCACTGAAACGATTGAGAAGAACTCCCATAGGCTCCAGCAGAGGCAGCTTGTCACAATAAGCTTTCAGTTCTACTAAGCCCTACCAACATGAACAACCTGCCAACATCAATAACCTGCACAGCCAGTGAACTGTTTCCAAAACCCATTTTTCTCCCCTGAGATTTCTGATCCTTCCATTACTGCAAGGAATAGAGAGATCACCAGAGCAGTATCAAACAATATCATAGAGGAGAGCTTCTGGAGGATCACCGCAACTTAGATACCTCCTGAGTTGCAATTCATACACCAGATGACATTTACAAACCAAAATCACTTTCTGCTACTTGCTGGCTTGTTTGTTTTAAATGCAGGCTTAAATTTATCGTAAACGTTTTGGGATATACTACTAGGCAAAGCCATTTGTTATCATCTATTGTATTCTCATGTTTATTATCAATGTGTTGGTCCCTGCGCAATTAAGGTGCTTATTTATTCATTCTGTTCAGAGCAAACCAGGCTTGTTGTTGAAGTTCCAAGTGAACTCACATGGGGTGAAGCACGCACCCCTCACCCTGTCCCCAGAAGTCTCAACCTATCTACTCAAATACACAACCAAACAAGCGTACTCCACGCATGAAAAGAATCTCTACCAGAAACAAAGCCTTTAAAAACCTCATGTGGATCTCGCTAGGGTGATTAGGAGCAGCTGTGTCGCACACTATTATGATGATCGGCTTTGTTTGCTTTACAATGGTATTTAATATCAGACTTTGACCCTTTGTTTCAAAGACCCCCCATTCTTTTTCCCCCCAACTTTTCTCTCAAGGGATTTAACAGTTTAAGACACATTTCTACTTGCCTCGTTGTCACTACCCAAAAATGGAGTTTATCATTTTAAGACTAATTAGTAATTTTGGACATCCAGGGTGTTCTCTAAACATAACTGTCAAGAAATCTCTTTATGGCCTCAGAAAAATAACTAGCAGAGCGAGCGCCACAGGCCACCCCGCAGGTGGGAATGGCTGACCGCCAGGTAGGAACTGCTTGGCTCCTCCAGCCCTGCTCCCGCTTCACCACTACGGAAAAGAAAGTTTCACCTACCGGGTTATAACACGTGCTATGTACTTCCTTTAAGAAGAAAAAGTGGTTATTTTCCTATGTCTGTCTTTAAAAAAAAATTGAAGTACCAAGCAGTTCGACAACAGTCACCCCGGCGCATGGGGTGGGGGGGAGGCCAAGGTGACAAAAGTGGTGTTTATATAAGCGACTGGTAACTTGAGAGATCATAAAGATTATTTTTAGAGGAAGAATATCCATTACTATGTATTGCTTATTTCACTGCTTTTTTGATGCAGAATGCGTTCTGAGAGTAACAGCGGGGAAGAAGCCCCAGCTCGGTTAGAGCTGCTGCGGTTCTCGGGATGTTAAGGAAAAGATAAAAGGCTGCTTTTTGTTTTCCTGCAAGTGGGTGCTGCCCCTCCATGAAACGTTAGCCGGCTATTGCTGCAGCGATAAAATATGCACGCTCAAAGCAAAAATAAACACTCGTAAAAGGGCTGCCAGAAATTTCTTAGGTCAGAGTACAGTCACATTCTGAAATATTTGTCATGAACGTATGCGGCTCTATTCTGAAGCCTCTGAATTCTTTTTCCTACTACTTATTTTAGTAAGACGCCCCAAAGCCTTACGCAGGAAGCTGCTTCTAATTTTCAGCTTGGTTGTTACTGATCAGCTGATGGACATTCGCTTGTGTTGAATTTCCTTTGCAATACTAATTTTATCCCTGTATATTCTGAGCTTAATATGCAGATGCTGATGCATTTATCATACGTACCCTTCGTTTACCCTTAATCTAGTAAGAAGCAGTTATTTCATTCTTTCCCCCACTAGTATTTGCTGCCCTGATTGAGAGGCGAGTAAAAAGTACTTTGTGCCAAACAACCAAAACAATTTCCACGTTGAAGAGCAAACCCAAGCAGGTCCCTCTCCCCCACCACAGCGCCGTGTGCCTCTGCTGCACTACACAGCCAGCCATTCCCTTCAATAACTAGTTTCCTTAATTTCTCCAAGCTTGTCTGTTTCTTACAGAAGTCAAATTTATTTCCATCATTTCACTGAAACTGCTTCTGTTTGCCCCAAAAGCCCTCCCTCTCCCTGAAATTCACGTGTACTAAATCCCAGCGGGTTCTCTTCTCTCATCGGCTTTTGTGGAAAGACCTTGCTCGTCACCAAAACGAAGCCTCAGCTAAATATGAGTTCAGTAGCTGCTGAATTGATTTACTGGCTCTCATCATGAAAAAAATGTGAGTATTAACTGTAACTGACAGCAGAAGAGAGTTATGGAAAAAAAAATCTGTATATTATCACTCACAGTAAATTCTTTTCCAATGTATACACAATAATATAATATTACTATTAAAAACGTCCTTTGTTTTCTGCTAAGCAACTTAAGCTGAGTCAAGAAACGGCTTCTTTTTATGTTATGTTTAAGAACTTTGCTAAAACAAGGCTCTAAGTAACTATTTATACCTCCTCCCACTATGCAAACCAGCTTCTTTTAAAAGGAAGCCTACCAAAAAATCAACCATCCCACCCAAATTAAAATGATTTTGCAAGCCTTCGCTCAGTCCTAAGACACATTTCCACTTAAAAATGCTTTGTATTAAGTTGATCACCTTAACGAAACTCATTATTAGGAATGCCTCATTTGCCTACAGACACACATGCACTTGGTAAGTAGCTCCCAATACGCTTGTTCTCTGGCCCCTTTTTTGGAATCTCTTTTCTATGCCAGTTTTGCCCTGTTCCTTGACGTGCAAACTACTCAAACTCCCTTGCAGTACACGTGACTCTGGAAAAAGGATCACCATCTCTTTAAAGTAACCCAAACTCTCAGTTAGCAAATTGGTGTATTTTAAGTATTAAAACATCAAGTTCTCTAGGCAGTTAGCATGCCCACAAGATCACAAAAAATCCTTCTATCTGTAGTTCGCTGCACCTTTTTTCTGCTTACCCTTCCAAGGATTTTGCTTGTAAAGAAAAGCAAGTGTATGTGAATATGCTCAATTCCTGACTTTTCCTGTGCGCACGCACACATTTGATACATTTTCATTTCAATTATATGATTCCATTACTTTCACTGTAGCAAACACAACTAAGTTTGAGAGAACTAGCGTACTAAAAAGGAAAAAAAAGAAAAAAAAGCCGTGTGAATCAGTGATATCCTCCCCTCAGATACAACACTGGCAGAATAGAACTTTTCTTTGCACAAAACACAGCAGAAAGTTTTTGTGGGTTTGGTGGTTGGTTTTTTTGGGGGGTGGGTTTTTTGGTTGTTTGTTTTGGGGACTTTGAGGGGTTTTTTTCCCCGCCTTATGACACTTGGCCACGCCAAGGAGAGCAGCTAAAGGCCGGCAGCAGCAGAGTTTGCAGGTTGAGGGGGCACGTGCCCCCACGCAGGGCACAGAATCTTGTGTGCCCGGTCACCAGTGCACACTAGTGGACAACACACTTTTGTGCGTGCTTAACTCCCCACTTACAGCACTTACCTTACACTGGGCGCAGCAGAGCCTGTGGGTAGGGTTGCTTTAGCAATCAACGCTGTGTGTATGGCTTGTCACAGCAACTATTTTCCCTGAAATATCTAGGGTAAGGCACAATCCTTAACGAGGTAAGAAAGCTTAACTTTATTCACTCCATAATTCACTCCACACAAGTACGTGTATTTCCAGCTGAGGGTTGTTCGTGACATAGAATGGTGTCTGCTAAGGAGCAAGAGGAGGCTTAGGATCTGCAAAATACTAATTAGCCAGAAACATTTCAGAAGACCCGCAGTTAACAGCATCTGTGCTGCTTCTCACTTGTAACACACACAAATGATGCTGGAACTACAAAGCAGAAGATGTACTAAAAACTACAAAAAGCTTAAAAAACCCTCACTGACTGCCTGCCCCACTAAAATAACTCCTTGCCTACATACTTTTCTTTAGAACACTTCAGTTTAAAAGTGAAATCTATAGATTGTTGCTTGTTGTGCTTGTTGACGACAGATCCAATCAATTTGAAAACTTGCTTCCAAATTTTCACGTCATCCAATGCATTGGCAAAAATTTGTGATGAAGAAATTCCTATGTAGATGTGCTGTGCTCAAATTTCTTACCAGCTCTCGCTTTTACATGCAAAAAAGAGACGTATGTACATTGAACACAAGGTACAAATTTCCTTAGTCTTCATATGAGATATCCTGAAGTCAGCTTATTCAGGTAACATTGCTATTTTAAATAATTTTCAGTTATCCTCTTCCAACAGCTGAAGAGAACTGTTTTCAAATATCCACACGTACCACAAAATAGAAATCCGTAACCAGTACTTAGCGTTTCAGCTCAAACCTCTAAGTGATCCACATTTAAGCCACTAAGTAGCACTGCTGGTTTTGTGGTGTGGTTGGTTTTGGTAACTTAAGTTGAACGCATCTTTAAACATCATTAGACATTTAATTACCAGAAACTCCATGGTCTCTGGCAGAAAAATCAGAACCTTACAGTAGTAATTTTTAACAGCTAAAGACCCCCCCCATAGTAAGTATTTATGTGACAAATAACTGAAAAAAAGTTATTCTGTGAAACTAAACCACTAAAATTCCATTAAGCAGCATTTTGTACCACAGACCTACAGACTTGATTACTCCCAGAGCATAGAACGTGAGATTAATGTTAGGTTTACTCAGTTTTATATGCAAAATTATTTGAACACCTCCAAACTTTCAGTGGAACCTTTGGACGACATGACCAGAACAGCACTTAGATAACATTTATTTAGGTAACATTTAGATGGCGATTATTCTCAGTGCTGAAAATACATTTTGAACTGTGAAGAAATAGAAAAGATTGCTGAATTTTTTTGAAAACCTGATGGTATAATCCCACAACTTCAGCCCCATGTCTCTAGTTCTCTTCTGCTTTCCCCCTCTGCCTTTTTACGTTATATATATTCCTGAAACAAGTGGCAAGAAGCTGCCTATCAACTGAGGGCTTGTCTGATTTTTCAGCAAGAACAGATTATCTTCTAAATATCAGACTTAAACGTTACTTGATTGCCCATAATTAGAATTATTACCCTGAGTGAGAATTCACAGGATGAGAAGCAACTTAGACATATTAGACATTCCCAGTCTTTTCACAGCTGTGCATCCCAGCTAAAATTATTGCTCTAAAAATGAAACAAAGCGTTCTCAAGCAATTTTTGTAGAATTGCAAACTTCGGGATTTTACTTGAGATGAAATTTCTGATTTGGTGGCCTCTCTTCATTATTAAGGAGAAAACTCCAGAGCCTGCAATATGCTTGGAATAGTCCTCTCTAACTGTGGAAATATTTACCCCAGACAATACCCTAGCTGTCCTAAACTTACAGACCTCAAATACGCCACGAATGGAGAACAAATACAGAAGAAAGTCGACAAAGTTACAAGCTTGAGCTCGATTGAAAAACAGATCAAAACACATAGGAAAAATCCAAGCCTGAACTATTTCAGACACACAAAATCTAAGCAGCAGAAGGAATGCCTGGCACACAGCCCAGAAACGGTTGCGGACAAGGACTAAGTACAGTATTTTGGCCTGAGTCACTCTTCTGGGCTTCCTGATATCAGGTCACAGCTGCTGTCCTCTTTAATAAAATAATACATTGCTAATGAGTCACACTATAACAGGTATTTGGAAAGAAATTATGCTTCTTCAAGATTAGGATACATTTTTAATTGCTAGTTCCAATTTGACATGTATTTCTTCCCTTATTAATCACATAATATATGTGAAAAATATGTGTTCAGATTCATTCCTTCATCCTTGGGATAACAGAGCTGAAAACGCAAAAGCCAGGAAAATTTCTGCTGCATGCACCTTTTAGTATGTGAGGGGATAGGTACACAACAGCAAATAGGCATCAGCAGAAGAATGAAAACTAACGAGCAGAATGCAATTAACGCCTGCACCATGTTCTGGTCTCTAAGTAAAGCCACATCTGTCACCATAAGATGTTTTACAAACATTAGCAAACTAATGGGCAATGTAATAAATACATCATTTGAGAAGAGGTAAAAGAAAGAAGTGCCTGTCTATAGCCCAGGATGTCCCGAATCACTAGATAATGCCCATGTTTTTATTCCTTAACGCATATTTCTGACTTAACCCAGAATTACCAAGTCATTTACCCACCAATTAACTAATCCAGGGCATCTTCTCAGAAAAGCGTTCAACTAGGCTACAAATAAATAAAAAAAGTCCAGAAGTGTTTCCCACATCCTTTGTCCATATTAATCATGCATTTTATCCCTAGCTTTAAACTCTCTTGATTGCGGCTGCTATTCAATGGATCTTATATAACACACTGACATTCCCATTATTTCTTTCATCTTTTCTGCATCAAAATAAGCCAGCATTTCATTATTATTTCTTAGCATTCATTTAGTGCGAAGGCATTTTAAATATTTTGTCCGTAATGGTTTTCGCAAAAATCCAACTTAGTAAGTTTTTTAGATGGAAAAATTGCAAATTAACAGTGATTTTAACTATATTGGCAACTAAACCCATGGCAGATTTCACAAGAAGGGGCTGAGACTCAGTTTTAGGAACAAGATCAGTTAGAGTATTTGCCCCTGAATTATTAGCTAGATGTTCAGTGGATCCATTATATTAATTAAACAGACAAGACTGTAGACAACGGATGTCAATAAATACGTTGATGTGTTAATAAAGACACCAATGCCACCCCTCTCCCCAGGGTAAATACAAACAAAAATCCAGCTGGGTATTTCACGGATGCATTGCTGAGTGAAGCAGGAAGTTATCACAGTTGTAACTGCAAGCGTATAATCTACATTGACTACGAGCTTGTAGGAAAACCTGAGGAGATAACAGAGAAATCACAGCTGAGTCCCCGAGTCACGGAGTTTATGGCTGCGGTCATCCCAGCCCCTGGAAACGCCAGGGAGCACCTGGCTGCAAAACTATTGCAATCCAGCTGCATTTGGGGAATGACAGTGGTATAATTTGCAAAGCAAGAAAGAACATACGGAGCTGTACCATGACGTTTGGTTGGGGTTTGTGGTTTTTTTGGTTTTTTGTTTGTTTTTTTTTTAAAACCCTCACTTTAATCAACTTTAGTACTAGTCTACTACTGCTCCGCAGCTCATCCCAAGGTGACCAAGCAGGATAAGGCTGTGGGAGCGCCCAGAGTGTGAAGAACAGGGTGAGCTGGCTGTACCGAACTGCCTGGATACCCAGGAGGCACAGCCGGGCTCCGCCTGTTCAGGAGCCGGAAGGATTGCCAGCCTGCGGATCACCTGCCTGGCGCTGGGCTGCAGCCGCTCGTGGCGCTACTCCTGCCAGCCCGCGTAAGGACAAACAGCCCATGGCTAAAAACATGGGAACGGCAAAGGAGCCCTGCCCTGGGGCCAAGGGCAAACACGGATCTGCTGATGCTATAAAGTGGCCTGCGTCACACTCTGATACCAGGGCTCCTGCGCCAGAAGTGACACCTTACCCTTGACATCTCTAAGTCTTGCCTTTTATTTATTAGCTTTTAAAACGTACTTTCTACTTAGAGGAAAGTCAACAAAGGGATTTTTTATTATTATAATTTTTTTAAGACATTCAGTAGTTTTGAGAATGCGAAAGTAAACAGCAGTTTGATGCTGTTTGGTGAGGGAGGGTCCATCAGCTCCATCATTTCAAATAAGAACATTTCGCTGAAGTGATCAAAGAGAGCAGTTCATAGCAAGCCCGCACTTGAAGTTATAACTTATAGAAGGAGAGCAATGCATTATCCAAAGAGGATTTCTTGGGAGCAAAAGCCCTGTCAATCAATATACAGTACGCGTATAGAACCAGGGCAACAGGCAATAAAACTTCTAGAGCAACCGCGCATGAAAAAGCATGCATAATATTCTCATCTGTTATCTGCAGAAAAAGCAAGGGGGGGGTCACATATTTCAAATGCGTACAGCTTCACAGATGTATCTGCGGAATTACAGCAAATTTAGGACAGGAACCCTGTGACAGTTTTAACACAATGGAAGTTCTAAAAAATACCCATGTATTGCCCTGAATATTCGAAAGCACCACTATTTGAAGTATGTCATTATTCTTTACGTTCTCCTGAAGCCTAGATGATTCGAGATGAGTCAGGATTAACACAAGAATCCAAATAACATGCTGCACAGTAGGCTATTACTATTCGGAAGCTTGAATAATAACCCCACGATACTCTGATTTGAAACATCAATCAAAACACCTTTCGCCCAAGAGGCAATCCCACATCCCAGCAACATCCAACAAACAAGGCTTCCTCCTTTTCCTCTCCGCTCAGCAAGTACTTTTCTGTTTAACATATGCCTACATTTGCATGGCAGAGAACTGATTTATTACTTCTAAAGGGGGTGGAGAGACAACTAAAGCTACGAATACTTAATACAGGAGCTCAAATCAAAAGACCATTAGGTCTCAAAAGCTTCTTTCCACGAGCATTTCACTAGTACACACTTTTTTTTTTTTCTTTTTAATTCACTAATACCTTTTTGGCTGCAAGTCAAGAGAAATTATACAGAACTGTGGACAGTGGTAACTGTTTCAATATTCTGGTTTTTCCTCACTAGAACACTCTGGTATGGGATTCCTTTTGCTATTCTTCTTGTTCTTCCCCAAGTTTTGTTCATTTTTATCATGCAAATTATGATTTGGACAAAGTAACTAGGTAAAACACAACTCCCAGCACTACCTTGAAACATGATTTGTTTTCCCACCACAACTCCTTAGTTGCAGTTCTAAAAAGAGCATGCAGTTCTCAGAAGTGCAGAAAAGTGCCCGAAACACTCTTGGAGAAAAATATCCTCAACTGTAATTGTCCAAATTTTTTTTTAATTTTTTTTCTTCCTGTGTTTGCTGGCTCTCTGATGCGTCTAGTCTGTCTACAGGCAGGGATCAGATACAGTATTTTCTTTGGTGAATTAAGAGTAAATGAAAAATCAAGTAACCATCCTCTCAAGGTTCTTCTGCAAAAGCCTTAATGACTAAAATATTCGTACATGTAGAGTTCAGAGTATAAAAGATAACCATATTCAGGTTTGCACACAAAAACCTCATTTGCTCGCAAGGATTGCAGAACACATACTTGTAGACACACACAAAAAGTCCCCCTTGAGTACCATTTGCCAGTTCTTTTTTCTGGCAGCAGACGCCACGGGCTTGGCCAATGCTCCTCAATGCAGCAGAGGCATCGAGCTGGTGAAACAGCTGCTCTCGCAGGCAGCCGGAGCAGGAGGAACCGGCCAGCTTCTCCTCCGAGAGGCTTTTGGAAGCCGGCCACCCTCTCAACGCGCCTGTTGGAAAGCAGCTCTATTGAATACTAATGACCTTGGGAATATGTGTCATTAAAGCTGAGCTCTGCTGGAAGAAAACCTCCACGCTGTTTTGTTTTTTTTAAAGACATAATCTATTGCATCTCTTTTGTATTCATACTTCCATCTGCATAGCTCTCTTCAGTTATAAATATTAAAAGCAGATATTTAAGTAATTTAAATGACCTTTCCAACCAACACAGACAAATAAGACAGCTCCTAGCAAGTGCCTTTTTTAAATCCACAGAAACGGGTCATTTTCACAGGACAGCTTCAGCAGACTTGTGCATTTCAAGTTGAAACTTGACATAGCAAGCAGTTCAACCTAGGGCAACACCTCTGAAAAGTCTCAAGGCACAGGGTCAAGTCATGGAACATTTTGTTATTATTATTATTATTATTATTTCCTATGCAGAAATGGCTTGAAACAACTTCAGAAGTTCTGATACTACAATTCAGAATGATTAATACAGAAGAAATCCTCAATGTTTATCCCGGTTCAACTCTCCTCCACATAGAGCAACTACCAACTTGCTTTGATTAGTACCAGTAATACAAGAACAAGGAACAAGCCGCTGCACTCCTTGTAGTTACTAATTAGCTAGTAACTAGCTTTGAAAATATTGAAATAATTACTTTTTCCTCATCTTTTTTATTTTCTTTTTCATTATGGGTAAAATATTAGCCCCACTAAGTTACATCAATGAAAGCATATTTTCCCCCTCTGGATTTCAGCATATTTCAAAAAAGGCATCTTTGCAGCAATAGGTTAATATTTCAAATTGAAGCTTTAGTTTGACTCTAGCTAGATGATGTGATGGCATTCTCTACGATGAGTTTCATTTGCTGCGGACTGAGTTTCAGCCAGCCCTGGCAGACGTGTTAACTGAAAGGGTTTATGTCTGTATTTTAGCCTGGGAATGAAGGTGTGCTCCCTGCCTAGATGAATTCACACTTAAATGCGGGTCCCAAAGCAGTCTGACAGAGAGGGAAGCATTGGTGTGACACAGGTCTCTTGGCAAGGACACAAATACAGCATAACCAGAGAATGGGCTTCCCTTTCTTTAATGCTACCTGTATTCATGGCAGTAAGAATAAAAAATCCAAACCAAAACCCAACAACCGCCCGCCCTAACTTGCCATCGGTTTTTAAAGATATCGGGAGTTATGGCTATACATGCTTAAAGATTGTATGTTCTTTGAAGTAAAAAGGAATGAGACTTTGATGCTCTGAAGCGGTACCCACCTTTAATCCTCGAGCCAAAATCAGCCCTGCTGTTCAGACACACCGGCCCCACTCTACCCAGTCACAGGAAGTCTAAGTTTGTGCTGCTGTTTTCGGCGCGCTAGGCACTGAACCACAAGTACAGCCAGAGACATGCACTCTCTGAAAAGATTCATGCAAGAAAACAAAGGCAATTTTAAAAAGGTTTTCTTTATCAATGCTACAAGACGTGGTGCTGAGGGACATGGTTTAGGGGTGGTTTTGGCATAGGTTTATGGTTGAACTCGATGATCTTGAAGGTCTCTTCCAACCCAAGTGATTCTATGGTTCTATGATTCAGTGATTTTTTTTTTTGCAAAGAAACATGAAGTGCTTGCCATATCTTGAGTTTAGTACACAGACCATCACTGTGTAGTTTCCTTAAGTTTTTTCCACAGTTTTTAAGGCTTAATAACACCATTAGAATATATTACTATGAAGATGTTTATTCAGCTCTTCCTGAAATTCAAAATAAGAGCACTTACCAATCAATGTTTTTATATATAATATGCAATTCTATGGGAGTATAAACCACAGAAATACTATAGTGAATTCTAACCGTAAGCCTCTAACACAAGTTTGTCTAAAACAATTAGTCTCTTTCTCATGCAAATGTCTGAAAATAGAACAGCACATTACGAAATAAATTTGTTGTATTTTTGTGTAATCATTAAGGGTCACCAGTAAACCCCTTCACAGTAGCCATGCCACTGAGACACGTTTCAGTTTGACATTTTGAAAATCCAAGCACAAAAGTATCATCGCAGCGTTTAACTTTATTGTCTAATATTGTTTAAAAAAAAAATAACACCCCAAAACTTTTAAAATGAAAGAAAAAGAGTAAATAAAATACAACATTCTTGAGCTTTGTTTCTGACACATGCTATACGAATAAAGGTCTTGATAAAAGAGCAATTCTTGAGGAGATCCCAAGTGTGCTCCACCACCACCGTGCTTGGCCTGATTTGTCTGGCAGACCACACCGATCACAGACCACCAAGAAACATGGAGAGAAGGGTACAAAGAGAAATGAAATTGGGTTTGTTTAGTCTGGGGGCAAGAGCACGTGCGGGAGTTCACACCAGCTTTCCAGTACCTGAGAGGAGGCTACTGAGGATGAAGGAGCCAAGCTCTTCACCACGGCGCATCGCTGGGACAGCACCAGCTGGGAACAAGGGAGGTCCCGACTGCGCCAGGCGCACGTTTTGCCGTGCCAGGATAACAAAGCACTCCAGCACAGCCCCAGAGCAGTTAGGAAATCTCCAGCTTTGGAGGTTTTCAAGGACTGACTGGACAAACCCCAAGCAAACAGGGCTTATTGCAAGTGTTGATCCTGCTGGAAGCAGGAGGTTGGAGTAGATGACCTCCAAGGTCACCTGAACGATTCTGTGATCCAGTCATATTCTGATACTTCCCCAGTTTCCAAGAACTTACAGTTTAGCAACTCCCTAATCACAGGAACATCTCAGAGGCTAATAAACCCAGGTAAATTTTTCTTGCATGACTCTGTCTTTTGAAGCTGTCTGAACTCACTATGTTCTGTGCCAGAGCTTTGCAAAGTTTTATTATGCTTTACAGGGGAAAAAGAAAAAGCTCCTATTTTCTTAATTAGCCTTCATTTTCTGTTCAGCAGCTATGATGACAGGAGAGGCTGAATGATTACTCTTACTCACTCTCCCTACAAAACTCTCAATCCTATTGACCTTTTGCATTGCCTTCCCCCATCCTACCCGTCTCCCCTCTGCAGGGCAGCGTAGTTAATTGTTCTTTGTACAGAAGCTATTCCTTGGACTGTTTCCGATTCCTTTCTCCATGTCTTTTACCGCTCCACTGCAGTACAACATCTATGGACCAAGACTGCTTTTTTGTAAGAAATGAAGTCAACAAAAATTTTAGCAAATAGCAAGAGCAGCTGCCTGGCCTCATACAATTGCACTTCTGGCAAAAAAAAAAAAAAAAAAAGTTTTTCACAGCAGGCTCAATTTTTTACTTTCTCATAGGAGCAGGATCACTGAAGGCCTATTAATAAAAATGATGGAAGGAACTTTACCCAGCAGATTATTAGGTTGCAGCTTCCAGACATAATCATATTTGGAGGTTCTCATTGCTTCTGTGGCCACAGAGAATAGTGATGAGGACGAGGGCAACACGCCACCTTCGCCAGTCAAAAGGAAGACAGATGGTACTGGAGGCAGCCATCAAAGTTACAGTAGGTAAATCTGTTCTGTTTTCATAATTGTGGAGGCTGTTAAATTTGCTAGATGGGTTTCAGAAAAGCATGCCTATTAATTCAGGTTTTGCAAGCCTCGGTAGCATAGGGTATTTTTGGTCTCTTCAAAAAAATATTCAAAGAGATCTCAAGTATAAATAAATCCGAATATTTTCCTTGCTGGAAACAAACTTAATTGGCTTCCATTTTACTTAGGTGGTAAAGTGGGCATTTCCTGTAACATTTGCTACAGAAAAAAAATATTAATTTTAGGCTAACTTAAAATGCAACCCAAATTTCAAATATAGAACTAACTGCAAATATATCAGAAGAACACTAGTTTTCTGAAAATGCTAAAATTATAGTAATGATCTATGCCGCTGCTTGCTAGACATTTAACCACTCAGCCTTACTAAAGAGCTACAGCCAAGCAATATTTGTTCTTTATGCCACATCTGATGCCCCCGAAAAATTAATGGGGGGCTGAGGGGGGAATGAATTCCTCATTTTTAGGATTATATTTCACATAATAATGTGGAGCTGTGGCACACTGCATTGCATGCTTTGGCAAAGCAGCATATTCTTCTGCCTTTTTTGGGGCACAAACTGAGAACTGACACAATTCAGCTCATGAGTGTTCAACTAAAAGAACTTTAATGTCCGCAAGACAATCTCAGTCTTGCAGTCTTGAATAAGATTACAGAGAGATTCGTGGATTGCTTATATAGGACAAAATCAACACTTGCTAAGGCTGCTGGAAGAAATCCATGGAAAGAACAAAACCAGCAGGCTCCTGAGGTAGCTCAGCAAGCTTGAGAAATTCTACAAAAAGCCTTGATTTAGTCTGTTATGGCAGAGGGTGAGCAGAGTGAAGGTCATGCCTTGAAAGGGAATGGCAAAGAATGAGAGGTGGTGGGGTTTTTTTTTTTCTTTTAAATCAGCGCCGCATGCTCTTCCTCTGAGGCATCTGCAGGAACTGTAACACAAACTTAAAATAAAAAATAAACATAGGAAAAAAGTTTCACCACACAAGGCTAACGGGGTCGATTTAGGCATGATAAATGCCTATAAATCTTAAAAACTTATCAGCCCAGTTTGAAGTTTAATAGACATGGGCAACAAGGGTATTTTTTATTTTTTAAGCAAACAGCTGAATATCGATGCCTATACACTTAAAACCAAGCCAATACTCTTCTGTCGTAGGCAAGAAAAGCTTTCTTAAATGTTTGGGGTATACTCCAATGCCTCCTTCTCAAACCCTGTTTCAGTATAAATATTTTCTTAATGCTCCAGCCATACTACTTTAGCACTGTCTTTCTGGGGTTGGGACTAAACGTACAATACCACCACGCCATCTATTTCTCCCAAAGTCACACCAAGTTTTCCCCTGTGAGATCCAAAAGCTGAGTTGAATGTTCCAGCCCAGCGCAGCCATTCTGCTTTGGGAGCAGGTGCAGCCTGGCTAGTTTGGGGAAGAAAGACAAAGGGACAAATAAAAGGCGGCACCTATCAAACTGGACATAGCCAGCCAGAGTTGCACCGACTTTCCTTAAGAAAAGAATGCTTTTGGGAAATGAAGAAGCTTAAATGCCAAGGGCGAGTCATCCGTAGTAAGAAGAATACAAGGTACGCAGGCTTGCCAGCAGCTCAGAGTTGATCGTACTTTCTCAATGTATGGTGAACACTTTGTTACTAATATGTGGAGCTTCTCTAGAAGGTATAATTAGCTAGAGGTGTGGATATAAAAGACGCTTTTAAAAATCAAAAAAAAGAAGGATGACAAGTTATTAACGTAGGCGGTTCCAACTTAGGTCTTTACATGAAACTGAAGGTTAGTCTATGTAAAAAAAATAAATCTTAGAACTCCCTGAACTGCGATTCCATGCCAATAAAATGCAGAAACCGGAACGCTGCTTGTCTTGCGCAGGGCAACAGGTGTTCCACAACTGCCGGGTTGCAATACAATATATATATTAAGGTGCATTCAGTATGAGCGGGTCTGCACAAAATTGCAAACCAATTCAAAGCGAAATAGCTTGGCTTTGTACCCAATCAATACACCAATTACCTTGTTGCTATAACGACGTGAATCGCCTAGGGGGAAAACCACAACCGCTGGGGGCTCCTTCAGGTGAACCGGCTGCTGTCACACTGCCTGTCAGGCACCGCATTGTGGCATTACAGGCACTGCAGTAGCCAAACGAAGCAAAAGTTTCACCTGGTATGAAGATCAATTGCCACGTTAATTTTTCCCTTAGCAGGAGAAGGGAATAACCGCCCTGCCTCAGGGAGGGCCAGATGGTGATGAACTACTGGCTACTCACCACTGAAGGAAAGAATTAGCTGAGATGTGATCTCTGCCACGCACAAGCCGAGCATCTTTTGCTCCGCTGCTCAGCGCAATGCATCTCAGAGAAGTTGTCTTCCAAAACACAATTATAAGTAGATTTTATACTGTAGAGCGTAACACCAGGTCTCTCTAACATGAGATGAGTCACTAGAATGACTCGGTTCTCACTTGCTCTTGTTATTCAGACACTGATAAAATATGGCACTAGTCTGCCTTATTTAAGGCATATTTATAGAAGCTTGAGTCACTGACTAATGAAAGCCGCCTTTTTGAGATGAAACATTCGTTAGGGAGTCGGTGCACAAAATCCTCACCCAGACGTACAGCAGAGACACTATGGAGCTTTCACCAGTCACATCTGAATCCACACTCGTGACATAAAACTTATTCAGCACTTCTTATTGATAAGAAGTATGAAGTTTTCCTTCCTTAATGCCATCTCTCTTTGATGTGTATTTAGAAGACTTAAGACAAAACTTGAGAGTTTTCATTATTTTTCATTACTCTTCAACCAGACACCCAGCTATTGCACAGAGGCTTTTTTACAGGTATATAATCTATTAACTCCGTACACATTTTAGGATCAACCTTTATCCTAATTTCTTGGAGGCAGGAAAGGTGCATAGGTATGAACAAAATCAGGATTTTTAACCAGAGATAAAAGAATGAGAAGTGAACCTTAGACATGAGCTCATACTTCCTTTACTGCTTTCCACCCTGAAATATCACAGCCCAGACTGATTTATAAAACTCATGATAATGCAGTATTTCCCTGCATGGTGTTACAAAGCATTTTGCTAAAAAAAAAAAAAAAAAAAAAAAGAAGCAGAACCTGCAATACTTTTTTAGGATCACTTCTAGATTAAAATAACACCTGTAAGTTACAAAACAACAAATGCAGTTTAAAAAAAAAAAATCGCTTCAAAATAAAAATTATGCACTTAGGATGTAGACAGACAAGCATATTAAGTGTTGATCTAATTTACTGCATAATTTTGACATATCAGGCTAGTGACAAGACTGAAGGGCAAAGTTTCAAAGTTTTCACTCAACTCCTAAAATGAAGGGGATGTTCATTCATAATGTGACTTCTCGTTAGAAGATGTTCATGATGAAAACCTATGGTTACATTTGTAGAAAGAGCTGCTATAAATACAATAATACTGTGAAACAACACAGAGTAAGAAGAGGTGAATGAATTGTCTAGACAGAGAAATTTACTATGCTGAATCCAGCAACTGGCCAGCCAGTTCCAAAAATACTGCCTATAAGTCCTTGCAGATGGCATGTTGCGAGGAGAGAGATTTGCAACAAATAAAATATGCATAAAAGCTTTCCTACTGTATTACTTAATACTGGCTGGATGCGAGGGTTACGCATACTTTTTCCTGCTGCTCTGTGGAAAAAACCCCATGTACCAAGTGTCAACAGTCGCAGCAGCAGAGCGTTCTCCTCCCCAGATACTGACCCACTCAGTCTATTAAACTGAAGCTAAAGAAGGTGTCAGAGTTCAGTTTTGGGGTTATTTCAGTGTTTTGTTTGCTTGTTTTAAATATGCTTAGAAATGCCCAGTACAAGGATTGTCTTGCCATACTTTCAGTTTTGCCCAATTCCAGCAGAAAACAAGAAATGTGGTTATTTTGGGGGGTTATAAAATCAGAGATGTGGTTATGAAGGGTTTTTTGTTTGTTTGTTCATTTCTTCCACTTGACTCTCCCCCTTCTTTCTCCGGGGGCTTTGAATAGGATCAGGTGTCGAAGCATTTTGTTCTAACAGAACCAATTCACATACCAAAGTGCCTTTGGAGGTTTTTACAAGTACTTCCTTTTCACTTCTTCACAGGAAGCATGAAAATGCCAGATATTTTCAAATCAAAATGAAGCAAAGTAGTGAGATCACATTCTATCAGAAAAAGCTTCTATAGCTGGTACCAGAGATATTGAATAAAATAGATGCAGCTTCTCAGGACAGTCAGGGAACTGCTGAAGTGGTTGGTTTGGTTGGGTTTTTCTTCTTTTCAGTATAAAAAGATGCTGTTGAAGCAGTTATTTCTTTCAGCCAATTATTGAAGGCTATTCAATCAAGCCCATGTTCTTCAGAAGTTAAACAACCTGGCAGGTTTCAGTAAGAGATGTTTCAGAGAAATACTTCCATCGTCTTTTAAGCACTATTGTTAAGTAAGGCAATTTTTTTCCCCCCCTACAGAAATAGATTTGAACGTGGTCTCTGCCAAGTATTCTAGTCCATGAGTTAAAGGTCATTCTAAAAAAGAAAGCTAGATATTCAGCAAAACATCCACATATGAAGATACAAACCCCAGTCTGATTAACTGAAGGTTATTTGTAGCGTACATATGTTTCACGAGCCAAAGGATCTTATTAAACTTTTTATAAGTTGACTGTTCCCTTACATGAAGCATCTGCTGAAAGGAGGCAGATGAACAGATTGTTTTATGCTAAAAACAATGTTACTTGAAGCACCACTACGTTATAAATAACCCTTTTGATGAGTCAGCACGAGTCCCTTGTTTGTAGCAGTTTTGATAAGACACCACTTTGAATGAAATGATTTTGTCACCCAAACCGTTATTCTCTTACTACACACGTTCCTCTAAGTTTTTGTAGTTCATCAAAGCTGAAAAGTGACTTAAATCATCTCAGGTGATGGAATTAGACTGCCTAAGGCTGACACTCAGCATGCCAGGGGATGGCACCTGCGCTTCACGGGGGGGTTTCTGCCCAGGGATTATTCAGGCAGCATCCAGAAGAGGGCAATGTCTTGCTTTGGAAAAGATTGGGCACCCATTCCCTCTCCTCGGCTGCACAGCCAGAGAAAACTGCACGCAAGCAGGAATAAATAGTAGCGCTATTAGGAAAATCACAAGCAAATATTCTGAAAGGAAGCTAAAAGAGCATGATTCAGTTTAATTTTGCTCATTTCCAGCCACTATTTGAGCTATCCAGAATAACGACGTTTTAACTTCCCACGAGAGATAAACTGACAGAATTCACCCCGCAAGGAAGCATTTCGTTGTTTCTTCTGAGTAGATGAGCAGAAGAACACCTAACCAAGAGTTTCCAAATCCAAACACTAGTTGACTTGATGCAAAACGTTCTGGAAGTGCTGCTAGTCCCAGTCGGGACCGGCACCATCCCAGCACTTCGTTGCACCCTTCTGATAGTTTGAGGCTCTCACTAATGCACAGAGAAATACAAGGAAATGGTTTCTCCTTTTAATTAGGGACTAATAGAGAACGATCAACGGTAGCTGCTTCAAACTCAAATCTTCTGAAAGCAGAGCAAGAATTCCCACAAGCTCCTCCTTATGGGCAGGTGGAATGGGCCCACAACGCCAACACAAAAGTACCAGTTGAATCAAGCCCATTTGTCCACCTCTCAGCATTTTTTAGGACCAGTTTGGGCCTTCTCAGACATCCAGGAACATTCATAGTGTGGCAGAAGTGGGTAAGTGAAAATGCTCGGTTTAGAAACAGTGAGATCTGACTGATGCTTTTTTATTAGCTATAGTTGGGAAACTTTTAAGTCAATTTGGAAGCTTCCATTTGAAAATGCTGTGAGAAAAAAACACTGAGGAAATGAAGGAAAATGACTCAAGTGTTTTAAGAAGACATTTAGAAATTTAGTCTTTTTTTGAGGTTTCAAGATGAAAATATTTTCAAAATTCACACAACTACAGAATACAATCAGTAAATCTAAGCTTCGGATTGAAATGAAGAAAAGCAAAAAACAATGAAAAAAAATTCCTCCTTTAAAACAGAACCAGCAGTGTAAGATCCAAAGGAAACTGTCTAAACTTTAAGTAAAAGAAATTCGTGCAGCAGACCCAGTTTTGGCCCGAAACAAGTGGCAGATGACAACAGCTGTAGTACTGCTCCAGTTCATGACTGAGGTCTGCAAATCAACATTTACACTGTCTTTTCTTTACGGGCAAAACAGTCTAGCCATTGAGAGTACCTGATTTTGTCAGCCAGGATGGCTGGTTTGGGGTGGGTTTCTTTGTTTTGTGGTGGGTTTTTTTATTTATTTATTTTTTATTTAAGCATCAGAAACCAAAATTCTCAAATGTGTGACTGCAATGGAGTGCTGAAAGCTGCCTTGAGACACCGCAATTGCTATAACTGCATTATAAAAATCAATCGCTTTTCGCAGCACAATAAACCACCACAGTGGTACCTTCAGTGCATTTCAAAGGCTAAAAAAAGCGTTGTAAAGAGTGATGAACTTCAATTCCTTGAGGTAATAACTTGTTGAATAAAGTTACGGTGTCCTAAAACGCAGCAAAACTTCATGTTTCAAATATGTAAACTAGACATACTGAAGTATCCATCTTCATCATCACTCATTTACTTGCAATAGTATAAAATATTGCACTGTTCTTAAAAATTTGTTTCCCATCACAAAGAAAAAACTATTGTAGTTGAAAAGCATCATCAGTGTTAGAAGAAATAGGCATGGATTGGCAAAGGTAGGCTAGGACTCTATGGAAACGGAACATTTTGAGTTCTGAGATAGTCTTGGCAGAGGCAAGATGCCTAGTGAGCTCTCGAGCCAGGCTTGCAAAGGAGTTTACACAACAAATTCTATGAGGAACAGGGAAATGAAACCTAAATTAATCCTTAGGTTTACTTAATGGATATGAAACAATCTGAGTGAGCCATGCCTTGTTTCCTTTCTTTGGAAAAGGACCATTAATCCATTGCTAATCTCAAAATTGCCTAAAAACATACTGCATGTTGCCACATTAATGTATGTATCATAATTCAGGTTTAAGAAGTATACTGTTATTTTATTGGGTTCTTACCATTTTATCACACCTGTACTGATCTGTGTTTCTCCTCATGTAAGGGAAAACAAAGTGCTGCTTTTCCTACAGTTAAAAGTCTCTATTAAGCTGGGCGCCGCCTCCTCGTGCTGTTAGGGAGCCATCGCTCCTCGTCCATAAATACCCGCTTGTAATTGCTCTGCTGACTGCAGCGATCGTGTCTAGGGGAAATGTGATCCTATCTCAAAGGCTGCCTCCAGCAAAGCGCGGACAACTATTCCGTTAAGGATTCAAAGTACAGAACTCGGCGATAAAGGTACTACACGCAGGCAGAGTGACAGACGGCAGCTTGCGCTGGCGTTCTCCTCCCTGGTGCACCAAAGGCAACCCGTTTCACAGCCTGCCAAGCGTCAGCTCACGTACGGACCCCGTGCTGGATCAGGACTACAGCGGCAGCAGGTTGGGGATGGCTTTCCTTTTATATACGTTCACACAGAATCACAGAACAGTTTGGGTTGGAAGGGACCTTGAAGCCCATCCAGTCCCACCCCCTGCCCTGGGCAGGGACCCTCCCACCAGACCAGGTTGCTCCAAGCCCCGTCCAACCTGGCCTTGAACCTCCAGGGATGGGGCAGACACAGCTTCTCTGGGCAACCCCGGCCAGGGGCTCACCACCCTCACAGGCAGGAATTTCTCCCCAATATCTAAATCTCCCCGCTTCCAGTTTAAAACCGTTCCTCCTCATCCTACCACAAACATAACTTAAAGCGTCCCAAAGCTAGTGTTCTCCCACCACTTTTTAAAAACAAAAATAGAACAGAAACCTCACAATTGCATTTGGTGTTTATAAAGAGAAGTGTGCACACATGTCCGTGTAGGCATTTCGGAGGCCACAGAAGGTTGCAATAGTTGCTCTGGATACCGTGTCCCGATCCCAGCCCGGGCCCAGGAGAAAGCTCAGGCAGGAGGAGCCAAGCTGTGCCCCACAGCCCTCCCCGCTGCGCTCCCGGGACTGCCCTCCCGGCAGCGCACCCTCCCAAACACCCGGATTGTCCCGTTGCAGCCGACTGCGCCGGAGGTGCCCCCTTCCTACCACCGAAGCTAAGTGAGGCGCTGAGATCACACCTCTGTATTTGGGGAGGGGTTGGGGTTTTTTATCAGGTGACTTACGCAGACCTATGTACCTTACGGACTTTTGAGCTCCAGCAGGATTATTGCCTACAGCCAGCGGGGTATTTCATATTGCCAGCACTAACGTACACTGGGATGGAAAGGCCTACAATTCTCAAAAGTTTCTTCATGATTGCGGACAGAGACCGCCCAACAAACCTTTGCAGCAACTCCGCACCTCCCCATCGCTACAGGATGAGGCAGATCTTGTCTGGATGAAGCAGTAGGGTTTCCCAGGCGAGGGACATGGGGCGAGAGGAGGCTGCCTGCCAGCGGTGCCTTTCCTCTGCGGGGCTCCCGCAGGAGAAGGGCAGGACCACCGACCGGGACCACCACTGGAGGACGTGCCACAGCCCTTGCAGTCAGGAAAACGGAGAGCAGCATTGCTCACTTCAGCTAATATTTGCACATCTGAAGAGATTAACTGCAGGCATGAAATCCAGCACAAAGGGCAACCAAACCGTACATTGCTCAAAGCCTGCGAGCCACTACAAGATGTCTTTACGTCTGGATCGGGGGCTCTGAACACTGACGGATTGCCAAGCAGCCCAGAAGGCATCTCTGCCCAGCGCACAAAACCCTGCACCACCTTTGTCCTGCTCATGCCTAAGACCTAGGACTGTCATCTAAAAATGCAAATATTCTTCCTTTTGCTCTGTGCACAGCAACTTGGGGCAATCAGCCAAAGCTGCTGGGTCACCTAAAGGATATCAGTTCCTTGCTACATCTAACATAAAACACCATTTCTTTAACAACAACAAATCACTCCAGTTAGTGCAGTCATCTTAAACTCCAGTTCTATAAAATTTCAGTAAAGCTTCCATATAACTGATGCAAGTGATTTAGGATCTACCAGTAACTTCAAGTATTTAAATCAACTAAAGCAATGAAGCTAAAGTGTGTATTTAAATGCAAAGTTAAACAATATGAATATTCCTTAGCTGGTTTTCTGTGCATGAAGATAAAAAGACCAAGAGCAAACTGAACAAGAACTGACCGATGGTGCACACGTGTGAATGCAAACATCTCTGATGCGTTTCAGACATGCCTCAAATACGTAGAGCTTACTGGAATGCCATTTACAAGAGCAATAAGGAGGGGAAAGAACCAGGAGTTTCATTTAATAGGTATCTTCACCACTCTGTTGGGTACAGTTGTTGGAAGTCTGGACTTCTGACCTAGTTCAACATCCATCATAACTAGACATTGGAAGACCAAGAACGTATTAACATCAAAAAGAAATGTATTTTATGCCATCTTTTACCAAAAGCAGCAATACTGCATCACAGTGCCTCAAAGCCACTGACAACCCTACTAGGAGTCCACTGCGTGCAGCGTTTTTACTCATCTCTAGGAACGCAGAATTTCATCTTAGAGGCTAATACACAAGGAAAAAACTAGCAGAGTGTGAGCAAGATAGAATCTCTGTTTCTGCAGACCCTTTCGAAAGGAGCATGACACCTCCAATAAGACCAATGTGTTTCTGCCTATAAATAGATACGATTTATACATGTGGTTACAAATTGCTTGGAGAAGATTTTAGAGGTATGGGAGCGCTGGCTGACCTTCGTGTTTTTACAGCACGCGCTATAAAGCGGAGTGAAAAATATGGCTGATACTGCAATGGTTTTCTCCAATTTTAAGTTTTTTCTGAGCCATGCTGGGTACCGCCCACTGGGGGGTGAGGTGGGGTGTGCAGAATATCTAAACGTAGGCAAAAGCTCTTTTATTCTGCTTCTTTCCTGCCAATTCCTTTGGAGTATGGCCACCTCCCTGTACTAAGAAACAAAAGAGCACAACTCAGCTCTCCACACATGCCACTGGGACTGGGATTGACTTGAAATAGTAACTCTGCCTCTAGCATAAATTTCCACGAGTAAGAAAAGTACATACCTGAGCTTTTAATTTCTCACCTCTTGAACTGTGAATTAGCTACACTAGTTGATACAACAGTGAATGCTGCATCTAGTAGGTATAAATGGTACTATATTAGATATAAGGGTTGTACAAATATTTGGCAAGCAACCACACAGCATTGGAAATCGAAAGTCTTTGTAGAGGTTACGACAAGCTCACCCTAACTAGACACAAAATAAAAAACCCTCAGGGACGTTTCATTTTATGTTATAATTATTTACATTACATTCTTTTCACATGTGCTACTTTTTGCTAGCTTCATAACTGTCTGCATTGGGTTCTCCGTTTGTTACAGCAATCAAACTTTAAGATCCAAACATCTTTTCAATTTGACTTTTATCCTTATGAAGTCTAGATGACAGCTTTTTTATATAGGCAATTGGCATAAAAATTACAGACGTGGAAAACGTGCCATCAACTTGCGTTTGCCATGGCACAGTGTTTAAGCAGCATGAAAGAAAGCATCAGGAATCAAGGAAAATCCATTTGGCTTTATGACTTAAAAGCAGATGAATGAAGAAAACTGGAATAAAATGGGGGCAAGAGGGGAGAGATAGAGGTACAGCAAGAAATGGAGAAAATACACATACAGAGGGGAGAGAAAACGTTAGGCTTTTTTTCCTCCTTAAGGATATTATGAAAACAGAAATCTTTGGAAGTTTGAGCATTTTGCGTCCGTCTAAAATCAGACCAGTCTGAAAGTGCTAGAGCAGTAGTTCTGACTCTCAGGAGACAGCCCTTTTCACTTGTTCCATGTCTAGCGGTTAAAGTAAAGACACAAATGACCACACCACGGAAGCCTGCAAGGCTTTAAACCCAACTAAGACTGGGATGGCAGCCGCAGTTTAGAGAAGATCCCTTAAAAGGTGTGCGGCCCATCCTGGTCACCCCTTTGGCTTAGCACACGCACATCCACACACAGCGTAAAACCCCGGTGCCCGGAGCACGCGGAAAACAGGCAGCCTTGGTAATGTGTGACATATGGCAGCATCCACCATCAGCCACCCAACACTGCCATTTTTATCCATCCTGAAAGTAAACCAACCACCTCTAAAATCCAGCTGTGGAAACAGAGATAACGGGACTTTTCCTCAGGCAACCATCTCTACTCAGAGAAAATACTTGGTGGTACTGACACTTCACATTTGGAAAACCAAACCTACCAGAGCCAGGGAAGGAAAGGGGGAAAAAATGCAAACTAAATTGCTTTTGAATTGAATTCCCTTTCCTACCTCCTCTTATTTTTCTGTCACCCGGGAACCTTTCTTCAGGTCTAGCAAGGCAGGAACTCGATTCTTATGAACAGACTAAATCTTAGTCATACAAATACACAGATGAATCCACCAGAATTATTTTTATAAAGAGAGATACAATTATTTTATAATTCTGATATTCTGACTGCTTATTACATCCTTGAATATGGGATAACTAGAAAATCAGTACCAAATCTTGGATGTGCCGATTTCAAGAGAGGTGCCCCGATGCTGAGAACAAGGGGCAGAGCCTCAAAGCACAGCCACAGAGCTCCATTTTTTTTTCTAATATGTGAAAGTTCCACATTCCCAGTTACCAAACACTTAGAAGTTTTAACATCTGGATTTCACAAACTTTAAAAACAAAATGGTCAATGCTATGAAGAGTTTGTACATGGGATCCAGAGACATACTTGCAGAAATACTCTCACATAGTCTATGAGTGAATATGATAAACATCTGTAATTAATCCCTACCTATAAATACATGGATTTTTAATGTTTAAGAAATCTTTTCTATCATTCTGGTCTGACACATTAACTTGTGCACGTCTAACCTGCTACGTTTTAAGCTCCAGTATGTAGAAGACATTTAAAGGAGTCTATTGCAATAAAGGCAGAACTATTTTAATGAAGGTATACATTTTGGGAAAAGAGGGAGGAGAAGAGGTGGCAGAACAGGCTGCTCTGATATAGGACTGGACTCCTAGAAGAACAAAGGAAGCAAGAACTCTTCTTAGGCCGCTTCGCTACATGCGGTTGCTAAGCCAGTTCGCCTCTGCTGGGTGTTTTACAGGCACATTTGGCCTGATTTACAAACACAAGCCAAGGAAAACATTTTGAGGCAGAACATGAGACTTCATCCCGTACCCAAATCATACATCAGCACGCTCAGCTCCTGTTTTCAGACAAGGTGCAATAGTCATCAGGACGCCACAACTGCCACTAGAGCAGGTAAAGGGCTGCAGTAAATTTAGCTTTTCGGGTTCTCTGCTCTTCAGTCCAGAGTGTGAAGTTCTACATTAAAAAAATATGCCATAATTCTGTTATGTAAACATCTATTTATGTACACAAATAAACACACACGTATATACATCCACACACACAAAAGTATGCTCCCTGTGGAAGACTGCAAAAAACCCAACAAACCCCCGAGGTTTCTTTCTATGTGGAATGAATGATCATCCTGTGAGTCTCCAACATTAACAATGCCTTGCACCAACCATACCAAATTTTCAGTCGTGTATAAATATAACCCATTCCTGAATCTCAGCAGCTGGATTGTCCAGGCTAATAGGAAGGTGTAGCAGGCTGAATTCACTCTGTGTTGAGAACACCTACCTATTGATCCCATTCCTGATGGATACAGAGCTTTGTTACCTTTAGAAAGTCAAATGAATGCTGAAAAGTCTTACTGAAATAGTACAATATGCAGGACTTGTATAATCAGAAGAGAAAGCTGGTAACGCCAAGGTGATAAAAAGGAAGCATCCTTTCATACATTACAGAACTGAGCCTTAGAAGCCCAGTGAGACACCCAAAAGATATTTTCAAAGAGCGTGGCATTGGTATGACAGTACTGAAACATCTTCATGACTTGACTCAAGTCTCATTTCTGTGGGAAAAAATAAATTGTGATATCAACCTACTACCTCCAGAAATCAGGAAATCTACAGATTTAAAAAAAAAAAAAAAAGATTAAGTTTGAAGGAGTGTTATAATTGCAAAATACATTATTCAGAAACACTTTTACCCCTAAGGAAAGTCCAAACTCCCTTCCATAGCAGTGTGTTTGCTTTGCTACCATTTCTCATTTTGTTTTCTGTAGGGGTTTGGGGTTTTTTTTTTTTCTTGGTTTATTTTTAAAAAGAGATTTCTTCTGTCAGACCACTTGGTACCCTTGGTACTCTTCTATATTGGAGGGTACAAAAAGATGATGATTTAAAAGGCCAGTTCCACCAAAGAAATGGCCCACACCTTGGTATTCTTCCCCGCACCCATGTTGGATGGCAGCTGCCATTCTCCGTTTGGATGATTATCTGTCCTTCCAGGCACCACCTTTAATATACCTAGCAAACACCACCTTTCAGGTTTATCATTTATCGGGTACTTCTCTCCTCCTGAGCGCAGCAGAAATTGTATTCTTGGCAGCAATTCCTCCTCAGTCTTCATTAATACTGGCGTTGTTCTTTAATCCTTCCTGACTTGCCTTCATAATTTGTTTCGCAAATCACATTCTCTGCTCATTTTGCTCCCTTAGTCCTGTTCCTGCTCCAGAAGTTTGTGTTTCTTCTCTCTGGGTACAGCTAGTTCCCTGAACACCCACGTTTTCTTGTCTTCACGTGGTAAAGGAGAAGTCTCTGTTTTGTCTGGACCAAATTCTCTTCTGACTTATCAACACAATGCAAGGACACAGCAATTCCTGTAGGAGACCATCCCAGTGGGAAAACACTACCGTTTTCTTAAATTATCCAATGTTAGCCATTCCTTTGATGAGAATGTTGATCTTTGCCACAAAAATAAATTATTTGGTAGCTGGGAACAAAGCATGCTGCGAAATTTAAAGTCCTACAGCTATCATAAAGCTGGAAGGAAGCTCTAAAACAAAGCGTATGTTCTGTGTGTTTCTTTAACGTTTCCACATGTAAATGAATTTAAACAAAAAAATGTATCAATCCTGAAGAGGTAGAGGTTTGGAAAGGAAACTTTTGCTGTAATTGTTTTTTACACTTAAGCTACTAAGTAATCACAAACATTCACAATGCTCATATGCCTCTCTTACGGAGACTTCCACTGTCCCCGTCAACACCAAATCTCTGCACTCCAAAGCACGAAACCCAGAGGCATTATTAGTCACCAGCACTATAATTTTGTTATAATGTGATTTACATACACACACACACACTTAAGAAAGCATTGAAATTGTGATTTCAGACTTGTGAAAAAACCACAAGTTTATCAATGTGCTCCTTTATTATCTACCTATTCCTTCATGGGACGGAAATCCGCATTATCTGCAGATTGCTAACGCAGCACCATTTTAGGGTACAAGACTTGCTAACACGTGTACCAAATTCCAACAGTCTGTCTTCTGTGGTCACTCTACACAAGCCTGGGTCGCTATTCTCCTGACAGCTTGAAGGTGTTAAGCTACTTAATGCTTCTTTTCTTAAGCTAAGTGTTCCTGTACTGTCAGGATTTGCAACAACTGTCATTATCTCATGTAGTCCTACAAACTATGCTTTTCTACAGGAATATTGCTTATAAACAGGATTTTTACTGCCTTCCCTCTGGAACTGGATGTTAATGAGCTAGTTGGATAACAACTCTCTTTAATACTTCCACAGCATGTGGGCCTCCTACTTTTCTTTTAGCCCGGTTTCCATAATGCAAGTTTACTGGGAATCCAGCAATCCTCTGGATGCCTGGAGGACATGACTCTCCCATCTGTCTTTTGTCATGCCACTGAGACGCTTCTGCTTATGCTGCAAAGTTACAAGCCATTTTTCAAAATTAACTTGAGATAAAATGTTTTTCCAGATTAATTCTTTGGTCAATATTGGCCTGGAGGCTCCAAGGTCTGGAACCGTATCTTGTTGACTCCACCTGAAGTCAGCGAGACAAGGTACAAACAAAAATATTTGCACGATCGCCTTCCCATCACCACCTCCTTGTTGGCTTCGTCTCCAAATTGAACAAGCACCCTTGAAAAACCCACCGGAGACATGGGCGCAGTTCATTGTCACGCTCCAGTGGAACATCAGCGTGTGCCTGAGGGGTTTTGCCTGTTCCCACAGAAGCCCCCCCCCCGTTAATGCTATTAATTACGTGTTTCAAGTGAAACACGTATCTAGCTCACCGAGCCAAAAATCTGCTCTGAGCAAATTATCTGAAGGCAGATTTGTTACAGACCCGTGTTTGACTGTAGGACCCCATCTCATTAGCAGGTGCTGATCCCACTAAGTAATTAGCATGTTTCTTTAGCCCTTAATCCTACCCTGAAATACAGCAGAGGGAAGCATCCATGGGAAAGCCACCGCAGCAGCTGGAATAGGCAACTCTGCAGAAAATAACCGATTAGCTGAGCAAATATAGGGGATGCCAAGCTTGGAGGAAATGCTGGAGCTCTTAACCTGTTGGGATTTGAGACCACTGCCTAGAAACGGACCCAAAAAGGACATTCCTTTTCACTGGTATGCAAACTTAATATTTGCTAAACGCCTTAGCACTAATGACAAAGGTCCTGGAAGGGGCTGGTTTGGTTTGTTAGCTTTATCTCCAGCACTACAACAACAGCAACAAGTTGCCCACATCTTCCCTGCTTTGCAATGGCTCCAAAATTGGCAGATTTTTCAAAAACCTCATAAAACTCTATCAACTTCACACTTGCCTGGAGCCACCAAAATGGCTCTCGTTTTACACTGCAGGTACCCTGCAAACGTAGACGTCAAAACTTAAAATTGGTTAGGCAAAATTCCTACTGCACAAAAGACATCATGCTGTTTTAAAAGGAAAAAAGGCAAATTCTAAAAAGCTTCAGCAGCCACAACAGTTGCAGGACTGGAAGGCAGTTTGCTTTGCTCTTCCAGGGAGGCTCTCGGAAGAAAAGGGAACTCAGAATTGGTAGAAAGGTCTAGCGCTTGCCAGGGTGGCTGGAAACTGGTATGATGAGTCCCACGGTGGTGGGACGGGACCAATTCCTTGGTGACTAGCTTGAAATGCTTAAACTTCTTGAGAGTCTTCCACACTGTGACAATATAGACCCCTTGAAGCTGACATTACCGAGTCAGCGCTTTAAAAACAGTACACTAAATACCTTTGAAATTAATTACTAACAGCTAAGGGCAATTGTAGCCTATCGATTAAAATTTCTGTTATAGATACAAAACCAACTGAACACCAAGCAAAGGTACCTCAACTTCTAAGAAAATAATTTACAAATATACCTTGTCATCAAAACATGGAAACCCCACTCATTGTTCGTGACTTGTTGGATATTGATCAAGACTAATGTCCTGTATTCACTCTAAATGGTCCCACTCCGATAATTTTATAATAAAAACTGATTCCTATGCCGTTACTGAGCTGATCAGTGCGTTTCCACCCACCCCAAAACAGAAGGCAGGTTGGAACTGTTTCCAACTATAAAGCACTGGCCCCAAACTAGGTTCCTCTGTTTGCACAGACAACTATGTTTTATTTTTTTCTCCTTCTCAAAGGGTGATGGTGAGTTGGTTCTTTTTAATTTGGAAAAAGGCAACCAGTGGCATTTTAAACCAGTTTCGGTTAAAAAATAAAAGCTTCACTGTAAATATTAATGCTGTTTATTTTATACTCCATGTAAAACAAAGGTGTTGTTTGCACTTTCAAAAGCGGCTTATTCAATCAGCTGTTGTAATCGAATAATTTAATGTTAATAAACTGCCCTGAAGGGTAAAAAGTACCTTTTCTGAACATAAATCTCACTGCCCCCATCACCTCTGTGAAAAGAGACCATAACTCTTTCCTACCTCCCCGTTAGGTTAGACTCAGACTCTCTGCTTTTCATCAATGTTATCAGCTCTCCATTACGGGAATCTAGAGCTTCCTCCAGTCAATTTGTTTTTTCTTCCATAAATTGATCTTCCAACAGCCTTAGAAATTCCTGGAAACAGTACAATAATTCCTTCTATTTTTCACACACACTGACAAAACAAATAGGTTACTGTTTATTTTGGACTATAAATAATAATCATGTAATACAAAATAACTATGTTATTGTTTATTACACTGAAAATAAACTGAAGAGCGTGTAGCAGGAAGACTTGAAATAGGAGATAATCAATGGAAAGCCACTAGAAGTTCAATCATTTGTTGTTAGCTGTGCCTTGTTGATACCGATAAATGAAGCGAGAACAAGACGAAGGTGGCGTTTTCCAAAACTTATCTCCCACTGCTAAACAGTCTGAGAACCGTCAATAACAAAAAACATCCAAACATCCCCTCTCCCCCAGTACCTACCCATTTCCAGTTTAGAACAAGTTTTAATGTTGAGCCCTTTTCAGAAAATGGCATGGCAATCTTACAATTATTGACCAGTCGTAGATACTTTTGATTGCAACCGTATTCATCAAATAGGTGCACAATTTGCATAAAATATTTATTACCATGAGTCTTATTCCTCATCTAAAGTATTAACCCTGTCTCTCGAAAAGCTGCATTCTTGAGGAAAGCAGGAAAAAAACATGGCTAAAAGTGGCCTGACAGTACTTATTGACTGACCTGCACTCAAACATACGTGTCCTAAGGTGACACCGATCTCCAGATGCAAGACCAGTTTAACCAGTCACCTTTGCCTAAACTTTATGCAGTCAGGGAACTAGTTAAGGTATCAGTCAGGACAGAAAAGGGCAGGAAAAGACCACTGTGATGAGCAATACTTTATGCTTATACTGTCTTCAGAAGAGACAAGAACATAGCCTGGAGATAAAAGGGGAAAGCCATGGTGAGAACAACCTGGCAAGATAAAAATACTGTATGTGCATCTGCACATGCGTTAGAGAGAGCGGAAAACAGACCCACGTACTTCGAAGGAGGGGAAAACAGTCAGCGGTGCTTCTTACAACACCAGCAAAGAAATTAGAAGCACATCACCTTAGTCTAAGAGATAACAAGGAGGAAAGGAGAAAGTTTGAGTCACTGGAAGGCTTCAGAGACTAACAGACACTTTCAGAAACCTGGAAATATTAAAGGGAATTTTAAAGACGCGGCACAGGTCAACTGGGTTGACTTTTTCCCTGATCTTTTTATAAAGTATAAAAAACTGTGATTTTTTTTTTCCCAAAAAATATATTATTTTTACATATACAAAACTGTATTTTAGAGCATCCCAGGAAAATGAAGTTTGCTCTTATGTTCAACCATCTGAGAGGCAACACTGCACCAGTTCTTAGAAAGTTAAGTTTTTCCTCTAATTCACATTTTCCTCCTTCACCATCCCACATCTTAAAATCCAGCACCAAAACTGGCCATTTAGCTTTCAGTGAGTGCCCTTGGATCTTTAGAGGGACGAAGCGGTCAAGACCTGTGTTTCCTCCAAACACCAGCATTAACTCAGTATTTGCTCCGATGAAGCGTTACAAGAGGGTGTTTAGAGAAGGCAGAGATTTGCTTGGGGTAGCTAGGACACGGGACGGGTATCAGCTGCCATCGCTGGTTTCTCACGCCGAGTTACATTCACAAGGTCCAACTGATTACGTTCACTAGTGCCAGAAAGGAATTATCTAGCTGATTTGGGACCTCTTGGTTCATCCATTTTGCCAAATCGAGGGCAGGCAAAGCAGGTTGGAGAGGAAAGCCAGGTCACTCCTATGCTGCTGGCTTAGTCTGATGTCCCTATTGAGACAAGCACACTGCTCTCCTCGTTTAGGGTACAAACGAAAACCAGGCTGCCTGGGAGGCAACTTCAGACCATCTACTGGTAATGCAGATTGTGGTCAGTATTTTGTGCTGCTCCTCTACAGCTACAAACAGCCTGTTGTCTTTGGCAGCTCTATGTTCACCGTAACAAGACCAGGAAGGCAAAAAAACCCCAACCCACCCCAAACATGCATGTTTAAATCATTAAATCGATAACACTAAAGCAAAATTCATAGTTTACCAGATCCTTTTCATTTCTAAAAACATGTATTTGTCATATTATACACTGCAGCAGAGGCTTCCAGCCTTTACATATTCTAATATGATGAATCACACCATGTTACTGAGCTACTCTCAGAAGTAATCTAAGCTTTAGAATAAAATCACTGACTACAGCAGCCTTAAGAGGAGGATGACAAAAAAGATCATTAAAAATGTTCTCCGGAAAATAAGCTTCGATGAGTGAGGAGGGAAGTAATTTTGCATCAAAAAGGAAATGTTCAGTTGCATCTTAAGCGTCTTCATAGCGGGTCACCTTAAAGCAGGCCTTTCGAGGAACACAGCAGTGGCAGAACACACAAACTTCAGTAACCCCACAAAAGACTGAGACGGTCCCAGCAAGTCAGTGCCCGCTCTGTGTTATTTTGACTAAGCGCCAGCGGCACGTCGGCATTGGAGTCCTCATGGCCGACCTCCAACGGGATCGGCTCGGCTGCACTGAGAGCGGAGGGCTGTGCTCCCCTGTGTCGCCCGCCCAGGGGCGGCTGCGAGAGCTCAGGCGTCCGTCCCCGCAGGTTGCAGCGTGACATCCACCCACCGCACCCCGGCTGACCCCATTCCCGTGCCATCAAACGCCCCTCGGACACTCTTCTGAGAACGACGCCAAGAGGAACCCTCCGCCACCACAAGTCCAGCTTGTGCGTGGCTCTTCAGGGCGGGATTCCTCCCCAGAGGTATCGCAGATCTTCGGGATGCCTGTTCCCAAAGATACATCGAATTAATCTGTCCCAACACCCAAGAATATGCCAGCTCTACTACATAATTGTTTGGCCCCAGGGTCGGTACGCATACGTGGTGTAGCACCCACAGCCATGCAGTTAATGAGCAAACTGTGCCATTGTATCTGCAATATGCAGACTACCAGGGATTTTTGCTCTGCTGGTAAACGGAAAGATATTTTTCACCCTTTGCAGCTGCGAATGACCACAGCCTCTCCTATGGTATGACCTTCATGGTGTCTCCAAACGCCCAGGACAGCTCTTTGGATTTTGTTTTTTAATAGCACATACCTTTTCCTCCTCCCAATCTCACCTTTTACACCCACTTTGACCGATGCTGCCGCTGGGTGACAATCAGACTACACTAGCATAATTTTTTGTTAGATACTGAAAAGCTGAAGAAAAAAACCCACAAAAACACAAGCCACAACCAATGGCTCAGGTCCCTTGGTGTCACACGGCAAAGAGCTGATGTTCCTTCTGGAAACCATTGCCAGATGCTGTGCAGCAGCGCCGGCACAAGCCGCGGAGGCGCGCACTCTGAGGGACAGCCGGGTCAAGAGACAAAGAAGATAAGGATGATCTTTTAAGGTGAAGCATCCAATTCTCAAAGGGAGGTATCGGGAAAGGGAAGCAGTGATGATTCAACACAGAATAGCAGCGGCACCCTCTGGAAGCACGAGTGAAAGGAAGAGTAATGCACCAAAACATAACTGCAGAAAGGGCCAAGTCTGAAACCCAGAGAAGTGGTTCGGATCCGGAACGTGGTCGGAGCTGGATTTGCTAGGTTTCCGTTACTCAAGGCACGGACACATTAATATTGCTTGATGTGAGCAGCTTTCATATTTGGTTTAGTTTTCTTAGGATGCAGCAGGTGACACAGCCTGCTTTCTCACTTGGAAGTGCTCCATGTGCACGTACCTTCCCAGACTGGAGCAGGAGTAAGGAACTACAGCAGGGACCGTCGACCTGCCCCAGTAACAAAAAAGAGCACAAAGACATAATCTGAACTTTGCTCCACAGCGCTTCACGCTGCCGTTTCACATAGAGCTCTGCTCGCTGCATTGCGATTCCCAGCAGCAGGAGTGGGAATGCTGGGTTACTGCAATTCCAGCTATTCGTGCAGACTGCAATCGCTCCTCCCATCAGGAGGAAACTCGGAAAGCAGTTGATCATCAAGCTATAAAGCCTGTGATAAAAACGACTTCTCAGATACTACTATACGTATTTTAGCAAACTTCTCAGATACTAATACACATATTTTAGCTTGGTCCCTTCCCAAGTTACATTTTGGTGGATTACTCTCACTCACCCTCCAAAGAGGGTGCCTTTGGATTGAATTCTGCTCTTTTGTGTAGAATCATCACTGCTTCCCCTTTCTAATATCTCACTTTGAGATGGGTGCTTCACCTTAAAAGATCATCCTTATCTTCTTTGTCTAATAAACGTATTTTAGCAAAATTAAATACAGGTATACATTTTTCCGAGACACGCTGATGGCACTACCACTTAGCCTGCGGCCACCGCGACAAGGTCAGCGCAGGGTAACATCTTCCTAAGAAGGATCTACCAGCCCAGATGACTACATACACACACAGATCGCTTTGATGCTTCTGTTTGAGAGTGGCTTTTATATTAGAAATACGAGATGCAACACATTCCTGCCTCCTGCTCCTCAAGTTCATCTCACTACTGGAAAGTAACAGATAGTGAGGAGGTTTCCCAAACCAGATTTGTCTTGGATAGGACAGGTCTAAACCTCAGTGCTGGAATTCAAATAATAGGAGCCCACTATTCTCTGACTGCGGTAAAGCACAGGCTAACCAGAAACTGGAAATCAGTCTAATGGTAGGAAAACAGATTGGCTTCATTAGAGAAATGTTGCCAGGAAAGAAGATGGACTGAAGTGCTCCGGCTTTGAAAGTCTAAATTCAGACTTCTCAAGATGGCTTTTTTTTTTCAGAGAAACCCTATCACACAACTAGAACAGGGGGGTTACTTGGGGGTTTGGGGTTTTTTGCGCTTGGTTTTTTTTTTTTTTTTTTAACGTGCTATTTTCTTACTTATTTCCTTCCTCGCTTCTGTGAACTGGGTTTTGTAAGTGAATGTGACAGGTCGCTTTCTTCACTTGGCAATCAATGTATGGCTGGACTTGGAGCGCGTTCCAGAGCCCAGAGAAGTATGTGTCCAGTTCACAGCAGCAGCAGCAGCGCTTCTCTCCTAGCGACTTCTCCAGCGCTCTGACGCCAAAGCTCAGTATTGAACAGCATCCATGTTAATTAATTCTAATTTTAGTTCCACCTTTTTGTGACCACC
Organism: Chionis minor; assembly: GCA_013398295.1. Taxonomy (NCBI): domain Eukaryota; kingdom Metazoa; phylum Chordata; class Aves; order Charadriiformes; family Chionidae; genus Chionis; species Chionis minor. Next base: position 138,826 of record VZSF01009529.1, on the reverse strand, counting down.
AATAAATCCATGTTGCGTTGTAATCCAGAACTGGGATCTGTTCCAGCATTGCAGAATTCGGCATTTTAAAACCATTTCTGTATCTACCCCATTTGCCAGTAACCTCAAAATGTTTGGCATATAAAAAAAAACCCCACCACAAAACCCCATACGTTTAGGGTCAAGTGAAGCCTATGGGATGGTAATTCTAACAGCAATCTCAGGCCTGGAACTGCAGACAATAGAGCATAGCGATGCCATTTGGTGTGGAAACGGCTCGCTTCGCAAAAAGAATATGATCTGTTTGGCATTAGAACACACTGAAGTTCTTCCAAGGGATCAGCTACTAGGGATGGCAATTCTGCATCAAAGCCACGTTCTGTGAAAATCCTTTACCTTCCCCTCATGTAGCTTTTATACCAAGACAAAATTTTAATTCTAAAAGAAAAACACATCCTTTCTTTCCATCTTTAGAGAGCCTTTTAGACGTAAGTAATTACAGAAAGATGTTTTTATTAGTCTCAAGGCTGCTGTCCAACTATTCCTCAGATATTTTAAACTAAATATATTTCAAGGAGCCGCCAAAAAGATGAATTTTATTTAATTCAAGTAACAGATCTATGTCTTTCAAACTACGTCTTTCTCTGAATCCTTCTGTGACGATAGTTATTATCTGCTGCTTTCATGGTAGGCAGTGCTTTTGCTCGCGTTTATTACTGAGAAAATTAAGTGTTACAGCCGGTGTCAGCCCAACACGACATGGTTTCAGCGCTCTGCTAAGTTTCATATCCTCAGGCACCTTCAAATTACAGCCAAGCAGAGAAGACTTTCACCAACTGGAAATACAAGACAATAAATAACTGGGGTCGAACTGAATGGGGGAAGACGGAGAACAGCCTGCTTACAAGGCAGAGCACTGGCTACGCTAACAGATCTGCTGGCTGCACAGCTCAGCCTTCCTGGGAGGATCCCGGTCGGAATGGTCGGAATGAACCCTCTGGTTCAGCTGGATTTTGCCAGTACAGGGGAAGGATGGCATCTGGCATCTTAGAAGCAAAGGACCCTGATAAATAATACAGAGTGCAGTAAAAGTATAATTGTCTTAAGACTGAAGACAGTCTCAGCACTGGTCGCCACGTACAAACAGTCACTACACTGTAAACAGAATTTTGATTAATCCCACTGAGGATTCTCTCTCCCTGATATATATTCTGTCGCTTAGTATGATATTCCAAACCGGTGACAAATACTCAGAGGTATTATTTTCAGAGACAAAGCTTGCTTATTAAATATGTTCAGCCTCATCTAGCTATAACAGCAAATGAAAACCCAACTACTTGACACTACAAAAAACTCTTTTTTTTGAGATGCAGATTCCAGAGTAACTTTTAAACTTGCCAGCTGACACCTGGCTATCCATAACGATGAACATGCAAATCTTTCTCCATTTTGTCTCTTCTTGTCCCCAAAATAACACTATACCAGCATGCGACAATAAAGAGGAGCGAAAGAGGCTGCTGACAACTGGTAGGGGCTTTGCAAGAAGATGTTTGGCATGGAAACATTCTAGTGCTGTTTATTACCGCCTGCTGTCCTGAGAAGACGACAGGAACTACTGGAATTGGCTAGTCAGTGTTCACACGTACACGCATTTGGTTACAACCCTGAGTGGTGCCAGCATCTTCGCGGGGAGCTGGAAGATGCACTACTCTTCACCAGTGCAAGTGGAACGAATTAATTTAACAAAACACAGGTACTTATCTAGTCCCGCGCCGTCAGACTTCCATTCAGGGGGTCATGGCAAACAAGAGAAGTAGACTATGTCTTCAGTGAGAACTGCAACCGTCTTTCTAACCTAAAACGTTAATTAACTGAGCACAGGCGCCGCTACCAGCACTCCTCACAGTAGCCCGTTTTCACTACCTTTGGCCATTCACCAGCTGTCCCCGATTAAAGTCTCTTCCAAATGGAAGGAAAAAGCAGAACTGGGGATATTCCCTGCCCCTCCTTCCATCACCCACGTTTCAACCCACACTCACGGGGTCCTCAGCGGACGATCAGCCATCCCATTCTGGTTACGGAACAGCCATCCGTCTACCGCCAGCGAAACACAGATTGGGCAGGTACTTCTCAAGGCAAAATGCAAACCGTAAAAACTGACAACTGCCCAACCAAGGGAGGGTTACCCTCCCAGTTCTGTCCTCAAAACGCGCCAAGGAACCCGCTACGAAAAACAGACCAGCAGCACATCTTCACCCATTGCCTTATGTACCGATTGAGCCAAAGAAACAGTCACAGAAGGGGATAGAAACTAAAAGAAAAAAAATCTTATAGACTTTTTTTTGCAGTTTCAGATGGTTTGGATTAAATATAAACTGCTCCTAAGTAAGTTTTCACTCATTAAAACTAGAAGTTGATTCTCCTGTAGACTAGAATAGTTAAAAAAGAGCCGCAGGGGAAAAAAAAAAAAAGGCAATGAGAATGCTTTATAGCTGAGTTACCTATCCAAAACAGGGAAAGCGGAAACAATAGATGTGGGAGCAAAACAGGTTCTGAGGCAGCTTATGCTTTACCTTTAGTATTATAATCAACACATACACAGTGTTACACTGAAACAACAATATATTTCTCCTTCCACCCTGTGGAATATTAATGATTTGGTTTTGACCAGTTTGTTCCCATTTACCTCAATAGCTCTATTATCAATCTAAATCGCTAGTAAATCTTCAGTTGGGGGGTGGGCTTTGGTTTGGTTCCGGCTTTGCCATTACAATTACTACTACAAAAAGCATTTGTTTGGCTCCCTCACAGTAGAGACAGTATAGGCACAGTTTCAAAGAGTATCTTCACAACTTTTCCATACGAGCAGGATTTAGAGTGGATGTTCCTGAAGTGACATGTTTTCCACTCTACCCAGAACAGACCATTTTAGATCGGAGTAATCTCAGAAATATATTAATAACAGAATTAATAAACAGAATTAATAATAGAATAATTACTGGGAATACTGAATTCCACTGGAAATCCTAGAGTTTTGACCATTGTTTGTTTTCCAATTTGGATTGGAAGAGTAAGATTTTTGATAACTGAAAAGCAGCAAAAAATTTTAACTCCAAAAAAGCATCATTTTGTGTTGATGTTAACCTATACCGGGAGAGTTGGGGCGGGGTTCAGCCTGGAGAAGAGAAGGCTCCGGGGAGATTGTAGAGGCCCTTCCAGCTCCTAAAGGGGCTCCAGGAAAGCTGAGGAGGGACTCTGGATCAGGGAGTGGAGCCATAGGACGAGGGGTGACAGCTTTAAACTAAAAGAGGGGAGATTTAGATGAGATATTAGGGAGAAATTCCTGCCTGTGAGGGTGGGGAGCGTATGGCCGGGGTTGCCCAGAGAAGCTGTGGCTGCCCCATCCCTGGAGGTTCAAGGCCGGGTTGGACGGGGCTTGGAGCAACCTGGTGTGGTGGGAGGGGTCCCTGCCCAGGGCAGGGGGTGGCACTGGATGGTTTTTAAGTTCCCTTCCAACCTAAACCATTCCCTGATCCTATGCAATTTCCTGAGTCCTGATGAGGTTTTAAAGGTGACGCAGTTCTGCCACACTGCTGAAACTCCTGCAGCTGAGCCATCCCGCTGCAATAGGCTACCTACCACTTGACCTCGCTGCAGTTATGGCTGAAATGATCTTTATGTGCTCACAGGTGCATATAATCACTATGATTTTCTGATAGGAAACTTTATCATTTAGCTTCTAAAGAAAACCGGCTCTAGAGAGCAAGGTATTTGTTTAATAAAAGGCAACCATGATTTATTGAGAGCGTTTCAAAAGTAGAGGTTGAAATAGCCACATATTTTTCAGAGGCTGCTTCATTTTACTCTTTTCCTGCAAAATACTACCACAGAAAACCTGCTGAAATGTTTATCTAAACCTTCCCACAGAATCTATATTTCACTACAGAGCATGTTGTTCTGCCCCTTTAAAATTACTAGATTTTTTTAAAAAGGAATAATACGTAAAACTTTAACACTTATCTCATTATCATAACACAATTTAAGCATGTATAAGAAATATGAGTATTTGTAAGAACATACCCTCTAAGACCAAAGCTACTTACTGAATATATAAACAGAAATGGCTTAAGAAAGATATTTAACTTCCAGCATTGACACTCAAACACTGTAACTGCTACAGAAATATTCCTAAAAGGCTTTTCTGCCATTTATAGCCTACAAAAATAGGCTCTAAATTTAAAAAAAAAAAAAAACAAAAACAAAAAAAGGAGATACTCAACACATATTTTTACTCTTTTTCCCTTTAAAGCTCAGATTTGTGCTGCTTTCCTCTACTTCCGTTAGGTCGCTGGGTACATGCTCCTGTTTCTCAGCCAGCTGAAAGCCACCACAATTTTCCTTGCCTCAACCCTTTGTGCTTTAATGTACGACTTGCAAGACTCAAACATGTAAACTTGCTGAATTCTACCTCGAAAAATGTGATTACCTTTCGTCTTTACAGAGGCAGATACATGGGCGAATTCAGACATGCTGTACTCTTGTATCAGCCGAAGAAAAACATTGCCTTTAATATTTTAAAAGAAAACGCCACTTCTTTTTTGTTTCCAAAGTATAATCCAAATGGAAACATTTGTAAATTAACAAATGCTTTAATTAATTTGCATTTAAATCACTGTAGGCTGAGAGATGACAAGCTTTCTACTTCAGGGAGGTTACCCAGACAGGGCTCATTAAAGCGGGAACTGAACCTTCATCTCCAAACTACCACCACTGAAAAAACCTCTCTCCAATTTAGCTATTCCTTAGATGAAAACCTTCCTCTCAGAACGACAGGCGAGGCATTGTCTTTGAACTTGCTTGCATCTTCTGGTAAACCAAAGAGGATTCAAGCCCTCATAAGTCTTTTCTAAGAACTAACAGCTTTTCTTGCCACCAGAGAGATGGAGGTGACCAGGGTTAACAAAGACATGGATGATGTAATAAAATAAGTCAGGGACATGTTTTTTGTCTCTATCAAAAGAGATCGGATCCTTCTGAACAGGGACAACAGCTTCCTTTGAAGTGGTTTCTTTCAGGCAAAATTCATCCAGCTCTGCTCAACCTCGCCTTCTTTCTAATTGTACTTTTGCAAGTCAAAAGGGGGAAGAATAAGATGCTCGGCCACGATTGCAGAAGTCTAAGTTGAGGGAAGCGTTTCAGCTTATGCTGCTTTTTAGACGAAACTGCAATATATAGGATAAAATGTGATACGTAGTATGCCTGCACTCCTAAGACTTACCTGGAGGAAGACAGTTTCTGACAATTTGGCACAATTCTTGCAATTAAAAAATAAATTGCTGTTATTTTGAGATTAAATATGGTTTTTAAAAAAGAAAACTAGTCAGGAAGCCTCCAGGAACAAGTTTACAGAAGAAGAAAATGCCAAGCGCGTTTTTCCTGGATTGCGACTCCGGCACCCTGAGCAGACACCAATCTCTGCTGCGCCACTTGCCATACAACAATCAGTTCCTGAGAGGTTTCTCTTCCCGATGAAGACGGGGAAATGCGCTCCGTGGGAATGGGTGGTGTTTATCATGCCACGTCCAATGCATACAAAGGGGTCCCACACCGCTATCATCAAAGAACTTGACAGCAGAGGGATCGTGGCAGCCATGCCCTTATTATCTTAAAGCAAGCGTTTTTACAAGTATTCAGTGTTCTCCGGATGGGAATTCTCAGACAACCCATCCCGTGGATTTAGGTCTTACCTGAACCTTCTCTAAGGCTTGGTTCACACATTAGAGCATGTAGACAAAGAATGTCCTACTCTACTGCACTAAATCTGTCCCAGTCCTTCCAGTAGCTGCGTCACATCGGACTGCGGAGCTGTCCCGGAGCAGCGTATCCCACCCCCAACCCCACAGTGGCAGGAGGGAGCCGGGGCGAGAGTCCCAACTCCCTAAACTATTTGAACATGCCCAGAAATTACTTGTTTGCAAGAAATCTTCGGGCACCTAATTTTTGAAGAATATACTTGTAATTTTCCAGCATTGCTGAAAAGTAAACACTGTGGCCATATTGTAAGTAATACTGGAGGCTTTAGATACTTCTTATTACAACTGTGAGGTGACCCATTTTTGGGCCTTTAAAGCTAAAACTGCTTGGCAAAGAGGCAAAAAATGTGTGCAGACGTATCCTGCAGCAAAGAAACGGCGTGACCCTATTAAAAACCATCTGAAGGACAGGAGAGCGCGTGGGCTGAACGCTACCGCTGACGGCAGAGTAACACGTGGCCCTCAGTGCAACGGTGGAGTTAACGCAGCTATTAGGAAAACAGGGATCATCCAGCCAGATACTCCCACCACAGGCCACCGCAGAGCCCAGCATAGTGTCCAGGCAGTGGTGAACCTCACTGCACACAGCTTTAAGGGACTGGGCTTCAGGGGAATCCACGCTGGTCACCACCCACCTGGGCCCTTCGTTAGATGAAAGCACAGAAGCGATCCTAATTTTAGTCCCCACCTTGTTGCTTACCTATTGTTTTGGGGGTTGTTTTTGAACCCTGATGAAGTGCCCACTGTTGCAGAGTCACACAAACCAAGATAATCCCACGCCATGATATAGCACCAGCACCTTTCTCTTTCCATGCTGGGTAACGCTAGAAACAGAAAACCCAGGAGTTCAAAAATAATCAGTTGTGACGGATCACATCGAGGCCATTTGGCTTGCAGAAATATGAGGTTCCGAAGACAAGTAGCTTCAGCTGTAACGTGACAAACACACTAGGGACGGATCCGGGAAGGAATTCAGTTCAACTCCTTTGAAATCAAGAGAAAAAGTTCCACTGGTTTGTACCAACTGTAGGTCTGACCCTGTAGGCTGAGAGTCACTGTCACCCCAAACACACACAGTACAAATGCTGCTCGCTCCGGATTTCTACACCCCCGAGCCTTTCCGTAGTCTTTCCTGTCTCGCACGGATCACCTGGCTCACCTCAACAAACGACTCTTCAGCCACGCTCAGTACCGCACAAGCGGGAAAGTGGTTTTAGGGGCACAGACAAAATATAAAACCTGGCTTCTGCGAAACCTACCCAAATGGCCAGTAAGGATCCTCCCAGGGCCACTAAAGACCCTTAGCATCGACTTATTAGAAGCCCTCCCAAAAACTGCAAGGGGAAGAATAGTTATGCATGAAAAAGTAATAGAGAATTAAATCTGCTGCCAGTAACGATCAGTACATGCATGACAGGCCTGAAATAAAACAAATCTTCCAACACAAAATCCTCCACTTCAGCTCCTAGATTTTTAATTATTTTTTTTTAAACTGAATTCAGAGAAGCTGTTACTATGTCGTGCCTGATTAGCAGCAGGTCCTGACGCAGACAGGATGGAGGTGTCACCACTAACAAAACAGAGGTAGAAATTATTTTGGGCTCCTTCTTAGCTATGGGCAACGAGATGGAACTTCATCATATTAGCAAAGGAACGTATTTTATATATATATGATGTCCAGTGAAGAATTATCCATGGCGAAGCATTTGCACAAGCACCATTAGAACACCCACTGGAGTTTGACATCCGGACTGTAGCAGGACGCAGACCACCAGAGAGGCACCATCCCTGGCCAGGGGCTGCTGCGGATGAGACGGCCCACCCGCCCCGGGGCCAGGCAGCGGACCGAGCCCAACAGAGACGCGAGGGACACTGCCGGTGCCAAGCCCCACGGCGCTGCTTCTCATTTCCTTCTTGGATTCAGTTTGCTGAGCTCTTCTTTCCGTGCACGCTTAATCCATTAAGCATCCCGTGAATGCGCGCTTAGAGCCTAATGACTTCCCTTGATCTTGTCTCTTTCATTACTAAAGCTGGAAATTAATGAAGAGAAACCTCTGCCACCATTACAGCGTACTTTGCATTAAGGAGCACGTCCCAGGCACACAAACCACCAGCGGCCTATTCGGGAATCTGAGAAACAGGAGACTTCTGTAGCACGCTTCACTGCCTGCCTTCTGTGGCTGTGCTTTCCAGGCAGGTAGGAAGGAAAGAAACGGTAGTGCCATAGGAACACTGCCCTCACAGATGAGCGAAAGCAGCCAGCACCTGCCTGAGGATCCCAAGTAACTTCTCAAGAACCAAAATGCACACAGTAGCAGCTGAAAAAAAGGTTAATTTCTTGACACCAAATCCGGTGATGAATTTTACTCCGCTTTCCATCCTCGTACTTTCACATTTAGGTCTTGGCAAAATAAAATAAAAGTTTATTAAGAAAAATTATTTCAGTTTTAATGTTTTTATGAAAGGTACGTTAAAGCAAAGAACCTGGGAGGCACTCTGGACTTTTCAGATCATCTTATAATGCTGTATATGGAGGGACGAACCTTCTGTAGGGCTTTGACAATCCGTCGGATACACACAGGATGGTCTTAATCGTTTCTCCCTACATAAAGCACGTGTTTGTCAGCATTTCGGTTAGACAAATAACACCTAGCACTTACTATAACTTTTCAAAGCACTCTAAAGTACCAGGGAATTAATTTTTGGTGTGACGTAGGTATGTATCTAGCACCTAAGTATTACCCTCTTCTACGGATTGGGAAACGGCTGCAAGGGTTTCTGAATCAGCCTGGCCTCCTGGGTGTGCGCTTCGGGATCCGACACAGGAGCTCTCCAAAACAGGAGGAAGGTGGGTTTTTTTTTAGTCCAACAGAGGAAAGATTGCTAAAAAGTGGTAAATACACACTACAAATTAAATACATTCACAAAATCCCCTCACCTAGATTTTAGTCCAATCTGAATAAGTAACTTTTAAGTGCTCATGAATTCAGGAAAGCTATAAAATCGTACACGGCATTCTCTTCAAAGAACATCTGCCACAGGGGTTCAGCCGTGCTACATGCCAGAGTTTGCATGTCTTTGTGGTTTTCTTGGCTTTCGTGAAGGATCATTTCAGTGCGAGTCTGAAGTATGTGCCGACACAGAAGAGGCAGCAAATAATTAACATGATAAAAAACTATTTAACTTTTACTGAAGTGCAAGATGAGCACCTGAAACACCTCCTTCCTCTTCTCTTCCGCATTAGAAGCGTCCTCCTTTCTTCAACTGGTCCCAAGAATTGAACAAAGTAATTGAACCTTGGCCCATGCTCTCAGGAAGAAATGGCTATTTCACATGCCCATAGCAAGTCCGCGAGTAAATGCCATCTGCTGCAAAGCCTTTCTTTAATTCTGCTGTTTGAGAACAGACCAGCGGTATTTTCTGGCTGGAGATTGCTACATCAAGGCAGACTTAATTGAAGAGCAGCTCGTATAAAAGTTGCAGCCTGACGAGAGTTAACATAGACCATCTGAACATCTATTGCTTGACAAATTCTCTTTAAAGCAAAAGAAGTTACTTGCACAGAAGCCATGGAGAAGGAGGTTCGAAGCTTGCCTGCACAGAGGCCTACGGAGCAATGCAGTCACATTACGTGGCAGGTTTTTCCTGCGCGACTTCTGTGGCTTAGAGAAATCCTCCACCTCCTCCGGTCCGCATTCCACCACCCTTCTCTGCAGTGAGAGGCAGGTTTGGTGGGACGCAGCTTTCCCCACCCTCTCCATTTGTGAATTCAGCACCCTATTGTATCTTCAGTCATTTAAAAACCCCTCCAAGAGATGACGACGCTTCTCAAGGAATGTGTAATCAATGCATAACCAGGAAAAATGGACATTGCAGGGGCCTTCTCCGACAAATATGGAATAACATTCCTCAGAAACACCTGCCCATTGTTTTAGGAAGTCCTGTGGCCTGGAAGATTTAAGTCTGGCTGATTTAACTGACCCTTCACTTCAAGTGCAGCAGGAATGTTTCCATAATCAAGAATTGCAGAAGGAATTGGCACCACCGTTTAATTTTCTTCAAATTACTTCCCCCCCCCCCCCAACCAGCCCCTTAAACAAAACAGGAAAAAAATAAAAATCAATACACAGCACTCTCGCCGTTGCAATTGGCTCACTCATTTTTAAGGAGCTGCAGTAGAAATAGTCACAAAGCAGAAAGTTGCTCCAGACTCCCACCGACTGCATTCACGGCAGGAAGGGAGTGAGCGCCTCCCTTTTCCATTTGGCACGGACAAGCTGGTTAACAAAGCTTGGTCCTTGATCTCATCTCCAGTCTTTAGAAGCCCGTACTCATTTACGGTACTAGAAGTAAAGAGGATTCCAAGGTATTTGGCTTCCCCAACAGAAGCACGTTGCTGATCTGGGGGCTGTGGAGCAGCAGGAGAAACAGCTCGCTGCCTGTTGGACCTGCCAGCTGCAATTCCAACCTCCTGAGGTATAAACCCTCCAGAGTAAGAAAACAGTTAACAAAGCCTTGGTATTTCTGAAGGCTGAATCCAAGTTTTGCGCTTTGTACGCACCCTTCGTTTTTAAACCAAGGCTTTAAAACTCCACACACAGCACAAATCCCGAACTCTGGTACAAATTCAGCCTGTGAGTACTGGAAGCTATTCCAGCAAGTCAATTCCAGGCGCTAAATCAGACTAATTTATCTGTTATTCCTAAGACACCATGAATTTCCCCTTTAAAAGCCGCAGGCACAGGTTAATGTCACCATTGTGTCCCTTCTCTCCAGTCCTCTTGCAACCCGGTAACAAGCAAACCTGCTTCTGCCGGCGCTTCCCGGAAAGAACAGCCGCTAAAACACAGACACCCAGCTCCCTTGATCTGCTCCTCCCCAGGGTAATTCACTACAGCATTCCAAATTTTGTTTGCACGTAGCGTTCCGCGAGAAAGTGATACAGAGCTGTTCCGGAAGCGGCATGGATCAAGCCCACGGTGACAGTGACAGCCGTGGCTCAGGCCCACAGAAAGATCCAAAAGATTGGACACATCGCGCTGCCTGGTTCCATAATTAAATCAATGCCAGGAGCTGGCCAATTTTTTTAAAAATTGTTAAAATTTTTCACACCATTAAAAAAAAAAAGAAGAAAATAAGTGTTGGAATGTAAGCTTTTCCAGGATTTTAGAGCCGTAAGGCAAAGGATTGGCAAAACTGCAGACCAAGTCATAATCCAGTTTCAAAAGTTCACTTTGGGATAAAAATAGGTAAGATAATTTTCCAAATCCTCAGAGTTTGGTTATTTAAGATTAACGGACTGTACAACCATTTGATAAACTTACAAATGCCTACCTAAATTTAGCTTTTCCCCTCCCTACCCCCAAAACAACTCCTGAGGAACACTACGTACATCTTGATGGTTCACATCAAGCTTCTAACCACGTCTTGGCTCAATAATAGAAACAGTATGTGATGCACACCTGGCTTTTGACTAAACAACAGGTAGAACACAAGAAACATCTCATAGAAAAATGGAAAAAGTCTTTTATGTAACACGGTACTTTGTCAGAAAAAATTGTATCCAGCAACCGTACTAATAGAGAAACTCCATCCTGGATCTTTCAAAGCAAGAAGTGTTTAGCCGTGCATTAGCTGAAAAAGATCGGTTCTCTCCATTCCTCCTCTTCACATCTTTGTCTCTGCCTATGGTGGAAAGAGGGAGGGAAAAACTTCTTCCAAGGACTTCAATGAATATCTCTTATCTCTTCGAGTGGTTCCTAACATTTTTGTAAAACCCTTTGAAGACAGCTTTAAAGAAAATACTGATTTTTTTTTTTAACACTCCAAAAATATTGTTGTCTCTTAAATATGAAAAACTCTAATTCTGAACCTGCTTAGTGAAGATGTCAATTTAGTGAACATTTGAAGATATTACCACAGAAGGCTGTGCTTTGAGAAAAACAACTCCTTAATACTTAAAGTGTAATAATCTTGGAGTGAAATACAGCTATACACACGGATTTTATTTATGGATTGATTTTTAAACCATAGAACTTTTTTAAAAAAACAAACAAACACTGAACCAGCTGTAAGCACAGAATTTTAGCTGTTCCAAACTAGAGATTTTGGCAAGTGTTGCCAACAGGATTCCCTAAATTACTCAACTGCTTTGTGAGCAGAGCTTGGGAAAAAATAGCAAAGCCTTGAAGAAAGAGGAAGGCAAACAAGGCTGTCCCCTGGGCCAGATACCAGCAACGCTGCTCTGCACCTCTTCCAAGAGCCAGCACAGCCAAACTTTTCCACCTCAGGAAGATGAAACATTCCCAGAAGGTTTTAACAAGAAAGCAGCTTGTCCTTCCTCTGCCAGAAGCCAAGCCACCCCCATTTTGAGAGGGGACTGAAAACAGAAAGCGAAGCCGCAAGGATGACAACTCATTTAAAGGCTTGCAGATTTAATTAGGAAGCACCAGCACTGAAGAGGTCTCTCAGAGAAAGGCCTTTTAACAGGAAATGGAAAAATACAGGCTTTAAAAGATGTTCAGACAGTTCTCCACCAATAAAGCAGAGGCAATTAAAACTTCAAGGCGTTTCCAGTAGCCGGTCGTTTATTCGCAAGCAGAAGGTGCTAATGACACACAAAAAAAACCCAGTCTGTGAAAGGGGGCAACATCTTTTGGTTTTAATCCAGTCAAAATGCAAAAGAGGTGAATCTTTCTCTGATAGAAAAACAGAGACGGGCAAATGTAAAGCCCGTCCGAACAGAGAGGGCAGTGGCTTCTGAGCTCCCATCACCTGGCTCCCGCCACCCTCATCCCAGGGACCGTGTCCAGCCTCATCCACACGGGAAAGAAAAAGGCCACAACAGCCCCAAAAGCACCAGTCTGCCAGTGCTGTGGCACTTCTGCTCTATCCCTGGTGATGCCCAGTTCAACAGAACGCTGCCGCTTAAATTCCCTTTCCAGCCTATAGCAGTGCCGCCTCTCTCATTCCAGTTCCACAGGTAACACTCCCCCGGCGGCAGCGGAACGCTGGGCTTGCTCATCTCACATCCCCTCGGCAGGGAAGAGGCAGGCTAGCAGAGAGGGAGCATTCATTTGAAGTAAGATTGCTGTTATTCATTCTCTTTCCCACAAGTGGTTCATTTAGATCCCAGAGCTGCAATTTTTTTTTTGTTGTTCCAGAAGCTTCCTGGAGGTTTTTCACAGCAGCCCTTCGCAAACAGTTCAGACACAAGCAGGGCTCGCTTGTCCTTGAACATAAGCCCCTTTCATCGGTTACAAAATCACTTTACGTTGATACGAGCTCACCACTGATTTTACAACATCAAGTGCGTTTTCCTTTCAGAAAATGAAACGAAAAATTTTCCTAGGAAAGCACAACTTACTCAGAATCACAGCTCTAATTCTGCGCCATACACAGGCAAGCCTTGAGAAGTTCTGCGGCTCAGGCTTTATCATCTGGACCACAACTAATGTTACATGTTAATATGATGTAGATGGGGCCAAAACACATCCAGGTGAACCCTCTGGCTTCCAACATTGTCCAAACACCCAAACAAATCTCACTCAGTTGGCAGCAACCTCAAAATCAGAGTTAGGCAAACGAGTATAAAACCACTGCAATAAAACCCCACGGTTGCTTTAGCATCATTGGCCATATCCCGTTCCCGGAGGCTCAGGAATTGTTTCACTGGAAGCAGCAAAACTATCTATAATCCGGCAGCGCCATTCAAGCCCAACACACACTTATTCTGACATACGTGGCAACGCGCATGCAAGTTCACAGATTCCAACCCTACCTAACGGAGCACCAAAGATTACAAATTAACCTCAGCTAGTTTAATATAGGCACTCCGAGGTACAGCAACTGAATGAAGCAAAGAAAAAAAAAAATCAGTTTTTTTTTCTTTTTCACAAAATAAAAAAAAATATTCTGGCTTGTCACAGGACCTTTTCCCCACTGGAAGGCTTGAACTTCACAGCACTACAGAATGCTGAACTGAGAGGGAGGGCTGGTTTTTTTAGTGTACTTTTTTTAGTGTAGCGATAGACTGTCTGCAAAACTGGGTTCACAGCGATCAGGTGCCCGGGAAAAAAAAAAAAACTAGGAAGATACAACAGAGACATGAGAAACCCGCAGTTTTCCCCAGCACCACCTAGAACATTTCCCACGAGCAAAGCTTGAACTTTCCCTTTTCTTACATTTCAAGTGCGTGTGAATATGTAGCAAAAAATATGCTTGAGAAAATTTCACTGATTTAAAAAAAAAAATTTAATCCATATGTCACAACAGCAAGAAACTTTAATAGATCAGGGTTTTTTGGTTTGCCTTTGGGGAGGGATGGGGAGAGCGGGAGTCCTCCCAGCAGCATTTCAGGCTCCTGCAAGCTAATCCTCATTAGCAAGGCAGGTAGATTAACCTCCGTGTTGCTGGACGAGAGGCAGGAATGCCTAGAGTTACCCTGCAGAAAAATCTCTATAGAAATGAAGCATCTCCAACATTTTTGCATCCAGCCAACAAACGCTTCACAAATGCTTCTCCTGTCTTGCAGGAGATTTTTTTTCTTCATCCTAAAATGATCCTACCCAATATTCAGGTTTCTTGTAGAGCGTGATCCAAGAAGTCAGTTTAGATTGCTAGGCTTTATTGTTTTGTTGGTTGTTGGGGTTTTTTTTGTCTGCCCTGTTTCTCAGCTTCAAAACTAATATTTCAGTGTATTAAGTTTGGGCAATAGTGAACAGAGGACTAAAGAAAACTATTAATACAAACAGACTACATAGCTCCAAATCCCTGTAATCTTATACCAATGCACTCCCAGTGCCAGAGCTGCTCAAAATACTTCCGAATCACTGAGCTCCACTCTTAATGGTGTTGAGCACTGCAGCTCCTATTCTGTTAACTTGGAAGATTTATGACAGTGGGATTTATAATGCTTAACTCCTCAACATCAAGGCCATTTATTCATGATAATAAGAAATTTAGGAGCTACTTAACACCTGACAGTAGCAGCATAGAACAATTTAAGAGAATTAAGACAGTTTCTGTATTTAATTGAAGAGCTATCTAGGCAGTTGAGAAGGCACAATTGCAAAAGACCAATAGTGAATTTTGCATTTCATCTTCTATAAAGAATAACGTGGCATTTTCAAAGATTAGGAATAGTTGTATTCAATGTAGGAGACAGAAAGATGATTTTTCATCATTTCTACATTCGGTCCCAAGCGCTACCCGTTTTATGTAGGTATAGGAACATTGGTTTTATGATGCATCAGCATTCAGGTACCCAGAAACAAAATCTACTTTTGCACAGGAGAACTAACAAAAGCCACGTCCTACTGAACGTGGCACTAAATGTGCCTTCACCCCATCCACATATAAATACCACCTGAACTAAACCTCAGCTCGGTTTTAATCTCCTGCATTGTTGCTTTTACAAACAACATATTTCAGTAACATCTTTCTCATTCTTAGCTGTACAACAGCAGCTTCCAGGGCTCTTCTCTATCTTGTGACAGCTTTGAAGGCCACGCGAGGCTCCTCAGCCTGCTATCCTGCACTTTTCCTGCAGCTGGACGCTATTTGGGAACACCATTTGGCCGCAAACCCTCCCTCTTCCTGGGGCTCTGAAGCATCTTAACAGCTGCATCTCCAAAAGCAACCTGACTTGCTGGAGAAAACATTCTCCAAAGAGTTACTTAGAACTTCAAATGTTACACCATTAAAATCTGTATTATAATAAAGATTAAGCCTTAGTGTAATGCACTAAGAATGTGGATTCTGTTCCATGGGCAGCAGGTCACACGATGCACCTCACCACCGCCTGGCCCTACGGAACAAGAGGAGCCTGAAACCCTGACAGTGTGTTTGAAACAGCCTTTCCCATGTCCACCTCACAAGTTTTGCAGGGAAAGGTCTCAGTATACAGCGGTTCGCTTAAGAAAAAATTTGCACTGGTCCCACCATTCCACATCACTGTGTTAATTCTCAGTGGAATTTTTTTCCTTCCTGCTTTAAGTATGCAGACCTATTTTCCTCCTAACATGTCTAAAATGTAAGAAATAGTGCTGCAGCAGCTTAAATGTTAACGCATAAATACAGACTGTTTTCCTTAAATACATACTTAGGTTGTTTTCTAGACAATTGAATTTTTCAGACGAAAGCATCAGCTGAAGAGAGCAAATATTTGAATGGTATTCAGTACAAAAAACGATGACTAACAGAACAAAATGGTGTAATTTTGAGAGCTGTACTTTATAATCATCATTTTGAGGAGAGCAGGGAACAGTGCTACAAGCAGCGGGGGGACAAACCCAACAGTTGCCGCAATCAACTTGCGTTTCTTTACAGAGATTCTGTAGCTTCACATAGCTGACAAATTTTTAAATCAACGTATTTGAAAAAAAAATACATATTTTACGACTACTTCTACTGCTGGATCTCTAGCTGTGAATGCAATGTGGCTGTTGGGCTCCTGCCTCGATTCCCTGCCCGTTAGCTGGCTTTGGCACAGCCCAAGGGGGAGACGAACCCCATTAGTGGGTATTTTTCACTCCTAAATCTCAGTACAAGGGCTCAGAAAAATCTTACTGCCCTCCCCCAAGGCTTCCTCCAGGAGACATACCCTGCAAGAAAACGCTACCACCGTTCTGGAGCTGCACACCAGCTGCCACCAGCCTTTGGGCTTTCATCTGGGGGACGTTTCCTCTGGTGTCACCACAACGGCCAGCGAGCATCTGCAACAAACAAATGCCAAGGGAAATCCAAAAAAATCACAGAATCACTTAGGTTGGAAGAGACCTTTGAGATCATCGAGTTCAACCATAAACCCAACACTGCTAAACCACCCCTAAACCATGTCCCTCAGCACCACGTCTACCCATCTTTTAAATACCTCCAGGGACGGCGATTCTACCACCTCCCTGGGCAGCCGCTTCCAATGCTTGATAACCCTTTCGGTAAAGAAGTTTTTCCTAACACCCAACCTAAACCTCCGCTGGCACAACTTGAGGCCATTTCCTCTTGTCCTACGGCTTGATACTTGGGAGAAGAGATTGACCCCCACCAGGCTATAACCTCCTTTCAGGTAGTTGTAGAGAGTGATAAGGGCTCCCCCCTCAACCTTCTCTTCTCCAGGCTAAACAATCTCAACTGCCTCAGACAGTCCTTATAACACATGTTCTCCAGACCCCTCACCAGCTTCGTTGCCCTAAATGTGTTACAAGATCTGTTAGGAGAGGTTTGGCATCCTCCGAAAGAGGTGAGGTGACCCTGAGTAGGAGGAGGAACGGCCACCGGCACAGGTTTGCCCCAGGAGACAAGCAGGGTGGGAAGAGAGGTCCCAACCTTCCCTCCCAGCCACGGCAGCGCGGAAAGCCTTGCTCCCAGCCTCCGAGATGCGCCTGCCTCGCATGCAAACCGTACGAGGCTACTAGATTCTTGTAATGCAACACCGACTACCTCCCAAGGGCTCTGTCGGTTCCCTTCCTTACATCCAGGTCTGACAGCAGGAGCGCTGCTGCCTTTACAGCCCCCCATCATTAAGAGACACAGATAGAGAACTATATAGCTGGGATATAATTTCCACTCCTACAGAGGTCTTTATTGGCAGCCCATCAGAAAACATTCTTACCACGGCCATGGTAATTGACTGCCCAACCCTTAGTCTTGTGTAAATCTCCCATCGGCACTGCACTTTGTGCATATCAAACTTTAATGTCGTGAAGAACGTGCGCAGATTCTAACAAAAGCAAGAGCGATTTGTGCCTAGCTACACACTGCAATAATAGTCTTAGAAACATTCCTTCTATCTTCACGAGGTGAAAAATCACTCACAGCAAGGCAGGCAGCAGACTGCTTATGCATAATTTAAGAGCCTCATCTAGTTTCCACCAAGTCAATGAGGAAATCTCCTCCAAACCTTAATGCCAACGGAATTGTGCTGCAGGGACCGAGCTGCACGATTCCCAGCTCTTACACCAGTGCTCTGCACAAGATGAACTCTGCAAAGTAAGCTGAGCTACTTGGTTTTCCTCCTTTTTTTTGCTCTTTGCTCAAATAAAAATACAAATTTAAAGCAGGAGTAGGAAAACAAAACTAAATCCAAGCATTCTATAGAGAGTAAGCAGAAAAAAAAAAATCACTTCTAAGGACCAGGACTTCGTGTTTCAAGTCACCGAGGTGCTCTGTGTGACACGACACCTCTTCTGGAGGGGAGTGGCAAGTTTTGGCAGGGCTGGATAGAGCTACCGAACACCAGGATGCTCCGCCCCGGCACCTGGCAAAAAGGCAAAGATGTTTGTGCCACCCAGATCACACCAAATACAGACTCAGCCATCAGGGTTTGCGTCGTTTTTTCTTAAAAACAAAAAAAATACCAAACACCACCACCAAAAAAAACCCCCAAACCAACCCTAAAAACCCCAAAACACCACCAAAACACAATGAACAAACAAAAACACCCACAAAAGGAAAACTGAAGTCAGAAGCTTTTTTGCCGCAGTTACAGTATGAATTTTGCGGAGGAGGAGGAAGGGAGCTGAGCCCTTTCTTGGCACAATTACGGCTGCGCAGTCAAGGCCATAAACCCTCTTGCGAGATGCCGACAGCCTCAATCATTAAGAGTCTAAACAACTGAAAGCGTTAGGAAGTCAGGAGCGAGGCACAAACTGTCTTTATGAAGCTTTAAAAAAGCGGGCTATCTCACCCGGAGTATTTTGTCAGAGCCAGGGGCTTTCTCCAGCCTGACCCGGTACAGACGCACTCCCAGGATCTGCGGCCAAGCACACGGTTTCACACTCACATACACGTTCCTGTCTCGCGTACATCGGCATGGAGCTTCTACAGCAGAACGCTTCCAGCTTTGCGGCCATCAGCTACTATTAGTGTGCAGGGTATGGGATAAATAGGGAATTCTCCAAAACCCAGCAACTTTAGGCAGGAAGAGGAAATGGCCTCCAGTTGCTCCAGGGGAGTTTAGATTGGATATTAGGAAAAATTCCTTCACCAAAAGGGTTGTCAAGCACCGGCAGAGGCTGCCCAGGGCAGTGGTGGAGTCACCATCCCTGGAGGTGTTTCCCAGCCGGGCAGACGTGGTGCTGAGGGATATGGGTTAGGGGTGGGATGGGCAGTGTCAGGTTCATGGTTCACTCCATAACCTTAAAGGTCCCTTCCAACCTAGGGGATTCTATAATTCCATGAAGCTTTCTAATTCAGGTAGGGCTAACTGTTTTTCTGCTTTCTATTCCTCAAATCTTAATCACAAATTCCTTTGTGTTTTTACCTCTGTGCTCTTTCCTGCCATTACAAACATAGGTTACAAAAATCAAATAACGCATTCTCGACACTTTGGGCAGCAGTTGACTTTAAGTCTGAGCTCCCTTTTGTTTTAAGCTAGTGCAGGACAGCTTTAAAGCGGGTGTTTTCTGCAAAGAGAGGTTCTTTTCCCTGCCGCGCTGCCCAGGTACTCCGCTCTGCCACTTGTCTTGCAGATCTGCAGCTTGAAATCTAACTTTTGGCAGGACTCAACCAATTTGACAGACCAGCCTTCCTGTAGAGTTGTCAGCTTTGAAAACGTATTTTTAGATGCTCAAAAAGAAGAAAAACTTAGGACACTTTTCCACGTTCCTGATGGGGCGCACCAGCCCCGTCCCCCTTGCAGAGACGGGCTTTTAAGAACAAGCATCATCTTGGGACTTCTATAAAAAGGGCCATCTCCGATCTGTCCATGGAGTACTCTCAGTGTGAATCCACCCCCGTGTGAGCAAGTCAGCCCCAAGATCCCCCACGTATTTCAAGACGTTCTTGGATTTGGATTTCTCAGAAGTCTAAGGAAAGCAAATCCTCTGCCCTCCTTCAGCCTTGTGAAGCAGGACGAGATGCTTGGCCTGATTCCACTTGTACCTTTCTATCCCACATCTCATTTCTGCAAGTTCTCAGCAGTGCTTTAAAAATGCCATCAAAAAAGGTAGGCAGTATTTAACGTATTAATTTATGTATTAAAGTGGAAGACTAAACCCTTCTTACCTCATAGCATTTACAGGTCTTGACTGAAAGCATGTGAAGTCTTACACTGTGCTATCAATTAACGACAGGCTTGTTTCCCAAATAAAAAAACCAAATCTTTCCCACCATCTCTCAGCGTTTGCATACGATATTTTAGCCTCACAAATCCAACTACAGGCATAGATCTAGTGCACTTTTACGATGATGCATTTACCTTCAAAAACAGTGTATTTCAAGTGTATCAGTGTTATGAGGCTCTGTCACACTGCATTAAAAATAAAAATCGAACCATACATCGGCCTCGTGTCTCCACACAAGAATCTGAGACAGATTCCTCCAGTGTGCAGATTACGGCTGCCTCGTTGTAGGACATGGCTTATCGCCGTCAGGATTGTTAGGTGCCCAATATTTTAAACAGTTGAAGCCTTTCAAACCGCATGAGCTGCTCCGTATTGAAAAAGGAACCCATGCAAATGGTCTCCTACCACCTCCCTCTGCAAGGACTTTGGGCAGCCACCCGCAGCCCGATTTGCGCGCAGCCATGTCTCCATGAAAAATAAGCATAAAGTACTTAATATCTTGCTGTAAATCCAGAACTAGTTCACCGCAGGCTCTCTGAACTGTTCTGTAAAAAGCAGGCGGTACTGCAGAGCGGTGCCCGTGCCAGAAATCCCTACTCTTCAGAAGGTTATGCTTAAGTAAAGAGGTCCCTCACTGTGATCAGGTATGTTGGCCTCTAGATTTATATGCATTTTTATATATCACATCCCTTTCTCCTGCATTATTTAATACTGGAAAGAACTATCCTTAAGACCTGCCCTCAGCCAGAATTAACCAAGGTTTTCATTGCCTGCCTTGTTCTTCTCTTGTCTGAAGGCAGCAGCAAGTTCCACTGGTTTCTTTGAAGGCACCAGTAAGTTACTCAACAGGACTCTCGGGGCTATCGCACATAAAGGGGTGTTTGAGTGACCCAGATCTGTGTGGTTGGTTTGGTTAGTTTGGGTTTTTTTGAGTGCCCTCTGTGTGGTTGGTTTGGTTAGTTTGGGGGTTTTCTGAGTGCCCTCTGTGTGGTTGGTTTGGTTAGTTTGGGGTTTTTTTGAGTGCCCTCTATGTGGTTGATTTGGTTTTGTTAGTTTGTTTTTTGGTGTGCGTTTTGGGTGGGTTTTTTTAAACTTTCAGGATTTATCAAGGAATGACTCCTGCAATGGAAACCAACACAAAAAAACAAAAGCAGTATTTCTGGCTAATCCTTTGGACAGAACAAACTCGAAATCCCAGGTATAATCAGACCAATGTAAAATTGAGATGAAGAACTTCAACAAAATAATTTCTCAGTATTTATTGTTTTGGAGCTTTGAGAGACAAGGGCCATGTTAAGTTTGCGTGTAGTCAGCCCCTTTCACAGCTGACTGAACAAAACCAAATGGGAATATCATGACTAAAAATTATCTTCCCTTTCCTTCTTTGTTTCTTACTCTTTCTACCACTCATCCCTCCTCATCGCCATCGCATGTACCTTTTTCTTGACTCCCCTGCACCCTCTCATGAGCGCAGCTACCCAGGGTCCCCAATGCCTGCCTTTTTCACAATTGACATTTTGGCCTCCAAATGCATTTACTGTTCACTGTAAACACAAACCTTACCCCAAAAGGACAGGTAGCTGCCATCTAAGGACCCCCTGAACTAAATAGGTAAAAAAGAAGAAAAAGAAAATAAGGGACACCTTCACTAAGGGCAAGACTCATTTTCTTGTATTTCCTGGACAGAAAGGAAATTCCAACTGATGGCAGCCTGTGAACTATAGCTCCATGGAGGACAAGTGGAAATTGCACCCATGAAGAAAATTACTTCCAAGGTTATTTCTTAAATATGTCGAAGATTCAGGTGTTGGCCACATTTTATATTTTATACAGCGTGGAAAGATTCATGGAAACCCTGTCAGAAATGTTTACACTGAAGATCAGTTGCTATCACTTTAAAATATGATTTAAACGAAAGCTCCACATAAAATTGAACGGTCACTGAAGACATTTGACTGTCACATATTAGTTTTCTTGCATAATTTCTGGCATACTTGCATTTTCTTAATTTATTAAAACTACAGTAAACCCATTTCAGATAGCAGCTTTTCCTATGGAATTATAGCTGTTCCTTCACTTCAAAAAAAGGATCTCCAGATGTAATTTTTAAAAATTACTAATAGTATTAATTTATTAATAATTAAACTGATAAAATTAAGATGCAAAGTCTCCATTTACTCTTTTCTAGCTGTTCCACATTACTAAGACCTTTCTACTGTATTTTCTACGTAAAGCACAGTAACTTCTGTGCTTTTCATGTGAGTTGCTCAGCTTCAGCATCATGAACATGATTTCTTGGGAAGAAGAGTACAAAAAACATTGCTCAAAAAAAATTTAAAAAAAATCACCAATATTCTCATCAGTTGAATCTTAAAGAAAACAGAACTTGAGCCAGATGAGGTAACTCACATGTGTACAGGACACCAACTAGCAGCACTAGCCTTGCTGACAGAGATCTCGGGGGTTTTGAGATGAGGAGAAATTATTCCCAAACAAGTTCTTGTTAAAGCCGTTGCTACATACTTACACACTCAGTAACTGCGATAGAACGAGCAGCACAAGCAATAGAAATGGAGATTTACTCTGGGATACCTCAACTCCAAGAGCTGCTTCCAGGCCCAAACAGCTCCCCCACTACCAGCTGCGGTTCCTGGCAGTATACCTATTTACACAGGTTTTCCAAAACTGACCCAACAGAGGTCTGGAAAAACCCTTCCACGACAAGGATTTCTGAGCAAAGACTCAGAACGGGCGAGCTCTCTTTGTCAAACACGCTTTACAAACACCTTAAACGCAGCTTTGTTCTTCAGGAAAGAGTTCATCAGCAAGCAATGTATATTTTACTATTGCTGAACATTACGCGGCTAATATTTGTTCTACGTCTCCAATATCTCATGACTGCCAGCTTCATAATTTGTTATTATTAATCAGCAACTATCCCATAAAACAGAGCATGCAGAAACAGGTGCAGATTCAAGCGTTTGGATAAGCCCCCTCTCTGGCTAAGCCAGCATCGTTTCATTATTCATCAGAAGGTGGTGACAGAACACGGTGAGCGTTATTTGATCAGCGTCTGCGAGCAGCAGGTTTCTAAAAATATTTTCAGGTCTATTTATTGGGAACTTGTTTCTTTTTTTTTTTCTTTGCATAAACCAATTGCATGGCAAGCTGCAACACAAGCAATCAGCCAGTGTCATAAATATGCCAACAAATAATAAAAAGCTTAGAGCAATCAGATTTCATTCATCTATGGTGCAGAAATCCCACAACCTTAAACAGGGGAAAAAAATAAAAGCCTTCATGTAAACAACATAACCCCTGGGAAGAGAATAAAAGTAACATTCCCTGCGTTGCCCATCACAAGACTTGCTGAAATTCTCCCTCGCCATAGTTTTTCCTGCCATGCAAGGCCCATCCCCAGCAAAAGGACATAACCAATATAGGACATGAGTTCAAAATCAGAATTAGTTCAAACTCTTAAAGCCATGATTACCCCTCAATAGTTTAATCCAGGCACTTTATAACCCCGGATGAGCCTCTCTCCAAGTAGCATTTTGAAAATGTGAATTGGCACACTGAAAGAGACGGCATTGATTTTTGCAGGTATTTTCATATAATTTGGTATTTTAATATAAGAAGTCAACGTGAGTTGCCATTGCATGTGTTATGACAGCACTTTGAAATGCCAATTAGTGATCAGGCAGTGGAGACACACAAGATGAATCACTCCCTTACCCAAGGCAACACTGAAGGCACGGGAAAGAAAGAGGAAAGGGGCATCTCCAGCGTGAAGAACAGAAGTAAATCGGGCAGTGCGCAGGCAAGATCTTTTACCTGCCAGGAGCACTCAACTTCCAGACCTCCAAGACGGGTCTCCGCAACCCTCAGGGCAGCATTAACGCATTAACTTTAAGCCAAGTCACAGAAGACAACGGGCTTACGTCATACTCCAGCTCATTTCTCAAAATAAAATAAAAACCACGCTCGTCATACACCTGGTATCTCATTCTGCTATACCTCAGCAGCATTGCTATGCTTCCTAACAAGCAATCCAAGGTAACGACGGTCATGCACCTTCGAGGAAAATTTACAGTAAGCAGCCAAAAGTATTTTTAAAGTTAAGAGTCTTAAGGAGCAAAACGTAACAGAAGCTAATTAACAGAGCACTCTCCCACTGCTGACACAGCTCAGGATGGGGGGGTGTGGGGGTGGTATTTTATCATAACAAACCATCAGAAAAATCAGAGACCATTTCAAACACAGAGAGCACCAGTGCCAGAGGATTTTCAGCCAGGATAACTAAGTGGTATCTTGCAACTAACCACAGGAACAGCAGCCTGCTCGAGCTGAGAGGGGACAACAAGCTTCTAGCCAAGATCCAGCAAGCAGGCTTGGAAAAAAAGTGTTATAAAAACTTACTACAGTTTTGTAAGACAACAACATATACACATTAAGTATACTTAACCATTTTCCCAGCTAAAACTGTAGGCTTCTGGGTATTTACACAATGGCACTAGGGGTTGTTTTTGTAGGGTCCCTAAGAAAGCCTGCGGTTCTGCAGGTGGAATCCGCACTTGGAAAACGCTTTGTTTTCACTTGTGTTCACGTCTAACAAGCAATCAGGCAAATGAAGAATAGGAAGAAATCAGGTACTTCAAAGAAATAAACTCTGGCTGGTGGTTTTTTTTTTTTAACCTTTAAATGGGTTAGGCAATTTCTGAAGTTGTTTATATGCCAGTTTAAACTAACTGGAGACGGCGCAATGAATGAGTTTTTGCTGCACAGTGCCTTTTTAAGAGTGAAGAACACCCATTATGAAACTATAAAAAGCAGCAACAGCAAACTGTGCTGTGTTTATCTTGTCACTTGACATATCAAAATACCCACTTAGTGTCAGCATAACAGACAAAAGTGTCTACAAAAGCGGAATTTTGCTCTGTGTTTGGAATACTTGCCCTTATTTCAATGACAAGTCTTACTAATAGAAAAATATTCCTAATTATGTGCTGGTTTTCAGTATTTATCACACTGCAGACCAACGGTCGTGCAATGAGAAGAGAGGTGGATGGGACTTAAGGCACAGTTTAGTAAATATTTGGAGACAGGCTGGTTTTAGTAGGTAGGGAGATTGCTAGATGCATTAAACATCATTAACTCACACCACAGTTCCTCTGAGACTATTTGGTCAAGGCTGGAGAGAGTCACACTTCAGAAAGGAATTCGCAATAAATCACAACCATGTTTTCGTCTTTCGCATCGCATCTGCTTTCGTTAACCTGACAAAGGAGACGATTTATTCATTATAAAGATATTAAAATGCACTAAGCCTTCTCTCATCTCAAGGTATCGGTCATTATTTTGTACAGAAAATGGCACTTAGGAAGCTACTTGATGTCCCTGTCACTTCTTATTCATTACTGTTTGCAACTGATTGGCTCCTAGTCAAGTTCTGTGGGAGAAAGTCAAAGGAGAGACTGCTGCTTCCTTCAGTGCCGGGTCTCCCCAAAAAAGATTCAGTCCCACTTTCTCTCTCCTCTCCAGCCCCTCCCTCCCCTGGCAGCGTGAGGACCCCTGACATCCCCAGAGCCGGGTCACGGCACTTTGGTCTGCGTGGTCCCAGCTTCCGAGAGGAGCCCAGAGCCACCTCTGGAGATGAAGATGACGAGCAGCAGCGCGAAAGCAGCGGGGGCGAGCGGTGGGAGGGGGTGACTGGCAGGAGGGGTGGGGGTTAGTGTCTGCACAGAAGCCTGGCACACCGCAGGCAGCAGGAGCGTTGCCCTCCTTTCCTTCCTTTAATAAGCACGGACGGCATCTGCTTGCTCCCCGTTCAGACCTGTAGGACGTTCGCACCAGCAGCTTTGTAAGCACAGGGAAAGTTTTCAGGAATCCTAGTAAGGATGTCCTGTTTAAGCTTAGTTACAAGTTTTACATCAGAAGGACACGGAGCTGTTGGAGCGGGGCCGGAGGAGGCCCCGGAGATGCTGGGAGGGCTGGAGCCCCTCTGCTGGGAGAGGCTGGGAGAGCTGGGGGCATTCAGCCTGGAGAAGAGAAGGCTCCGGGGAGCCCTTCCAGCCCCTGCCAGTATCTGAAAGGGGCTCCAGGAAAGCTGGGGAGGGAATTTTTATAAGGGCATGTAGTGACAGGACGAGGGGTGATGGCTTCAGACTGGAAGAGGGGAGATTTAGATGAGATATTGGGAAGAAATTCCTGCCTGTGAGGCTGGGGAGCCCCTCGCTGGGGTTGCCCAGAGAAGCTGTGGCTGCCCCATCCCTGGAGGTTCAAGGCCGGGTTGGACGGGGCTTGGAGCAACCTGGTGTGGTGGGAGGTGTCCCTGCCCAGGGCAGGGGGTGGGACTGGATGGGCTTTAAGTTCCCTTCCAACCCAAACCATTCTATGGTTCTATGAAAACCAGCTTACCAAAATTTATTCTGTGGTATTCAGTGTGATCAAGTTGATGTGGAAGTTACTTGATGGCATCTGGTTGGCCAATATATCCCAATGACAAGTTTATAATTTCCTGTAAGTTTACTTTTCTCTAAACACTAACTTCTCACCATGGACACCTTGGACTATTTCATGCTCTGCTTATTCCTTATTTTAAGTATACTTTAAGTTAAGATACCTTTTGTTATTATAGATAGCAAGGTAACTGAATGCTAATAGCCTGTATTATCTTCTTTCCAAATATTAGTACAGTAAAATACTTCATCTGGAAATGTAGCTTTAAATTTGTATTCATTTACTATGCACACAGAGAAAAATCCACATTCACCTTTTCTTTATAATTCACAGTATTTTCTGTTTTGCCCAGTCAGCTTCTCTTCTTACTATGGCCTTAATTTTGCCATTTTAATTCAACTTAATTTAATCGAATCTCAGCTGAACCATAGACATTTCCCAGGACCCTAAGAACCAAACAGTCCTAGTACTCCATGGCAGAGCAAATCTCCAAGGAGTTTATTAAGAGCTTCCTGTTTGAATTGACCTACAAGTTCAGGGAGAAAGAAAGAAGGTGGAATGAATATTGGAATTCTTGCTCCTATTCCTGTTCTAGTGAAGGTTCAGAACAGCTTGGATCCCTGTCCTTAACACCACTTTGCCACCTCTTTTTTGTCCTAGATTTGCAACACCACACTCTCTTACCTACCAAACCCCAAAGGACGTGGAAAAATGTTTTCAGATTATATGCAATTCTGTTGCTTCAAATCAATTACACATAGGGGGGAGGGCTACTAACACCTCTGCTTTCAAAAATCACTGTCCTAAAAATCACCTCCAGCCTTCACATGCAGTCAGTTCATCCCCAGTTGCCAAAAGCAAGTTAAGCATCTTCAAGATACTTTGGTTTTGATGGTAAGAGATTATCCCAAGCACATCATGAGAGCTTTTTGGTTTTTTTAAAGTTAAAAAAAACCAACAAACCAACCCCCCAAACACCTTTGTGCCCTAATATACAGGCATGCAGACATGTCCAGGGAAAGAAAACCTCCTCCTCTAGTACAGTGCAAAGGAAACCCAACAACTGGTACCTCCAGCCTGGAGATCTATTACAATTCCTCTTACACCAAGCTGGTAATTCCAACTCCATTACAGCTATTCCAACTTCTTCCCTAAACTTTTGGCGACAATACAGACACCTGATATTTCCATTTCAACAACTTTTATAATAAACATTTTCTCTCAAGGAAAACACTGCTGTTCATCCTGAGCATTCAGCTGTAGCTGCATGTAAGTTATTTCACTGTAAAAGAGTATTTTTGAATGTTTGGCTTATGGTTACTGTCACTTCTGTTTCCTCTGACTCACAATAAGCACATTTAGAAGGGTTTGCACGCAAGACAACAAGCAAAGTGAACAAAGTCCATGAGAAAAGCCCCTATTTATAATAGAAATTAAAGAATTAAGTGCAACAACACTTTAAAGAAATAGTCTAGACCTGGAAACCTACATAGATTTTTCTCCTAGAAAAAAGCTTAACCATTCAAACACTTCTGGCTTTCACTTCTTGGTCTTCTGAAAAGCAAATGCCCACTACGCCATCTTTCAAAATACCAATTTTAGTCTGGATTTCTACCAAGAGTTCATTCAATAATCTGTTAAGCGTGAATTAAATTTTAATGTAGAAAGGCATTGTGCTTCAGCTCCATCTGCTGCAACGCAATTGAAAGGTAATGGCTACAACTCAATTTTTTTAATTTTGAAAACTAGTATCTTAAATTCTCGCCAAAAATAAGCATAAATGACAACCTTATGTTTTCTAATGAGAACGACCTACAGGCACATGAAATTGATGCGGCTCTGAGAGATGTTTCTCTGCATCCCCCACCACACAGGCAGGATCACTCATACGCGCCTTTGGCCACACAGGAAAACGGGAAGATGTCCAAGCCTGAGATCTAACAGCATTTATAGAAGGAAGAATGAGTTTTACATAGAAATAGCCCAGGGATCAGTCCAGACTGTCCCTGTGCTTAGTTCTTAAATTTACGAGGAAATTCCCTGCTCATCGTATGCTACTTTTCACTACTGCACAGCTACTACTTTCCCTTGTGACTCGAACCAGGAACAGGTAAGCTTTAGGAATCCCACCATCCTTCTGAATAAAGAACCAGCAATCCATTTGTTTGCATAAAAGTCTTACTGTATCTTTCCATTCTTCTTTTGCTGCCAACTGTCCATTGCCTAATAACTTCCTACATCCTTTCAAGGAGTAGACAATAATTTTGCCGCTAGCTAAGTAAAAAAAAAAAAAGTCAGCTTTCGGGATTCTCTTCTAATCCTAAACCTTTAGCATTGCCCCGTTTTGGCTAAGAAACAGCAGCAGGATCTTTGTCCTCAAAGTCATAAATACAATGCTCATTACTGAACCACATGAAAAGATCTCCATAAAAGCAAAGACTTAGGTTAGGCATGACCAGTGCAAGCTGTGTTAGCAGAGGACCAAAAGGCCAGTTGTATCTGTATAGTAGGTGCAGAAGCTTTTCCCTGTTTATTTTTATAACTGAGGAAGTTCATACCACCCAACATTACACTACGGGGTGGGGTTTTTTGGTTTGGGGGTTTTTATGCTACAGTTTCAATGGTCTAATGTAATTTAGAAGTGGGGTCAGTCTTAGCAAGGCATAAGATAAAAAACTACTCACTAAGCATGGCCTGAGAACAGCGTTCAAAGCTCATTAGCGCTTAGATGTAAACACATGTACAGAGATACATTCATCCAAGAAAATGAAGGTTTGGAGGATAGTACTGCACCTCTTACATGAAGTCTGCAAGTCAGACTGTTCAATAAGCTACCAGATGTCCCTCAAATGTAGGTACAATGGGTTGAAGTGAGGAGCTATCCTTGGAGCTTACCTCTGGCTTCTTCAGCTTTCGTCACTTAGCGTGTTATCACTCTGATTTTACTACAAAACTAATTCAAATAAAAAAGGAAAATATGGTAAGCCCACCACTTCTGGCCTACACAATTCCACCAAACATATACATATGTTAGCATCTACTAAGGAGCTAAACCAGGAAATTAGAAGACTACTCTTTTCAGTGTGATTAAGATACATGGAGTAACACGTATTTAAATGCCTTAAGCACTCTCAAAGACTTCTTGGAGTCCTTTAAATACTTAAGCCATTACATATATTTAATATTGTTATTGAATATGACTGCTTCTCACAGGCTATTTTGAATCTGCATTCATATATACATATATGCACACACAAAGTCTCCTCCCCCAATTCAGCTTAAATCGTGAATAGTTAACATTCGGACCACTGCAATACATGAATACATGTATTCAGAACATCTACATTATTGGAATGTAGTTCCACGAGACCAAAGAAAAGTTTTGTCTTCAAGGAGTAGAAACCATATATTCTATAGAGCTAAAACTTAATGTTACTGTGATTTACTTCAGGATTTTTTAGGAAAATGAAAATTTGTAGTTACTATCATAAGCCATGATTATGCAAACCCCTTAAAATAATGAAGCAGCACTACAGAGAGTGTGTGGAGCCTGGGAACTTGTAGCCTTTGGGGTTTATGCTATGAAAATAGCACCACTTTCTTCATACGAAGACCCAGACATCCAAAAATGTGCCCATCATTTCTTCTCAACAAGGATTATATCACAAGAATGCAGGTACATTCGGTACCCTGAAGCACTGAGAAGGGATTCATCTGCTGAAGCAAAAACTTGGCAGAATTCTCTCCCACACACTCAGCCTTTCTAGAAAGAGAACGGATTGGCGTCAAGCAAGGGTCTTATACAGCGAGGGCAAGCAGAGACAGCAGTGGTTCTCATCACATTAGGGCTGGAGCTACATCCCAGACACAATCAGCTGTTCAAGTTATGGCCTGAGCAAAGAGCAACCCCCTCCCCGTAGATCATTTTGTCACCACCATGCAGCACACAAACAGCAAGCACTTCCAGGGAGGGAGCTGCTGCAGAGAATCAGTCCGGCTCCGATAAAAATCTTCTGGTCGTAACCTGGGCATCGTGGCAGACACCAGAGGTTCTAGTAGAAACACAAGGGCAAACCCACAGGAGAATACTACCTTTGGGCTCACTTAAATGATTGTTCTACTTTTACATTCTGAAATTATGGCATCAGCATAACCCCTTCAGACCTCCTTCATTAACCAGTTGATAAGCATTTCCAAGAAAAATTCCTCCAGCTCCACAGAACAGGAATTATAAAGCAATTTAGCCAAGCAGTGAAGGCAGAAATTACTGAAATTACAATCTCTTAGCCTTGAAATTTTAGAGTCCTCTTTGGATTCAGCCAAAATATTTAGGCAGACCATTCCTTGTTTTTCCAAATAGAATGCAAGAATAATGAAAAAAGCTGGCCACCGATTTCATGGACAACTCAAGTTGTATTTACAAAGACCATCAGTTCGCCACGAGCATCCTTGGTTTGTCTGCTCAGCCTCCTCAGATTTCATTTTTTCCTAAAATAACTAGATAGCTACAACAAAAGACCAAGTAGCTACCAACTATCGGTTCATTTGGTAGCTCTGCTCTTAGTCTAAGTTTCTGCTTATGTGAGCTGCTCACGATGCCAAGCCTTGGAGAAGAGGGATAACTCCTTCTGAAGAGAGTCTGGAAAGTCTCCTAGCATGGAAGTCAACTATTTCTTAAAAATCCACGTTTGGAAAAGTGACTTTTGCTCTGAGTTTCAAAGATGAATCTCAAAGAGCAGGTATAGACTGCTTCAGAGTTTAGAGGTTGGCCTGTTTACGGCATCATTTTTAATTAAGTGAGCACTGCTCGACTGGTTTCTCTTCAGCATCTCAAAGCAACACACACGGTGTTTCTTTCCCTTCCAGCACGCACATTACTCAATGCCACCTTTTCCCAGATATTCTCACGTGTTTCTCCAAGGTCCGTAAGTCAGGCTCTTAAACAATTCAGATAGCTTAATTGTGAAGGAAGTTGTGGAAAGCATTCCCTAAGGAAGCCGCTTACATCTGCTGTATGCCAAGCAGCAATGCCAATTAATTCACAACGACTTCAGGAAGCGCAGCCCATTTCAGTGCCACAGGATTACCAACACCACGATAGCACATAGTCACAGCAGACCCAGTTCCTGAAAGCAAATACTCATTTACGATAGCTAAAGCGCACGATGGGAGCGGTGCTCAACCATCCTGCTACGGCTATCTCGGTCGCATTTAGTCCCCTGTAGCTGTGTCTCTGGGAAGCCTGTCGGCACTTCTGCAAAGACACACGGTGGTCAGGAGGTTACTACAGCAGTGCTTTTCAAAGCAGTTCATTTCAAAACCAAAGGCAGAAGGAAAAGATTAAGAAAAAAAAATATAAAAAGCTGTGACATCTCAGGCAAGCCAAGCTTACCTTGGGGCATGCTGAGCACATGGTGAGTGACAGCAAGTGAGCCACAAGGCTGCTCTTCACTGCAGAGGGGGGAACCATCCCCCCTCTATTATGAATTTATGCATCAGAGCTGAGGGATTATTAGAAGGCTGGCCATTTAAATGGCTTCTTGCTGGATTTTTCATATTTGCCTGAGCTCAAAGGGACTTCCCCCCCCCCCCGAACTGAACAATGGTAAGTCGTCTTAATTCACGCAGCTGATTGGTTTCGAGTATGTTCAAAGGAAGGAATTGATTGATTTGAGTTGAAGGTTCATTTACACGAGTGATATTCTCTACTCTTTACCACTTCTAAAGTTCTGGAGGTCAAATTAAGGTTGACTGTATCACAAACAAAAGCACGTGAAGAAATGGAAAGACTGAAGATATCCAGAGAACACTCTCTAACCGCTCTCTTGTAACGCTTCAACTCAGAGTTGAGTACATGACTCATTGCTTCTGCACCGCGAACAACACAGGTTAGGATAACACTTGACTAAAACCAGGAGCAAGCCAGTTAGTATTTCTCTTCAAAAGACTTTTTCTACTTGTCCCACAGTAAGTGTATCTTGTATGTAGTGCAGCTCTATTAATTCTGGCTCCAATCTCTATTTTTGTATACAGATAGTTTTCTTGCATTAAAATTCAGAGGAGGAATCTTATTCCCCTGATAAAGTTAACTATTATAAATAAATTACAAGGGTATCCCAGGTAACGTGCTTGATTTAATCAACAAGAAGTTAATGAGGACAAATTGATGGCAGAAATTAGGCGAGACTAGCTGACAGGTATTTACAGATGTGTTCAGCAGATAAGACTGTGGAATCAATGTGGGATTTTAGCAAGTGAGAGCATCCGTTATGGAGACAAGTTAAAGTGTTTTACTTTCTTCCTCTTAACCTCAACACAACAGAGCTAATGACGGGGCAAAGCAAAGAGGTGCAAAGGGTTAAAGCTTTCAGTTAGTATTTTTTACTGAAGTCACAGAAACCTTTACAGCCTTCCCTATGCTTCAATTATAAAAAGTATGCATGAAAAGCTTTCTTACTGCATTTTGTTCATCTTTGAAACAACGGCAAAATCTACAGCTTCACTTACAGAAGTCAGGACAACATAAGCATAATTTGAAATCGTTTGATACAACATCTGGTTGCTAGTTATCAAATCTAGTGATCTATCTTGTTCTGATGTTCCTGCCTCTGTATGGTATAGGTGGCCACAACAACCCCAAGGTAAGTGGTAGGGCGGAACAGTAAAGAAACAAGTAATACATCCACAAAACTCCAAGAACTCCATAGCCTCCACTTCCATATTGTAGACCCCAAGGATGTCCCCACTTCCACTCCACCATTCATCCATGCTCAGCGTAGCATGCTTTTCTAAAAGAGTTTCTGTTCATCAGTTCACAAGTTGGCCCTCTAGTCCACACCGTGTGTGCAAGACATTAAAAATGACTGAGCGGGCACATCACTGCTAAGGTCCTTTGTCCTCTTCCATGCTCTCTTTCCCATAGGAAAATCATTATTTGGAGGAAATTACAGCTAGGGTATCATTTCACATGCAGTCTGTAGTTGTGATAGGAAAGGAATTCTTCACTGACACACAAGAAGTTCACTACATTCTTAATGTTTAAAAAAATTACTGTTTTTTCTTTGCTACTTAGCAAGGTAAAGGTTTTTGTCTACTGTTTTATTACTTAGACCACAGAAATATTTGTCCTATGTGCCCTTCAATTCCTATAGAACTTTTTCTCCCCGCTGTCCCCAAGTTTGTTCACAGTTCATTTAAATTAAAAACTATAAAAATCTCCCATCACGAACACTTGGCTAATTAGAATCCCACTGACTACAGAAAAATTTTCATTCTTTGTGATCTTGATTTCAAACAATACAAGAATACACTCCAGAAGAGATACAGACAGACTTAATAATTAAGCCAAAACATTAAAGACATAGTAATTAAGTCAGCCGGTTTCCAGGATGCCTTATACTCTGTTATGCTGGGCATAATAGGTTGATGTCATCAATTATACGTGTAAACAATTCTTTTCCTTCTCTCTTCCAGTTAAATGTCTTACGCTGTCTTGTATGAGCATGTTCGTATAAGACATCTCTTCAAGGAACTCCAACTTGGACTGGGAGTCCTATGGCCAGAGCCACAATTTGTTTACAGGCTCCATAGCTACATGGATTCTCTTTCCTAAAACCAGAAAGCCCAGATCTAGTAACATCTCAGAAATCTCTAACGTCTACTTAGAATTCCCATATTCCACTGCAGAAACACACACCCACACCCTCCACCCCAGCAAGTGGGGAATGGTCCTGCAGCAGCACAGCATGAGGAAATTTGAAGAGTTATCAAAGTATAAAAAAGGAAAATCAAAGTCATCAAAAAAACCTCCAAACCACCGACCCAAGACCCACAAACACAGAAAAGCGTGTCTTTGTCTCTTTACCCTACTGATTACAAAAGGAACTGGTATAACACTGACCTTTCTTGGTCTGGTGCAGGTAGCAATATTGTTGTGTTTGTGGAGAAAAACACCAGCCACCCTTAGTAAGCAAAAAATTCACTCCTGATATTAAAGTTTCCTCTCACTTTTAAAGCCAAACAGTATTGAAAAATTTTAAGTAGATCTTGAAAAATGTTTTACATATTTATTAACTAAATACTCATATTTATTCAAAACACAGTAAGTTTTTCCTCTACAGGACACACTGGAAAATACCCACTCTCTACAACTTGCTTCCTATAATGTCATTTAGCTGCCCAAAAGGCAGCTCTGTCAAATTCATACACAGGTTTTGTTAGGGCTGTACTGGTACACAATGAACCAGACACCTCATCCTTTCTCATTATTGCCCATGTCAGACAATGGACAAAAATCTCTTTAGATTCATCTTGTGTGGCCCATATAGCAGCTCTGAAAGGACTTTCCGAGGGTAGCCGAGAGGCTGACATGGCAGCTTTCGATATAGACAACGCACAGGTTAGAACTCTTGACACTTCTGCAACTGGGAAAATAGATTTCCTAATGGTAAAGCTGGTTACAGTTCAGTAAAACACAAATGGAGTCCCTGGCGATGTTCGTGACCAGCCATTCAAGTAGTCTGGATTGTAACTACTCCACAGACACCACGTACTGACGGAGTCGAAGTCTTCTGGGCAGCTGTTCCGAGCGGCTTTGTAAGAAACTAAGAAACCAGTTCCCTGCATTCCAAAGTAAGCAGAGGTCTCTGCTTGGGGAGGTTGAAGGACCTGACCATGGCTGTAAGGATGGTGACCACACAAGCAGCGCTTCCCAGTCTCCACTGGCATCTGCTCCTCCAGGTCCTCCTTCCGCTCCTCCACCTACCTAACACAAACAAATACTTCATAGCAGTGAGGGTCGTCCTTAAGTTTTACAAACAGCAGTAGTGTGACACCACCCACACCAGGGTTATGTGTCCGGTTCCAGGCCTCCCGGTTCAAGAAGGACAGGGAACTGCTGGAGAGGGGACAGCGAAGGGCTATGGAGATGATACAGGGACTAGAAGATCTTTCTTATGAGGAAAGGCTGAGGGAGTTGGGTCGCTTTAGTCTTGGAGGAGAGCAGACTGAGGGGGGATCTCATCAATGTTTGTAAATATTTAAAGGGAGGGGGCCAGGAAGAGGGGGCCAGGCTTTTTTCAGTGGTGCCCAGTGACAGGACAAGAGGGAACAGACACAAACTTGACCATAGAAAGTTCCATCTCAACATAAGGAGGAACTTCTTGCCTTTGAGGGTGGCAGAGCACTGGCACAGGCTGCCCAGAGAGGTGGTGGAGTCTCCGACTCTGGAGACATTCCCAACCTGCCTGGACGCCATCCTGTGCCACCTGCTGTAGGTGGAGCTGCTCTGGCAGGAGGGGTGGACCAGATGATCTCCAGAGGGCCCTGCCAACCCCATGGATTCTGTTTTGCCAGGGAATTCTGATAGCGCTCTATTTTTCCATGCCTCTAAACGGGAGTGCACTGCCACCACAAGTCAGGAGCTGCTGAGAACTCTCCAAATAAGGAGAAAGCTATTGAGAGCCCTGTAAAAAACCGTAACAAAAATTGACTTTTTTCTCTTTGTTCAGAAAGCAGAGCAAGAGCTGCAGGAAAAAACAACAAGCAATCACCACCTCAGCCATAAACACACGTCGTCAGCCACTCCAACTTGTAATAGCTCCTAGGAAGCAGCTACATCACAAATGAAGCTTTAGTCTTGATTCCAATTATTTATAATGCTTATTTTAGCATATTTCTTTTTCTTCTTTACTGTGATAGCCTAAAATGTTCTTTTTGTCTTTATGTTTTTATTAACATACTATTCTCTTCTCGTTTTCTCCAAGCGTTCACGCCATCTTCCACTGACTTTGAATTGCGCTTACTGGAATACTTCCAAAATCATCATTAAAAGAGCTCAGATGAGGAATCAGCTAACTAAATCACAGTTAAATCCTAATCCAAGGATCATTCTTGAATTACACTGAGACATAAAACTACCTAGAATACAGATTAAAAAAAAAAAACACAAAAAGGAAAAAGGGGCCTTTAAAGTTATCAGTACATTTTTTACACAGCTACTTTTTGCTGCTTATTTTCCTGCTGGATAGACTTAGTCCAAGCACAACTACTTGTGTAAAGCAATGAGATGAGAAAGAAAAAAAAACTATGAAAGTTCTCTCTTTTATTTGATATTTAACTTGTCAACGTGCAGACGACTACATAAAAATTGCTGCACTGCATCTGAACCTTTGGCTTCAAATTCTATCTGTAAGTGTGTAATATAGGAATTCTTTGGAAAGAAACAGATTACGTGTAAAGGAAGCAGGTATTTTTTCACCAGTGCATGGAGACAAATCATTAACAGAGCGCAGTGCCTCCTACTCATGAGCCCATCAGTTTGCACGTACACATGGATTTCCAATAATTAGTGTAGATCATTCTCAGTGGTCTGGGCAGAAAAGTATGCCAGTTCATTCTGTTCCTAAAGTCAGATTTTATTCCTGCCCTCACCAGGATATCTGACTATAGTCACATCTACATTTGGGAATGAAAAAAAAAAAAAGAGAATAACTAGTTAAAATTCATAAAATAACCCAACTTCAGCTCATACCCTGTCCTCCTCTGGAACTCCTATAGCACCAGCCTTAGTAGAAAAGGGTCTGTTGGCCTCCCTGTGCCAGAATTCTGTTTTCCAAGTCTGAAATCCCTGGACCAGTTGTGTGTGCGGCTGAAGAAATGCACGTGAGACTCAGCCTACAGTGCAGACCAGGGAAGGCTTTGTGCTGCTGGGGTACATGCGCTCCAGGTTCTTCTGAGAACCAGATACAAAAAGAAGCCAGAAAGCATCTTCCTTTCGTACAAGCTGCATAGCAGGATCTCTTCATCTTGCTAGAACACTGATTCATTTAGAGGAGATTCTCATTGTCCCACCAAACGGCTAATAGATGTGCTCAATTCTACTCAAACCCCACACTACTGCTTGTCTTGACTAGAGTGAGGGCATAGAAACAAGAATTCAACTGGCTAATTATGAGCTGCTCAGCAGCAGATAGATGCTGCAGAACCAACTTTAACAAAACTCCTTCAAGAGCATTACTAAGCACACAAAGTTTATGATATTCTACATTTTTTCCTTCTTTACACTTACATTTCTACCCCCTGGATTTAGCCAGCTTTTCACGTGAATTCTAATCGAAAAGAACAAAAGCAGCTCAGAATTTACCATGCAATGGCAAAATCATGAAGGAAATTTAAACTACTTTATCCACACAAAAGAGAAATCCTGTGGCACTACAAGCACTCAACTTCCTGAATTAAGTTGTGCACACATGTTGCTCATTAAGTGAGCCTTATCTTCGACAGTAACCAATGGGACTGCTCCTTAACAAGAACAACTCCTGCAAGAATTGAGTATAAAAATTAGCTGCACTGAGTTCATGTGAAACCACTTACACAGCTTTGTCTTTTCAAGATTGCAAATTCAATGAGTGCCAGCCTGGCAGGAGAATTCTGTTGAGCACGATCAGCACTTCGAAGCTTACATAAATTACAGCTGCCTATTTCCAGTGGAAATAATTTTAGACAAAATGCTTGCATATGCTTGTTTATCCACCTGGATGGTATCTGATTTTTAGCAAGACTTCATTCTACTTTTCAGTAGAAAAATTGGAATCTCAGTAATTCAGAAATCAAAATATTGGTGTAATACATTACCCAAAGCAAAAACTTCATTAAATTGTAAAGACATGCCTACCTGTGTTTACACAGCTACCGCAAAAAAAAAAAATTACCTCTTTTCCCTTTAATTCACCTCTCAGTACAATGCTACTTTATTTCCTTGCCAGTTGAGTCTCAGGGAACTGAGTATTAAAAGGGGAGAAACCACTTTGCTTCCTCCACACAGAACATTTTGTCTACAAAACATAGATGGTGTCATGGCTGAAATACTTAGAACCATTTGCAGTACAGGAATGTTTGAGTCATAAAACATTATGATATGCCTAAAGATTCTTCAATATGTTGAAAAGCAATCCAGAAAAACAAAAAGCTTACAACGTGAAGTTCAGAATTACGGACTTCTTTTGAAGATTGCCAGGTTAAAGAGGTGGCCTCAACTATCTTCCACACATTATGCTTTGAGGCAATAATACAATTTTGGCTGTATTACCTGAGAACCAGAACTCAGTTAACTTGCTTCTTAACTAGAGTGCCTCAGAAAAGTACAGTATTACTCCCTTGTTTTTTCTTCTTCCAACAGAAGATGTGTAAAAGCAAGAGAAGATTTATGAAATAAGCTCTGTGCTTCTCACGTTAACTACGAAATAAGTTTTACCCTTCTGACTCACATTAACAGTGTTAACTTCCTGAAATTTTACTTGGTAAAACATCTACTGTTGTAGCCGCTTAATGCTAAAGTGTCACTCTGAGTAACTATCAATACTGGACTGGCAAGGTTTTTTTTGAAATATATTAGTAATTTTGCTTGGCAAGTCAGATACGCAATTTGAAACACTTAGACCAATTGTTGAGGTATACACTGAGCCTTTTCTGAAAATCAGAAAGTTTTAAAACACCTCAAATTGGTTACTTAAAAACAAATTAAGGCACTCAGTATCACCAGGAAATCATGAAGGTCTAGTTGCAGTTTACAATCAATTTCTGTAATCCCTTTCCTG
The DNA here is from genome assembly GCA_013398295.1 of Chionis minor. NCBI lineage: Eukaryota > Metazoa > Chordata > Aves > Charadriiformes > Chionidae > Chionis > Chionis minor. The sequence continues at coordinate 99,916 of VZSF01009529.1, read as the reverse complement.
AAAATCGAGTGCCTAAAATGCCACTCCTGACACCGCCGAGTTATTTTGCTGTACTGAACGCAATTACACTTGAGGAGAAAGCTTTGCTACTTTGAGTTCATTCCACTTAAGAGTAAAAAGAACACACGGCGAAAAGTTGGCGAAAAGTACATTACAGAGCTCAAATAATGACTCCCTGTCAACTGCAGCAGCTACACGGGCGCTACCGCTCCCCGTAACCACGCAAAATCTGATGAAAACGAGCTCCCAGGACAGCAAGAAGAGCCGGGCAGCGGGTGAGGGCCACGGGCTAGTGTCAGACCGCAACGCCCAACTCCAGAGAACCTGCCTGCACCATGCGGCATCACCTCCTCCTCTTCCAACTCGGCAGGCGTCTTGCAAACACCACCCAAACCTCCACTTGCCCATTGCCCTCAATGGAGAAACTCGTGCCTTGCCTCAGAAAGCTGGTGGGGAGAGACCACCCTCAGCCACCAGCCCGCGCCACTGGAGTGGTTGTGTAGAGAGAGACATCCACCATCAATATTCCGCTTGACGCCCAAGTCGTTGCCTTCGTACCACGTCTTGGAGAGACAGGCCTTACTGAAGCAGCAGGGAAAACAGCAGAAGTTCCTGTTTGATCATGAAGCCTCCCACCATTAATGCGATGTACAGCCACTTTGTATCGTGAAGGCATGCACATCCCATAGGTGTCACACAGCACTCTGCCATATGTATTTCATTTTACCGTCAATTCATTTCCACAGAACTTTCACCAGTTGTAAAATGGTGAATGCTGTTCAGTACGAATAATTCACAGAGTTCACCCGCCTTTACCATCACCCAAGTATCTGTGGCAGCCTTTGACAGTGGACTACATTGCTTTTACCAGCTTTTTTTTTTTTTTTAACTTTGATTTTTTTCCCCTTCAATTCCTCTCCCAGTTACAAATGAAGTTCTGAGCGGTCAAACAGGTAACAGTGCTACACAACACTCATGTTGCTATGCATCTAAAAAAGGTCTCAATTATAAGTAGTCCAAAAGTTAAAACAATTAACAAGCCTGAAGAGCTTTTCACAGTCAAATTCGAAGCACCACTAGAGCTTAGCAGAAGCAAGGTATGAGAAACCTGCTGAGCACTTTGGATTCCACCAATTATTGATTTTAGTAAGCCTTGCTAATCCTTCACATATCATTTCATAAAACAATTTCTAAGGCAGAACCCTAATACAAAGTCTGGGGGAAAAAAAAAAATCCAGTCTGGTATTAATTCTTGTCGATAAGCGTGTATTCCTCTAGCAGTCAAAAGGGCACAACAGTGGCAGATAAACAGGAATGCTGGCCCAAGAGTTCAGAAATAGATAATACAGGGCTAATTTGTTTTCATCAGCTCCAAGAATATCTTGAAAAAAACAATTACAGTTGTTAATTAATAGCATCTTAATCTAATTCTAAGATGTTAATAAGAGATGTGTTGCTAAAGAGAAGATCTATTCAGAAAATATTATTCACTCCTTAAGAATGCTCATCAACTGGTGCTTGCATCTCCAGCCTTCACTACTTCTACACTACTTCCACAGTTTTATCTAGAGCTAGAATTCAACATTCCACTGGTTTAAATACCAGACAGTTCCCAAAGTGTGGTTAAAGGGCATAATTAAAAGCAGGGATGCAGCCTAAGTCTCGCGGGCAAGACATTGGGACCGAAATCAGAAAACCTGCTCGCTGCTGTGTGACGGCCCCTCACCTCACCGCTGTCCTCCTCCACCAGTTACCCCTCCAGCATGAGGCTCTTCTGCCTGCGCGGGATTCCTGGGACTTGGGCCCCAGTCCCCAAAACGAGCTGACAACGCTGCATTACTCTCTATTCCCACCCATCTCTTCCTCAGGGAGATTGCTGTGGCAGATTTCCTTCCCTAACGGCCTGGGATTACGTGGACCTGCTGCACTTCATCTAATATCCCACAGTCCAAAATGGAAGCAGGAAGGGATGACTGAAAGTAGTTATCCCAATGAAGTCAGTCAATTCCAAAATGTTTATTAAGTGTACACAGAGAGCATCAGCCATGTGGTAGAAAGGGTGAATTGCCCGGGTCGCTCGGGGAGATGGCCCAGAACTGCATCCACAAAGGCAGCGCTGACTTGAGTGCTCTTTACCAAGACTTTTATATCAGTTACCACCTCCTGCTCCTGGAAAAATCACAGATATTACAGCATGTTTTTCACACAATTTTAAATTGTGCAGGATGATAGATTTTTAAGAAATATGGATAAGTACTATTTCACAATGTTGGGTTGTGGGGTTTTTTTTGTTTTGTTTTTGGTTTTTTTAAGTCTTCACTCATTGATTCTGTAAGAGTAGAAGTTTTGTAGTACTTTTAGGAATTTTTTTTAAACATCCCACATGTAGGATTAACTATTAAAGATGACACGGAAGCAGTCTGGCCAACGTGACGAATGTACTGCTGTCCTTTCACCCTGAAATTCAGACTAAAGTCAGGTAATTTTAAAGCCATTGGCAACTCCCCAGCCATCTCAGCTGCTCGAAGCTGTTTCCATATATTTTACTTCTGTTAGCAATAATAAAACTAATCTAAATTAACATCAAGAAATTCATCATCATGCTATTCATCATCATGCTACTGCATCATTCCACGCTACTGTAGAGGGTCAGCCCGATATTGATGTAGCAATCTACTGGAGGTAAATTTATTTTGGTTTTTGTTGGTTTGTTTATTTAATATTAGTAACAAATGGTGATTTTGCACATTTTAAGGTCTGGTTATAAAACTGTTAGAAAAGTCTTTACAGAATGATTAAAACCAGCCAGAAAAGGCCCCTCTTTACATGTAGTCACTGAGATATTTAGATTGCAAAGCAATACATTTGAACTTGAAAATCAGTTTTACAAGACTATCTGTCCTTAATGCCCCCAAACCTGTAGTTTGCAGGTTTATCAAAGAGGAGGCCAAATCACCCAGTTAAAGCAGATTTTACTGGGGTAAAAGAAAACCAAAGAACCCTCAAAACTTTGCTTCCTGCTGGCCTTTCTCTGTGGCTCGATTGCTGAAGCTTGCTGCGGTCTGTTCAGCAGCCACTCCTCCCACTCTCTACGCGGCACAGCGCGAGCCTGATATTCTACAATTCTTCCCTGCTCTAAAGTAAATTAGACAAGTACTTTTCCACTTCACCTAATGTACATCTTCACAAGAACTTAGCCTTTCTGCACGATCCTTAACAGACAGAAAACTTTCCACATCCTCCATCTGTTTACATCCTGAGAAGAATCACAGACAGACTTTTCGTCTGGTTCTGCTAAATAGTTTAGCTGATGTGATGTTTTCTCCATAGCTAGTACTTCCACTGCCCTCTTGTTTTCTTCTTTTTTTAACTAACCTTCGGGTCTCTCCTCTTTCTTGCATGCTTCTTAAATTCACGGAGTCATAGAATGGTGAGAGTTGGAAGGGACCTTGGAATTATGTGGATATTTGCAGAGCTTGGCACCTCGTTGGCAATAGCCTTGGCACCTCTCGTTTCAGGAGCCACGAGAACCATCAGCTTTTATGCAATATTGTGACTTAGAGCTTATTGCATGTTGTACTTCATTTCTCCTTTAAAAAGCACACGACTGGGAAGGAACAGGAAAAAAATAAAATGAAGAGGACAGGTCAAGTGCAGTGGTCAGACTGAAGGTGTACCTTGCAGAGGATGGGTGCTGGGACAAGGGCTGTGAGGTGCTCTGGGCTGCTGACAACTGACCGATGCTCCAGCAAAAGTATTCCACCAGGAACAGAGTGGAGCGGTTGTGGTGAGAAATACATCCAAGATGAGCATAGCTACATCTTCCCTATTTTACAGGCAGAAAAGCAGCAAAGGAATACTTAGGGAAATGGTTAATGAATTCTTACTTTAAGCCATTCATACCGCTATTAATCTCTTCCAAGAATGAAAACGGGCAGCGAAGGAAGCCGGAAGAGACGTGTTGTTTCTGGGCAGGTTTTCGAGGTTTGCAAGTCAGAGATGCCTACTGATGTCCTGAGTCCCTCCACACCTTACACACTGCTGGAATCCCCTATTCTGCTGCCTTGCGTCCATTAAACACACAAGCTCCACAATCGAGGTAAGAGGAACATCTTCTGGGTACTAAACCTTGAGACGTACTATTCTTGCCAACTTTGATACCACAGAATGGTTTGGGTTGGAAGGGACATTCAAGCCCATCTAGTCCCACCCCCTTGCCCTGGGCAGGGACACCTCCCACTAGACCAGGTTGCTCCAAGCCTCGTCAAACCTGGCCTTGAAAGATTATACTACATGTATACATTCTTATCTGTATCTGGCAGGTCATACTGCTAAATATTAAAATTTCTTGTAGAACAAATTGCATTTTCTAGTGAAAAGATGCGAACAAAGACAGCTAATTAAAAAGGAGCATCACACCGACAATTTCCTAGCTCACACTGCGTATGTGCTTGGTACATCTGAGAACACAAAATGTTCAAAGCAATTTATCAACTTTAATAGATTTAACAAATACCTAGACTTGAAAATTACATGGCATTCACCAAAAGGAAACCGATGCAATATTATAGTACAGCAATATTATAGGCAGAAAGAATTTTAAGGGCTTGCACAAACAATGGGGTAATTTATTATTTTCTGTCACAATGAGAAAGTCAAGGGAGAAAAAAAAAGATTATTTTTGTTTCAGTGCATTATGTAGAATCTTATTGCTTTTCTGCCTCAACCTTTTTTCTCTGCATAGACTGATTCAGTGCTTACTTAATTTCAGAGAACTTCGAAACATCGTTTGGATAAATTTTCATTATTACTACAAGCTATAAAGCTACTGAAAACAAACCCACCAAGGCAGTAACTTTTGCAACTAAGCAACATTATGAAATTCTAGGGCATCCCTTGTATTGGCTATTCCTCTCCAGTATGAAAAGCGCCAGCTATTCCAAAAACAAGCCTCCAGGGTCGAGAGTCTGGTTACACGCACTCAGCCGAACACAAAGGTTCCCACTCCCAGGTGTGTTTGGCATCGGACTCCTCTGGCCCACCAAACCCAGCCACATATCCCAGCTTTGGGGCAGGGAGGAGGAAAAGACAGGGACAAAACACGAAAAAAGAAAAAAAAGAATTAAAAAGTTATCTGTATTTGCCTGCCCTTTTGAATCCTAATTCTTCCCTTTGCCACTCAGAAACAACAGCTAAAAAGGTCCTCTCCTAGAAGGATTAAAATGTTTGATGAGGATGACAGTGGTGCAGACTGCACCGGGCGTAAGGATGAGCACGGTCCGGAGCAGACCTGCTCTGCAAGGCAGCCCCACGTCCCTCCAGAGCACCAGTTCAGACCCACACCCCATTCAACGGGCCGATCCGTTTCTCTCTTGGCATCTGCTAAAACACAAAGACAGAAGCTCATCACAGCACTGGCTCATCTCATGCCCCCGCAGCGCTGAGCGCGAGAGAAAGACCTTGTAACAAGCTGCTCAACTCTTGTAGGATACAGGTTTCTAGTGACAGGAGAAATAAATGGCAAAGTATCATCCATCTGACCTCAAAACAATCTTTTGGCAGAAAGGACATAAAAAAATAAATGGTTGCACCTGTGAATTATTTTATTACTTTTTTTTTTTTTAAGAGTGATCCTTTTCTCTTAAGTGCTAAAGCTACTGAGAGTCAGGCACTACAATCCTAACGGATACTTTTGCTTATTCATGGCAAACATCAGCCCTTAACTAATTTCACTCAATACGGTACCTGCCCGGCTAATGCTAAGCCAGTACACTTGGTTCCTGGCTTCTCACCTGCCCGCAGCTCCTTCCTACGCTTCATTTCATGAATTCCACCAAACTACGCTTCATTTCATGAATTCCACCAAACAATCTGGCAGCAGACACTGGCGCAGCCTGGTCAGCATACTGATTTCCTGGCATTCTTCTCATCTTTCTGTGAGCAGGAATGACAATTTCTTCTCTTCAGGGTTTAAAAGCGCTATTCCCTAGACCGACCTTATCGTTTCATTTGATGATTACGTTTCATCTTCATTTGCCAGGAATAAAGGAAAACAGTACGAAGCAAATTAACCACAATGTAGAGAAGCTACCTAGACACAGATAAAGAGCTAAGCCAGCTTTTGTCTGAGACAAGACAAGAGCTAACCAGGATTTTCTGCAGGCAGAACCATAAAGCACATCCTCAGGGACATTTCACCCCTGCTCTGAATAAACACAGTTTAAGAGAGAGGGCGGCAGAGCTGGACTAAAAGAACATTTCAGGAGGAGTATGGCTCTGCCTTCTGCTGGAGTTGCCTGCTACTGCCTTCATCTGTTAGCCTAATTTTAGACTGTCATAGAAGTCTGGAACTGCCTTGGAGTAACTCAAGTTCATGCTGAATAACAGAATTAATTCAGCGAACAGTCTCAAAACAGAAGATGGTATCAGCGCTCCAAGACTCCTGCTGACTGCCAGCGGGTTTCTGCCCAGAACGTGTGGAGTTGATTTTCACCATCCCAACCCTGAACATGAGGATCTTCACCATCCCAACACCCCCAAGGAGAAGTGTGCCCTGTGCAGTACTGCCAGTTTCAACAGACGCACCAAGTCTGAGCAGACCCTTCCTTTAAGCCGTGGTATTTATCTGAACGTTATTCCATCAGTCTTGCAGCCCAGGCCCTTAGCCCATCAGTCAGATACTACACAAGGTAGAAGGCTAGAATTCTATTAATGTTTAGTTTTTACCAAATTGGAAGTAACCGGCTTTCAGCTGCACCTAATACACTACTGAAATACCTCAAAATACAGTCTCTAATAGATGAACTCGACTTTTAGCAGAGTGCAGCAGCAGTGATGCCACACACACACACTCTCCATCTGAGCAACCAGATCCTTCGGGAGACTCAGCAGCTCAAAACAAGAATGACTATCGCAGGTTAAAATGTGACCTCAACGATAGTTCTGTAAATTCACGTGTCAGTGGACTTATTTTTTGTTTGCAATCGCTGATCTGCACTAGTCCTTCCACAGCTTGCCAGCATATTGGCAACCCTACTGGGAGCTAAAAAGAAAAAATAAAATAAAAAACAAGAAATAAAACCCAGGCATCTTGCTACAGTCCTAACTACAGCGGTTTGTGATTTTGTCCAGTTCAATTTTCAATTGAACATATTGAAAATATGCTACCAGCTTCCCCCGCACAGCCTTGAACTCACGTCAATACCATACAGGTTTTGATTCCTGTTGTAAGAAGGAAAAAAAAAAAAAAAAAGCACTTCAGAGCAACCTTTGATCACTTGCTACAGACTTCTGGTTTTTCTGATATCGGATCGATGATTCTGCACTTCACCTGTTTTGTGGCTAGTCTGCACACATGTGGGTAAGAACTGGATTTTTAGTTCTGCAAGAGAAGGTCCTGGCTTTCTCGTTTTTAAAGAAATAAAATATAATATCTTTAGATACAAAATCCTGACAATCCCCAAAACAAGCTGCAGGGTATTATGGTGAACCCACAGCCGGTATTTTAGACCTCATTATCAGTGGTCACATTCCTTGAGAATCAAGGCATGTGCTTAATTGTGATGGTCTAATGAATGTGGAACACTTTCAGATTCAAGTATGTCATTTTACAGTTCTGGTCCTGTTTAGAGCACTGTCACAAGTTCTACAAGTTGGACTCACGCAGCCACGTTTCCAAAGAGGTAGGTTTAAAAACCAAAATACCCTCAAGGTAACAAGTGTAAAACGCTAAACGAGTAAGGTAAAAATTAAAATCTGTAAGTACATTAAATTCTTTAAATTATCTGAATCTTCCAAGTGCATAAGGAATATCGTAGTAACAAGTCAATGACGGGTCTCACTTTCCAGTAAAGAAGAGGAGACTATTAAGAAAGCTTGAACAAGCACCTGGACTTCTCCCCAGCGCAGATGTTGCTCCCCAAAACTGGCAGCCAGCTGGCTCACAATTCAATAGCAATGACCATTCAGTAAGCACTTTGATTGAAAACATTGGAAATTGACTATAAATAATTTTTTGTCATTATCAAAACTAAAACATAAGTCTTAAACCATACTGGAGATAGAAACATTCAAGAAATGTCATGTTATCTATTACAGAACTTATCCTTTATTTGAAATACAAGTGGCATGCTAAGTAGAACCAACGAAAAATGCATTATTTTCTAAAAATCTGTTCCTATTTAATGCTTTTAAATAAAGTTATGCTTTTTAAATAAAGTCTTTTCTTAGACCAAAGACATCAAGACAGAAAGAATACCATATACACATACCTGACACTTCTTGAACTTTCACCTTCAGACCTGTAAAGTAATACACAAAGAGTTAGGACAGAATTACTTCCAGCATTTATAAGCCAGACAGTCTAAAAATGGTAGAGCATTTAGGTAATGCATTCTCTCAGTATTTCCATTAGTTTTTCTAAGGCTTGTGGCACTTTCCCTGCTAATGAGACATTTAAAGAAAAACCCAGTCTACTTTGGTTTAGAATAAATCTATCAGAAGTTAAAAAACAGTTAACAGTTGAAGTCAATAATTGCAGTATTAAAATATAAGCTGACACTCCCTGAACCCACAATAAAGACCTTCTGTAAACCTGCAATAACAAAGATTTATGTTTCATATTTGCAAGTGAAAAGCACAGGCCTCTGACACTATTCTAGAAGCAGATTAGCTTGTACCTTTTTTTTTTTCAGCTTTTCTTCACTTTTTAGTTGAAAAGGTCATAGGCAAATGTGTTTAGGAATCTAATCCTCAGGGCTCATGAGGCACTATTCAGAAAGGGCTAAGGTTTGCAAATAAAAGTAATTTAAAATATGTAAAAACCCCAGTTGTCTGCCTTTCATAGTTGGGCAAAAATGATAAATAAGATCCACTAAGTTACAGCAGCTCTTAAAGGGCGTATTTTTCTTACGGTGGGATAATTTTATCAAACATACCTGGAACAAAGCCTCTCGCCCTCCCCCCAACATTTTTTTAAGTACAGAGATTTAATTTATAACATCATTCATACTGGCACCGTTTCCTCCTCCAAAGACAAAGAGAAACGTAGTACTCCCAGCACCCCACAAACAAACACAAAATCCAGAACAAAACACACAACTATGTGTCCACATCTTTTCCTTCCCCGCTCCAAACCAATCCAGGCTCAGTGCTACAGAACCCTCAACACATCAGTGGGCGCTGCAAATCCGGGAACCAAGCACGCGAACTGAAGCGGGCAATTCCACAGTAAAGCAAAGCCTCAAAACAGCCTTTCCATGTCATCAGCTCACCAGGGACCAAATAAAAAGGTGACCAGTAGCAACTGGAAAACTCTGGCACTTAAGCGACAATAAGCTAGCACCAAAGTTGCCACCTCAAAATCAGTCAAGGATTTTTTTTATTTTTTTTTTTTAATAGGAACTGAAGCGTTTTCCCTAGTTGACTGGAGGGGAAAAAAAGAAAAGGACCAATTTCTTACAACAACTTCTATCTCTAATGACGACTTGCATATTATGCTAGAGGCAGCAGAAAAAGTTATGGCTAGTTAAAGTTTCATAAGTCTAATGCCAGAGAACTAACAGTACTAATACTTAATTTTCAGAATCTATTGTAGAAATACATAGCAAAACTTGACATTTCCCCCCCCCCCCACCTTCATTACATGCTCTAACGTTATCCTTATTTTCCTCAAGCTCAAAGAAATCCGGATGATTTCGAAAGCAGAAGCAGAGAGGAAAAAAGGCAGAACGGCTTTGGTGTCTTGTCCCGAGAGAGGCTGGGGCAGCGGGAAGCGTGCTGTGACGCCTGGGACCAGGCGGAGGTTAGGGGAAGGTGGCCAGGTCTACCTGCCACAGGAGCATCCGCTGCTCTTCCTGACAGCCAACATCACAGCGCGCTTCAAAATGGAATGGAAAGCAGCACAGCGGAAAATTCTGTTGCCCGGGGCAAAGCGAATCAACTTCTGCCTGGAGAGACCTCAATCCCAAACGCCCAGCGGGCACGGGAACTCGCAAGGGCTCGCTGTAGAACTTAGCCGTGTTTCAGAAAACGCTCCTCTGAAATTGCTACAATTGGCTTTTTACTCCGAGGTGATGAAGAAGCATCACTGCCCTTCATTTAAGGAAGAACAATGACTTTAATTTACCACTGTCTCTCACCACCATCAAAACTTCCTGTAGCATTTTGTGCCTCCACCGCCGTATCCACCAAGATCCACCGTATCTACAAAGATGATTCTCAGCCCCTGTAAGAGCTCTCAGAATTCGGGTGTTACTGGCATCGCTCTCTGTTATCACAACATTCATTTTACTGCATATTAAAAAGACTTTACAGAACACCACAGAATGGAAAAACAACCCCACAAATCCACACCCAGAAGAGCTCTTCAATAAATATTTAAGAGGGAATGCTTTGCCAGTTCTTGTTAATGAAGATAGGCTCTGCTATCAAATGGCTTTACTTCCTGCTGCGGAACTTGATTTTTATTTTTTTTCCTGAAACATTTCAATATATAAACAGGTGCAAGACTTCCGAAGGGGTCTGCATTTCCATCCAGGTGCCCTGCGGTCTGACATCCACCTTCACACCCGCAAGACAGACCAGGACAGAGGGGAGGACAAGCCTGGCACAGGGCTAAATTCCAGCATCAGGGTGTAGCTTCGCTAATTCCAAGCTGCCACAGTGTTAATTCCGGAGTCTCATGCTTCCCTTCTC
>VZSF01009529.1:72458-89187 GCA_013398295.1 Chionis minor | reverse complement strand
TTTTTTTTTTTTTTTTTTTTTTAAAGCCTGTCTGGTCACTTTAAGTTGTAAGTTTTTTAGATACACATACGTATTCCCTTAGAGAAAAGGTAACTTCAAAGCAGCTTTTTCTACATTATTAACTTATCCCTGAAAGTTACGCAAACACAAAGGAAGAGAAATGAACTCACCTATGCATCCCCAGGAGTAATGAAAAAATTAACGAATAAAGTGTTTAACTGACACCTTCCCACACTCCGTTTTCAGCAAATTACGTCTCGCAGAACATACACCTCACAGCTGACAAAGACAGTCTGTGTAATTGCTTCTGCTTTCACGTTTCCAAATACAGCTGAGTCGACTGGATTTTTTAGCGCTTTAATTTTCTGCCTTCCCTCGGAAAGGCTGGCTCCCCGCATGGCACTCTTTGCCGAGCCGCGGCCAACCGCACCAAGGCTGGAACCAACAGCTCTCCCGAGCCGGTCGCCTTCCAACCCAGCACAGCTAACTGGGGGAAAGAGGGACCATCCCACCCCTTCTTTGTTTTTAGGATGCCCAAAGGTAAAAAAAGCCGCTAAATTTTGCGGCTGCTGAATTGACATTTTCAAGGCTAAGACTGTCTTGAGTAAATTCCGAAGAGTTATTCGGAGATGGTCAGTTTTACCCGGGGAATGAGTTATTGGTTTGCAGGGCTGAACGAACACACTGCTGAAAAAAACTCTACTACTTACAGTTTGAAATAAAGCATTAGATTTTCTTTAAGCATTCTTTAAAACCAGGATTTTGGACCAATACTTAATGTTTCTGCTTACGCTGTAAGCACGTGCTGGGCTCTGGATTTTTTTTTTTTTTTTTCCCTTTTGACCCAAACGAAAGAAATGATACCATCACTACTGAAATGAGGAGAAAGGGGAAAAAATTTCTGGCAGTATACTGCATTGTTTCTTTTAAGGTAGACCCTAAAGGAAGAAAAGGCTACAATATAGATCTTATCTTCAGTGGTACAGTATTACATTTTTAAACAGAATATATATTCCATTTATGTATCAAAGTTATATCAGTGATGTGGTAAGTGTCATGCAACTTTCTCCAAGATTTCTCCTCTCACCTCTGGCTGGTTTCCAATATTTCATTTTGAGTAGAACTAAATATTAACCCGTACGCCCCACTGAAGTACAAGTTTGTCTTCTTCCTGAAACCAGGAACTTCGTTCTCGGTAGGAAATGTGGCAAAACAAACCCTCTTTGAGATTGTTATAGTCGATAGAAGCAGAAATGACTTTGCTGTCAGTGTTTACTGTAACTCCACTGCAAGCAGAGGCCAGGAGGAACAGGTACCATCAGAACAAGCTTTGAACCAAAAACCAAGTGCAAAGAAAAAAACCCCAGCACTTAGGACTTACAGGAGGCAGAAAACCAAAGCGACTATTGGAAGCCAGAATGATTTTTGTTTAAGTTTAAATGAAGTACTGCCATCTCCCTCCATCTGTCAGTCCACATCTGTGAAAAGTGGAGATTTCAGAACACATCTCCATTCACGCTGCCAAAATGACTTATTACCTTTTGCTCTGCATACCCAGGAGACAGTCACCACTATCCTCCTATAAATACACCAAGCCAGGAAATGACAGAGAAACTATCTTGGCTTCCAGTTGCTGAGCTGGTTGGCAATTTCGCAACAAAACATTCTCAGCGGGATGTTGTCGGCTCAGAAAAAAACTGAAAGCCATTTACAGAAATATCACGATTTTGAAGAAACCTTTGAGAAAAGACACAAAAGCAACTCACACTGGGAATGGGAGAGGTTCCCATTCCCAATCAGCAAGCCTCTTCTTTGTTTAGGGAAGAGTAGCGTCTTCAGCCCCAGAAGCAGCCCAGCTTCAGAGGCAGAACTCACTCGTTGGCTTTTCCTCAGTCAAAAGATTTTAGCAAGTCTGGCTCACCCCAGCAGGAAACGTCCAATTTTCTCCACTATTTCCCCCTCGTAAAGTAATAATGAGCACATTATTACTCCTCTGGCCCCGCTCCAACAGCTCCGTGTCCTTCTGCTGTTGGGACCCCCAGAGCTGCACCCAATATTCCAGGTGGGGTCTCCCCCGAGCGGAGCAGAGGGGCAGAATCCCCCCCCGGCCCTGCTGCCCCCGCTGTGGGGATGCAGCCCAGGGGTGGGGGGGTTCTGGGCTGCCAGCGCACGGTGCTGGCTCATGGTGAGCTTCTCACCCACCAACACCCCAAGTCCCTCTCCTCAGGGCTGCTCTCCAGCCATGCTCCGCCCAGCCTGGATTTGTGCTGGGGATTGCCACACGTGTAACACAAACCCATGGACAGAGGTGAGAAAAGAGAGCAAAAGCCGGCACTGCAAAGGCACAGCAGGTAACAACCATCACAGCTGCTTCAACACCATAGAAATGATGGGCCCAGTAATCCCAGGGACATTTTCACTGCACATATTTGGAAATGCAGCACTACATCTCAACAGCAGTAGGTTCCTGATCTGCAGCATCCCTCGCTCCAGAAGTCTCTGGCTATTACAGTAACTCCTTGAAGCACATGGAGAGCTTACAGGTAGGGAAAGGGGAGAGCTGTACCTCTTCGGAAGAGGACCATGTCCATTGGGGAGTTCAGATTGGGAAATACATAAAGATAATCCAGCAGTTCCTGCATACTCCAACTTCCCTGAGCCCACAAACCCAAACTGGTCATGCCAAAAAAGCAGCCAAAGTAACTGACAGAGCAGACTCAGACCTGTAATGGCAGGAATCGGTATTTATCCATCCCTGCCCCGCAGGCTATGTGGAAGGAGGCAGGATTTTGGATGCACGTCCTGCTACCAGCACCCAGCTCGTGCTCCCTGGGAGCTCCAAGGAGGCTGCACACCAACCATCCCTGATCACATCTGGCTGGCAAGGGAGCTATTACCTCTCTCAGGTTGGATGGAGCCTGTAATTAAGAGTCTCCCACAGTTTGAAAGGGGAGCACAGGGTCAACATTCATGAGATATTTCACTTTTTCCAATTACAGGAGAACTGAGAGCTGTAACACTTCCCCCCTCAAGCATTTTAGACAGTCTTTACAATTGCTGCCTGAAATCCTTCAGACTAATACTGCCACCCCATTAGCAGGCATGTCCGATAAAGCCTTTTAAGTGAAAGTAAAATGGGCGCCGGAACAAAATTGCACTGCAGTAAAATGCAAGTCAGTCGCAGAGGGGGTAGGTTTGAGGTCTGGCTCCCATTTTTCGATGGTGGGCGCACACGCTCCCTGGTAGGCTGTACTGGGACCAGCAGTTGCCTCAGTCCACCTGGAGTTCTTCCAACGGGAAGTTAAAAACTGCATGTGTGCGTGTCTTTCCACTGCAGTTAGTGAAAAATGTCATCGCAGATCCCCTGGGAAAGGCGTATCTACAGCTAGGTTCAGTGCAAGTCTTCGGAAAAACCTCTGCCCCAAAACCTGAGGATGCTCTTACCTAAGAGGTGAGTGTGAGCGTTCCGGGGATATCTGTAATCCTGAAGCATTTTCTTTAACATAGAAGTTTCACTGCATATAACCAAAAATAAAAGTGAGTGAACTTCTCACATTCTGCAGCAACACTATAAATTAAAATTTGATTTGTTGTTTCACTTTTCTATTCTTGCTCCCAACCAAAACTCAATACTTGGTAGAAGCAATTTTCAAAAATGCCCCTTCCAGTTTCTAATATCAGAAATCTGTATTTCTGTATATCTGTATTATAATGCATCTGTATATACATATCATCTGTATTATAATGAACAAAGAGTTTCTAGTGAGGATGAATTCTTCCCTCACTCCACGTCAGATATGCATCATAAATCCCTCTGTGCTCGGGGCGGTGGGTGAACAATGCAGAAGTGTACCCCGAATTACGAAGTATCAGTTGTACTGCTTTAGAGTTACACCAGTCCAGTACTTAGAGCAGGAGGGTTCCTTCTGTTACAGAGGAGAAACAAAACCGAGGTATCAGTAAATACTGACATCCCCCTATTATTTGATAGAGCTGTAGCTCAGAGGCGTATAAATGCATTTATATTGGCACTTTCAGTAGTGGGAATTTATATTTACTCATGATATTCTTATTAGATGTACGGCTTTGTATTGTCTCTAGCAAGAGGGAAGCTCTTTTCCGATACAGCACATTTTTTCTTGTGTTACTAAAGCATTTCTAAAGTCAAATTGAGGAGATGCCTTTTCATCAACCTAATTAAAATCAAACCTATCACAGGATGCGCAGCCTCCCAAGAAATTCCACACGAGTTACAATGGTACCAACCTCATGCTAAGGTCTCAAGGCTCTTGGTCACTTTAAGACACAGGGAAAAAGTATTCCATGGTTTTAAATACTGGTTTCATGTTATGATGAATGTATAGAAAGCTTTCTGCTTCACTATTCTAGATGCTTCCTACACTGCAGCTCTCTGGGCACCGTTCCACTGCTCGTGCACGCTGTGTATCTGTATGCTCAAAAAACCCCCAACCATGACTCCGTTTTGACTGCGGAAAAGCAGGACGAGTTTAGATGTGATTTTCCATTGCCAAGAGTGAAAAAGGGCGTTTCAATTAAAGTCTCAAACAGTGTAAAGCTTAAAACTTGCATCAGAACTCCATACAAACTAAATTTGGGCTGGTACTTCGACTAATGGATCTTCTTGCAGATTGAGAGTGAAAATACACCATCTCCCACAGGAAATGGCAGCATGAAGACATTAATACAAGGGTAAGTTAATACGAGGGTAAACATATGAATCGCTAGCTGCAAGACCCAATGTAGGTTATACAAGCCGCATTTTCAGGCACCATTTTGAAGGGAAAAAAAAAAAAGACAGCAAGTGCCCAACTCCCATTGTCTGCCATAGCAACAAAGTAGGTAATTATCAGTTATGCTGCTGGAACTGCTCCTCTGTGACCAGCCCAGGGCTCATACTTGTAAACAGAGAATTACCAGGTTACGGTAGTTCTCCCCAGGTACACTGAGATCACACTGTGCAAGGAATGCTACTGTGCTAGGCAGGAAGGAGGTACAACCAGGAGGAGTTCCCTAGTAAAGCACAACATATGACTGACTGCTTAAAAAGGATCTCTTCGGGAAGTTTACCAAGTTGACTGGGTATTAGACTTAAAACCACCAGTTAACAACGTTCACGGAAACAGCACTTTCACAAAGAACATAACTAATCACATTCTTTTCATCCTGCATTTTCTCCAACTCCTTTTAAAGAAAGTAACTTTGGTTTTAGCTATCTAAAGTAAGTGAGACTATAATACTGCAGATGCTCATGGTTGGGTTGCTGTTGTTTTTTTTTAATATGTGTGGTCTTCAAGCTGCATGCATAGTTGTGGAGAAGACCTCCATCCTAAGAAGCACCCTTCCATTCCAGCTCGTGGAATGCATTGCTCAGGTGGCAGTGACTACCGAAACCTCTTTCGTCCTTACAAAGGCATTACGCACACACACAGACATTTCTAGTAACCATGGTAAGAAAATCAATCCTAAGTGCGAGCCTGGACAGGAACACTGAAAGCAGACACTTCCTTAGATAGTAGATACCTTTTTAATATCTTAAAATATCTTTAAAATCTTTAAATTAATATCTTTAAAATGTCTTTTAAAGCTAAACTGTTAAATCCAAGCAGACGTGTCCCTCAATGCCAGAGCAGCAGCAAATATTTACCTCCCCTAGATAACCTGCTATACTCTGTGACAGATACCACGGAAGTGCAGCTACTGGCATATGGTCTCCACGAAGAGCTCGTTAGATCCATTCCTGGACTGTCTACAGCCACTACCGTCCAAGAAATGTCTGTTCCAAACTCTCAGCAATCTCTGATGAGAGATTCGTAAAAAAGATCAGCTCGATTTCCCTGCCCAGCCACCGCTCCGGTGAGTATGCCACCAAGCCTCAGGCCAGCTGGCAGGTTGGGCTGGATGTATCTGCTCCACACTCACCTTTGTTCAGTCAGGACGCCTTTTTTTAGTAACTTCGGTTCTCTTTTCCCTTAATGCCTGAAGATCGTTTGGAGCAACGGACACGATCCAGAGCCCCATGTGTTTTCACAACAGGCAACCCCCTCCGCTGCCTGTGCTGTACATCAAGGTTATAGATACCATCTGTCCGCCCAGCGAGTGGCGGAGGAGGAAGAGGCTTCCTCCAGCACGCGAATAAAGACCCACCCTGGGCAGATGCTGCATCGTGCCACCACCTGGACGGCCCAGAACAGCTTTCTCTACCTCAATATTTAACAAAACCACTTAAACACACATAAAAGTCATCACGCAGATGCAGCTGCCTCCGGGCACTTCTCGCTACCTGGAGAAACGTCTGCGCCCAGACTGACGCAGGAGCGGGCTAAGCACAAAGCAACTGAGAAATACTTTTACATTCCTTTCGAAAGCGTTTGCTGTCCATCCCCAGAAGGGGAAAGCAGTTAAGCTGGAGGGTAAGTTAAAAAGTCCCCCCGCTGCCCCCTCACGTAACACCCTGAGAAGCCTGGCACGCAGCACCAAAGTGCCACCATTCCCAACCAGTTGTACTCCTGGCAGCCAGGCTCATCCAGAATGCAATATAATGATCCATGGAATAGAGAATACAGCCAAGCAGAACACAGGGGAGGGGGGCGGTGGGGGGGCAAGCTTTCTTTACGGAAGTGGTCTATTCTCTTCCCCTGCAGCAGGTTGCTGTGAGGGTTTTGGGAGAGCAACGTCTCCAGAACGACAAGCCACCATGCAAAAAAGGCTCCACAGTTTCCACTTGCTTTGCACGAAGTCCAGCACCAATACCTGTCTCTTGAGATCAAGCAATTAGAATCCGCAGCAAAGCCAATTTATGATTTAAGTAAGAATATTGCCAAACAGCCATATGGAAGGGAAGTAAATATTATGCCTCAATAAGCAGGGGGTGCCCTTAAAGTGAGCAGAGTAAAGACTTGAATCTGAAGAGATAACTGATTACAATGTCTTGGGTTTATAATCTCTCAAAACCACTTAACCTGTTTTTGGTTTCTCCCCCCTTACTGTTCCGTTGTTTGTAATTTGTAATTGCTTAGAAGAAAACAATTAATATTACAAAAATTGAAATGCTGTGTCTGCTTCAATTCTGTCTGAAAACCATCTCATTCTTGTTGAACTAATCATTTTTACAAGTAAGCCAACTCTTTCCCCCTCCCCTCCGGAGCTGAAACTTTTCAAACCACTCACTATTTCACCTCTGACCTGGGGGCTTGTCTATCCCTACCACAGCTCAGGAACCAGTAACCTCACAATCAAAACTCATTTATATGTTTCTTTACAGCTTGGCTAATTGGGTGAGGATTGTTTAAAAGCAGAAGTAGTGAGAACACAACCCCAGAAATAATGAGGAACTGCATAGCAAATTTTTAATATATAATTGCACATCAGAAATGTCAAGTTCAGTGGTACTGTAACCAACTCTGCTTTATGAGAAAGTAGAAACCAAACTTTTCTAGAGAACTACAAGCAAGTATTATGAAGTGCTAGCACATGGTTTGAACGTATCTGCAGGAGGCATTATTCTACCTTAAATTAAGAGTGACCACAACTGGCAAACGACGAGACAGGATTATTTCCGATTGCCCTTCTATTTACAGGTAAGGCCTTGTGAAGAAAGAAAAAAATCTCTTTAAAATTGGAGTTTAACTATGGAATGCATCCTTTTATGTTACATTTACTGTAACAGTTAAGATGCAAGTATGGCTTTTCAATAGTCATGGCTCCAATTAAAATACTCCCCTACAGAGCCCTTGCCTCTAATGGCAGCTAAAGGCTTTTCAGAATATGAAGATATCTATAGCAGAACACTTTATCATCAATTTAGCCTCTAAACATGCAGTCATCAGTCATAAACATTTAGAAAACGATCAAATCAAGCTTCATCTTTCATTTGGATCAAGTATTTGTGTTTTCCTTGATAAAATTATCTGTCTGCAGAGGGTTGTTGTCAAAATGTATTTTAGATATACGTGTGGATTAGTTAGAGTTAGAGCGAGCAGCCAAGAAGCCTTCAACAAGAACGAGCAATTTTCTACACATGGAATTCATGTCTTCAATCCTCAGGCTTGGGAGGCCGTTACATCTCTATACTTATCTTTCATATAAGGCAAGACCTCACTTATCTTTTTTTCTATAAGGAGAAAGAACAAACAATAAAACTTGTGGAGACACAGTGGTGCCAAACTTCCATCCCAGGAATCCATGCAGTCATTGATCCAACAATAATTACAAATCAAAATCCGGCATCTGAAACCTCCCTGCGCAATTCAAACCAAAGACATTTATGGATAAAATTCCCAGTGCAAACTACACTTATTTCGAAAGAGGCATCTGCACATCAAATTCCACACACAGATCACCAGAAGTCTGAGTGATTTGTCATTAAAATGTCAAAGTTATGTTTTAGAAAAAATTAAATGGTTCTTTTAGAGCACCAACTCAATTTCACACAACAATGCATGAAAAGTATTAAAGCCCTGACATACTTGACCTCTGGATTAACCTCAGAGCCTACGGTGGCAGCATTTGGGGTGACGCCAAATATGAAGACAAATCAAAACATTTGGAGACATGAAACTTGGTGGACTTGGTACGGCTTCCACTGGGAAGAGACATGTCACCACGCAAGACAGGAGCCGTTTTGACTTTCTTGGTCATTTTTGGTAGATGTTTAAGTCCCAATCCTTCTTTGCTAACTGAATTTTGTTGCCACTGAAAACCAAACCCCACTGATTGTTGCCATTTATTGCCACTGTTGCCTTTTCTCCTATTAAGACTAAATTACAAAACATGAAAAGATGAAGACAGAAAAGCCAAGTGTATATTCTAGTACTACAAGTCATTAGACAGAAGGCATAAAGAATGGAATTTGAGTCTTAAACTTGTTTGATCTCATCTACTCAGTTCAATCTTTAGAAGCACTACTGCACTGTGTAACCATTAAGTCTTTGCATGCAGAAATTAAAAGAATGCCCTACTATAGGAGAAAATCCCATAGACAGGATTCTTGGCTTCTTCCTAGATGCCTGGAGGCCTCAGTTTCAATTACAGTGGCTGTACTTACAGCTAATGGTTTTCTTGCTATTAGTCAGATTCCATCTGTCCCAAAACCTGCAGTGGTTATTGACTGAGCCATCCCCAATACAAAATGCCCTTCCTTAGACAATCTTGAGGTTACAGTTTCTTGAAATTATTTTGGCACTGGATGGAGCAATATAGCCTAGTTTTTATCTTCTGAAAAATGCCTTACAAGTTTGATGGATTTTTGATTTTGTTTGTTTGGTTTTGTTTTGAAACTTATTTTTAAAAATTATTTATTTTATATGGCTTGGTTTCTTTGTGGGTTGTTTTCTTTCTTAAAAATCAGTCCTCCAAATGAAAGCTTCGGTGCGATTACAGCTTTCAGGGAGAGTTTTAGCAACCAATCCATTCAGCTTTTAGATGCATTACTTCAAATACCTTCTTTATCCACCGTAATTGTGACTCAAACACTCCCCAAGAGATCCCCGTACCTCAGCTTTACCTGGTCTTCCCTCAGTTCACTATCTGGTATTTTCAATCACCTCTTGACATTGATACATCGGGTTGGGGGTTTTTTTTCTGTAGACCAAAGCACTCTCCAACAGCTCATACTGACCTAGACTCAACCAATGAGTCTGTAGAGGTTCTGTTGTTGTTGGGAGCTCAGGGGTTTTTTTTGGTTGCTTGAAGTTATTAAATCCTCACAGCATCACACAAGTAAACCACACGTTGTGCCATTGTTCACGGGAACATATTTCAGTTCTGATTTGCGGCAGCATGATACCTCAACCGAAAGCAGATCACGTATCTATCTGTTTGCACACAGTAAGAGCACATTCATGGGTCTGCACCTTTGAGGGTATGTTTTTTTAAGAGTCCTTTAAAGAACAGGGAACACCAAGACTTCATTAAGCATTATTTTATCGAGCTGACGTACATGGATATGGATCCGCCTGCCCTACTACAGCTCCAACTCAGAGGATCCGAGCCCGAGCTCCCACGAGTTCTTCTTCACCGCTTTGGCAGCACGTGGAGGGCAGGGCTGAGGAGCAAAGGCGGCTGCTAGCCGCTGCAGTAACTTCTCATCTTTTCTACACGCTCCTTATACAGAAATACAGAAGCCCAGTTTATACAGCAAGTAAGACTATTCCCACAGCAACAGTCTCCACGTTATTATTCTGCCAGTACATTCCATCTCAGCATTTCCACTCCTGAAAAGCAGCGTTCATTCCAGAGCTCTGCAGCTCCAGGACACTTAAACCTCAGTGTCGCCCAACTGAAGACACCCAGGACAGACGTCACCCGTCCTCCTTGCCGTCTTTCCTCACCTCCTTTTGCCCTTGCTTGCTGCAGTGAAATAACATGAAGATTCTTAGTTTCCCGACTGCCGGCAAGCCCAGGTGACCTCTGGACTATTACTTAACTTTTCAAAGTTTACTGCAACAAAGCCCCACTGTGCCGGCAGTCCAGCAGGCTCGACCTCCTTTCTTTGGATTTACGGACACGCATCCAAGGCCTCTGCCCCCTATTCCCAGCCCCAAGTATTGTCTTGAGCTGTTCCTTTGCTAACACCTTTTAGTCTCTTTTTGCTCTGCAACATGCACCACAAACGCAAAACAGGAGCTGCTGTTCACTGGGCAAACCAGCACCCTGTATTTAGGCAAGAGCACACCAGCATGAAAATGTCTCCAAAGGAAACAAAACGGGAGTGGGAAGGGAAAAAGAGCAGGCATATAACCAGACTCTGCCACGTAACAGCAAGTTTTAGCCAACTTCAAAGACAGCTCTTATTTGACTTTGTGCCTTCTGTTCAAAATACAATACAGTGGGTTTACTTGGCTGTTGTCAAAGTAGTCTATAAACAAATGAATTTATTTTTAGCAGTGCTTGTGCTGCTAGCAAAATTTAAAGAGCACCCAATGAGTGATACCAGCACAAGCAAATAAAATTATGATATCTGTCTGGTACTCGATACGTTAAATGCTTAACCAGGCTCTGCCTTCTAGGGGTCAACACTCAAAGCACGTAAGAAATTTAACATCTTCAACTTTTTAAACCAACACGACTTTATATGCAATAGGTGTAGAACTGGGGGAAGAGCATCCTTTCAGATCCTCATCCATCAGCAGTCCATTTTTATGGTTCTCTGACATTACAAAAGCAGTAACATTCCACTCATGGAAATAGCTATGCTCAAAGATCAAACATTGATGACACTCCAGAGGCTTCTTTACATACATATTGAAATTTAAGATTCCTTTTCTTTTACAATAAATCAACTGTCCCATTTGAATAGTCACTTCAGTTTATGAAATGATTTTGATGGATCACTGCTACCTGGCACGACGAGTTCCCAAACCAATCTCTCCTCATAAAAGGCAGCTCTTCTGGCTAACGATTCCAGAGTGTCAGCCTAGTCTCCGTTTCCGATTACTGCGGGTGCGGTATTCAATCACTGCTGAGCAGAGGCCAAGGACAGCAGAGGCACAACAGGACTTGCACACTTGGCTTGAGAACACACCTCTACATTTGCCAGCCGTACAGAGTTTCTGCTCCACAAACGGTTGCGTAGAGAGACCTCTGCAATTCCAGATCAACTCAAGCGTCGCACAACTAAAAGTCTTTTCAGCACAGTTCCTTTTTTTAGACAAGTCACCAGCTTTTAGGCATCCGTGAATTTGTACGGCACGAAATTTATCCGCAGAAGTGGAGAGGTGGGGAGGTGGCAGGAGACAGGATATTTTTGTGTATTGCAAGTCTGTCCTGCTTGTTACATAGATATCTAAGTTAGGCCACTATCAAGAGGTGTAATTCCTACACAACTACAGCAATATTAACTTCAATTTAACTAGTGTAAGAGACAATAGCAGCAAGGACACAGCAATTCCCATGGCAACATCAGCACAAAATGTACCAGTTCTACTAAAAACACTTGGTCTTTCCTTGGGCACCTGAAGCCTTTTCTGCCGCATCTTCATTGTTACAATTATTTAAGCTATAATGAGAAGTTAGGAGGTATGCCCTTTAGAGGTGGATTTATTTTTGTTTTTAAACCTGAAACAGAGAAGTATGTAAGTTTCCTCAAAAGAATTACAAATATCCAAATACAATTACACTTAATAGCATAATAAGTCCTGTAATACAGGATTTAGAGGACCTTCTTACTTCTGTACAGAAAAGCGTACACTGTACAGTTTTACACCTTATTAGGACCATCTTTTAACACTGTTTACTTCTGCTGAGCAGGCTGAAGAGGGGGAATTTGTCATCGTCTTCAGCAAATATGATAGCAAGCTGCCCATGTACCCTGCATCCAGTCTACACGCCAATA
The DNA here is from genome assembly GCA_013398295.1 of Chionis minor. Classification (NCBI taxonomy): domain Eukaryota; kingdom Metazoa; phylum Chordata; class Aves; order Charadriiformes; family Chionidae; genus Chionis; species Chionis minor. Next base: position 76,835 of record VZSF01009529.1, on the reverse strand, counting down.
TTTTCTGAGAACACGCCTCAAACTACGGAGATAGTTTTCCCCTCCTGCAAACATCCCTTCGGCATTTGTCCTAAACACGCTCCCTTGGGAGGGCGAAAGGCATAGAGATATGTTCACTGCAACCTTTATTTCCACACACAGCAACTCCTCTGGAGAAGGAGCTGTGAGCCAGCAGTCAGGTCATCCTGCCTGGGAAAAAATAAGCAGTCCATATGACTTGTCACTGGGCTATTTTTGTTCCAGCTCTTGCCATATGGTACTTTCATCTGCCCCACAATTTTGATTTCAATATCCTCAGGGTGAACTGCACAGTTAATGTAACAATGCACTCCCAAACTCAGCATTAAGCTTGTCCAAAGACAATATTAATGTAACATCATTACAAGTCATCCTATTCCACACTGTTGTCACCAAAACGTCTTATTCTTTGAATTCTCCAAGAAAAACCCCCAAAACGAGCAGTTATTACTGAAGGCACAGAATCATCTGAATTCTACTGCCCTGAACGCTGGGGAAGTATTAAGGTTTAAGAGTCCTTCTCTTAAGTAAACTTCATTATGAAAGCTTGACTACCACAGGAGCTTTGTAAACTTCATTATGAAAGCTTGACTATGACAGCAGTTTTGTTATTATACCGTGCGAACCAGACCAAAAGTTTGTTTTGTAACACAAGTTTAGCTCAGCCACCACACTACAGCAAGAAATACTAATTTCTCTACTTGTTTACAATACTACGCAAGTTTTCAGAATGCAAAAATCAGTACAGCCCAGGCTCTTAAACACTTATGGTAACCACAGCGTTCAAAGACACCCCTGGAAGAAGCCTAATCAACGCTAATATTTTAAGTGAGAAACTTAAATCTTTGGCAGTAATACCAAAGTTAACTCAGAAGGTGAATTCCTGTAAAAAGCCTTATTTTACTACCTCAAAATGCATACTGCCTATCAGTCCCAGCTAACTCATTTTCCTTGTCTCTTAACCACAACACAATATGTACTTCAAGCTTCTTTCTTCTTGACGTTGAGAAGCCACAGTAAATTTAGGTCTTTTTTCCAGCAAGGTGGAAGTCTTCCAACTTCCATTAGCATTCCAGTTTACTTCAGCTGGCTCAAAGGCTTTAGACAGCAAATAAAGTTCCCGTCACTACTTAATATTTCACTAAACATCGAAAGTCCTGGAAAGAGCCGAGGGGAAGCTTATGTTCTAAGCTTCAAGCAGACAGACTTCAAACATGATGAATTTTATTTAGAAAGTATAATTAAGGTTTGACAAAATTTAATGATATGATAGATACTAACTTTCACCCAAACTATTTTTTTTTTCTACTGTCAGGCATAGCTTATATTTATCTGTCTTCAACAGCTCAGTTTGGTTTATTCTCTCCACAGACCAGCTCTACCTGGTCCCTCTCCTTTCAGAGAGTGCACTGCAGATCAAAGTCACGTCTTAGGTAGAGAGCGATTGTCCTGCAGTCGCTCATTCACACTTATTTCGATAGGGCAGATGTATTAGAAGCACAAAGAGCAAGTATACTGCCATTAAAAAAACCCAACAATTACCTGGTTCAGTTAAAACAAGTTAATAACACAAGTTTTTCAAGCAGTACCACGTACTTCCTGTTGTAACACTAGGGATTGTCCACTTTCTGGGACATTATGCGTGGAAACTTCCATGTGGAAGAGCCGAACCTGTTCACCTTATCTCTTCGTAATTAGTGGAAGGTTAAAAGGCAATTAATGGACATACTTCATCTCTGTTCCAGGTTCTAAGAGAATAGTTCATTTACAGAAAATCTTTGAACTGCAATATGTTAAACATCATTACAGAATTCCATTTCTCAAATCATACACAGTGCTAGATAATGCAGGCCAAAACACAAAGAGAAGACTTCAGTAAGAATTTTATGTTTTAAGAAGTAACATGGCATAAAATTGTCTAATAGTCCATAGAGGGAAGATTTTTCTCCACTTTTTAACAGTCACTTGAAAACTGATGGCCTGAAAGCGTTCCATATTCTCAAGTCAGGCAGAATTAATGCAAAGAGGTCTGCACCAGCAGGTATGCAACTACTTTTGCTTGTCAGTGAATTGAAATAAAAATACAGGCAATTTATCTTGATCTGCCCTAAATATATTTTGAGAAATTAAGTGAACATATGGGACAGTACAGCAAGTCAAATATTCAAGCCAACCAACATAGGTCAAGAAAAGCACGTACAGGAAAAGTTGAGGAGTCGAGTGCCTCGTCCTACGTGGAAAAACCTTTGCTTCTTAACATATTAGCTGTGTCTTACTGAAGGATACACCTACAGAAAAGAAGAAATCCTACATAGTGCTGCTCACGTAGCATCGTTATTCAGCAGATCACCACAAATTTTGGGAAGCACAAGATCCTCTATAAGTGTTGCTCAGCTCTGTGGTAAGAGCCTTTGAGAACAGGTATGTGCAATACAGAAGACAGTGTCAGATAACGTAAATATGCTCACAACCAAACCTTCTAAAACAAAGTTGGGTTTGTATTTTACTGAATGTAACAAACTGGGAAAATTACACAAAGGTTACTATTATCTATTTGAGAAAATGACACAAGCTGAAGCACTGTAATATTTTGATTCCAATTTTCAAACCATGACAGCAACTTGAAAAGCCAAGAAAATAAAACAAGCAAACAAATCACTTCCCTTCCCTTGTTCTGTATCAGCTATGGAAGGTGACAGAAGCAACAGTCACGGCACTGGAAACGAGCAGTACCAATAACCACAACTGAAAACATATAATATATTAATGCTGTGGGTTGGTTTTTTCTGTTTTAATTGGCCATTTGTGTATCTGAGATCAGCCATCTTGGGGAGCCTTGTTCTTTTGCTTATTGTTGCTTTCACTTGAGCAGATACTAAGGTAAGATCTTACTACAGAAAAAACAAACCCAGTCAGGTCCGTACTGTTCTCCATGTCAGGTTTACCAGCCTCGCGCAGGCAGCTACCCACTTCGGTCACGGGGAGTAGCAATTCCAAGTCATTCCAACTCAAATTCAGTTCCAAGAATCTACTGCATGATTTTTTCCACCTGCTTCCACACTTGTTACAAGCATTTACAGCAAGGAGAAAGGAACGGATGCGGCAGGTTCCTGTAGGCAGATGCAAAACCACGATGTATACTTTCTGTCACTTCCACAGAATGTGAATATAATAGTTTGAGTGCTTATTTTCTGTACTCTTTATGAAAGATAGTCTTGTGATACACACCTACAGTATTATTAAGTTTGATGATTTCATTCCTGACATTAAAAACTTCCAGCTTATGAAAGACTAGAAGCGCTTTTGTTTGTGTCTCGTAAGTTAATTCACAGAGTTGCACGCGATGGCTAAGAATATATGAAAAGACGACTGCATGGTGCCGCTTTCAGATCTTATGAATAAGATTATTCATAGGCAAATAACTCAATGAAATTAACACGTACCACTAGTGACAAGGCATAATTTTATTAATCAACCATGTCAGGGTTAGTACAGGTCATTACATTGATGTTTGCTCATCATTTCTGCTTTCAATTAAATGTGCTTACACGAATCTCAACATATACCAATGTCTTGTTAAACGCTAACATTTATAATAGCGCTTAATTGCTTTTATCCTAAAGACAAAGCAGTAAGAGGATTGCATTCATCACAATTTGTCATGTAGTCATAATACTATAGAATTCATTGTAAAAAGAGACAAGATATTGTGTTACTTTAAGAGTTGATCTTGAATTCACAGTATTTAAAGATTCATTTTTACATTCATGCAAGCAGTGGTATGAACAAATGAGTACCTAGCTAGTGGATTACATCCCTCTTTGCACACCCCTTCTTGTATTTACCTTCTATTTGCTGTTCAGCTGCCATATATAAAAAAAAAACCCACTACAGACTGCACGGAGGAAAAGAAACCCACAAAAANGATATTGTGTTACTTTAAGAGTTGATCTTGAATTCACAGTATTTAAAGATTCATTTTTACATTCATGCAAGCAGTGGTATGAACAAATGAGTACCTAGCTAGTGGATTACATCCCTCTTTGCACACCCCTTCTTGTATTTACCTTCTATTTGCTGTTCAGCTGCCATATATAAAAAAAAAACCCACTACAGACTGCACGGAGGAAAAGAAAACCACAAAAAGCATGTCCTAGAGACAGAGGAGCCTGCAGATTTCAGTGCAATTACATGGCCAAAACTCAGCTGGGGCTGCACGGAGCACGTGTGGAAGGGGTTAACTCCTCGTTCTGCCTTTCTGAGCTCTGACTTCTAAATAAAAAGTCACAAGTTCTAAATAAAAAGTCACAAGTTCTAAATAAAAAGTCACAAGTTCTAAATAAAAAGTCACAAGTTCTA
>VZSF01009529.1:18809-72452 GCA_013398295.1 Chionis minor | reverse complement strand
GCCTTTCTGAGTCACAAGTTCTAAATAAAAAGTCACAAGTTCTAAATAAAAAGTCACAAGTTCTAAATAAAAAGTCACAAGTTCTAAATAAAAAGTCACAAGTTCTATTTTTAGTCTAAAAACATCTGACTGAGCTTGAATGTATTTTCCCTGTGAAAATTAGTGCAAGGTGAACGTTGCCAAGACAGAGCCAGGACAAGCTGGCTGGATCAGGGTCCCAAGTCAGGGTCTCATCCGTTTGCACGGACAACACAGAAAGAGTCAATTGTACTTTTTCCCTGCCTAAGATACTTCCAAGAGGTATCAAAACCAAGATTGTTGTTGGAGATATTCCCAGAGATAAGTCAGCCAATAGGACTTTTATACAGATGTATCTGCAAAAGCGGTAAGCCTGAAGCAGATATGCCAATACCTGGAGAAAAACTCAAATCTTGGCATTAAGTGAAAGCACCAGTAAAGACACTTGCATAAAAATCCATCATTTAGGGATTAGATATTGAAAGTCTTTCTCGTACTAACTCTTCACTTCTGAATTTTTCACCTAATTGCTACCACAGCATATCCCAAGGGAAAGATGTGAACAGTTTCTGTAAACATGGGCTATTCATAACACCAGGAATAAGAAGAAAAGCCATCGCTTGGTTCGGTGAAAACAAATCCCAGACACGTGGCCATCCCAGCCGTTGCGGAAGTTCACAAGCCATATGAGATGCCATGCCTCTATAAAGCAAACTTCCACTTCCAGTTATGCTTAGCTGATGCCAAATTCCTGTTTTGAAGACTAAGTGAAAGATCTGCCGTGCCTCAGAGCTACCATGTACACCTTTTGAGGTCAGCGCATTCAAGATTCCACACAGGAGTAAAACGAACTTGATCAAGACTGTCCTTTTGGTGAGTAAGGGGTTGTTTTTCGGAGGGGAAGTTAAAATCCCAAAGCCATTGCCTCTCTCATCCATCTTTTCATTTAGCCAGCATTAAGCTTGTGCTCTGGATGGCTCAACAAGCTCTAGAAAAAACATATTTTCTGACTAGTGTTAGAAGTTTCAAAACATTTACTTTGACTGGCTTTGCAACACCATTATCACAAGTGGAAATACATAAGCTCAGAAGGACCCATACAAATCTCAGCCCTAAAATAGGTTCTCTGTACAGAGCTATTCCAGCTCGAAAGCACGCTACCGGAGTGTTTTCAAGAAAAAGACAAAGTGAATATAGTCACTATGGAAAATCCTCATTTATAGCAAAATAGCCCAAAAGGTCAGTCCAGACACTCTTCTACCCAAACACATTCTCAACAGCTTGGAATAAAATTTTGTCAATCCTCTGCCCCCAAAAAAGATGTACAAGAGCAAAGAATGTCTGATTTTATTTACTGCTGTGTCAGACTAATTTATATTTTATCATTTGAGTATGTTAACCCGTGGATGAATTTGTAATATTACATAAATACCAATTAATAATAGTTACAGACTGATTGAAAAATAAGCTGAGTGTTTAAGTCCACAATTATGGGCAGCACTTTCACATCGTCTCCTTATGGAAGTACTCTGGACAGCCACAAACGCCGGCACACGCCTGCTCGGAAACATATTTTCATGTTTTCAGAATTCCACTGCATGAAAGCAGCACCAATCGCCAGGAGGGTAAAAGCAGTGCCTTTAAAATGCAGAAACAGAAGTTTATATACCCAGTTGTCTTTTTCAAAAGGGAACTGGAAGGAAACGGTAATATTCCTCAGTCCCTCAGGTTCACATTTTATTTGGCTGCTCATCATCAGTCATGATTTCCACAGGCCATGTATGTTGTAATTGGCACGATAAAAATCTGAACAAATCCACAAGTCGTTTGGGACAAAATCCTTTTTCCACAAAAAACCTGGTTTAGAGAACAGTTTGATGAAACAGGTGTTTTTATGTCACATGCAACATGTCCTTATGTCCCAGCACTGCTGTGACTTCTCTAGGGACAGGTTGAGGTAACTAAAAATCAAGGTATTAGTCTTTAGAACTGTGAAGTGTTAACAGTGACCAGAAAGTACGTGAAATGTAAGAGCATTTTTAGCTTCCACAAATGCACAGTGAAGCTGAAGCAGATTAGTTTGTAAAGCGGTTGCTTATTTTTAATGCTTGAATTTTTGCCACGCAGAAATCTTAACTGTAGCTATTTTTCCCCCTACATGAACTGCTTCATTCAATCAAGCAAACTACTCACTCACCCAGGAACTAAACAGTCACTTTCATGTTGTTTGGCTCCACTATATTTACTGTTCTTTTATTCATTTTTGTACATTGGCTATTTGTTTGCAGCCATTAGACTAAATCTGCTTTTGAACTTCTCATGCTACAGCAGTGATTTTATACGAGTTACACAAGTTACACCACAGCACCACTTTTTTGTTCCCCAATGGAAAAAGCTTACTCTCACGCAATACATCATAGCCTAAAGCAGCTGAACTACGTAAGAGCAACGCGGCTCAAAGGACAGCAAAAATGTGTTCGTTCTCATTATTATCTTACAGAAATTACATCCTCAACCACTACAGCAAATACCGTCTTGTCAACTCATTTCTACTCCCTTTCTCACTGGTTTATTTTTCCCACTCCCAGGAATTGCACGTACTTGATCTACTGTGCAATTTCAAAAGGCATTTGGAAGCCAGCCGGTTAAATTGCAGTCTGGAAATGCTAGTTTAGGACTAATCTTTGCACTGTTGACAAACCACCAGGACCATTTCATCGCATGCATTTTTGCTCCTGCACCTGCTCAAATAGCAGCAGACCAAGGTAGCAAACCAGAGGGAAAAAAGTCTAAAGGCTGTTCACTAGAGGTGGACACAAAGGCTTGAGAAATCCTGCAAATATGCCCCAAGCCAACTGCCTAGAGGAAAACATGACAAGGGTCACCTCTACGAACTCTTATGCAAGCTTTCCGTGGATTCCCTGAATATCTGTGTTCTGAAAACAGTTAACAGAGAAAAGTGTGTCTCACACCGCCTGGATACAAGACAGACACTGAGGGGCTGGAGCATGTCCAGAGAAGGGCAGCGGAGCTGGTGAGGGGTCTGGAGCACAAGTTTCCTGAGGAGCAGCGGAAGGAATTAGAATTGTTTAGCCCAGAGAGAAGGAGGCTGAGGGGAGACCTTCTCACTCCCTACAACTGCCTGAAAGGAGGGTGTAGCCAGGGGAGTCGGTCTCCCAAGGAACAGGTGATGGGACAAGAGGAAACGGCCTCATTTTGCGCCAGGGGAGGCTTAGATTGGATATTAGGAAAAATTTCTTCATGGAAAGGGTTGTCAAGGATTGGAAGAGGCTGCCCAGGGCAGTGGTGGAGTCGCCGTCCCTGGAGGTGTTTCCCAGCCGGGCAGATATGGTGCTGAGGGACACGGGCTAAGGGTGGGTTTAGCAGTTCTGGGTTGATGGTGGGACTCAATGAGTTTAAAGGTCCCTTCCAACCTGGGTGACTCTATACTCTGTTGTACAGCATCATGGTATACAAACGCTTCAGATGTGCTCTGGGAGACACTACATACTGTTGTTCATCTTTGCCACAAATATATGTTTACATTGGATTGACATGGTTCTTTTCCTGGAAAGAGTTATCTACTCAAATGACCTAGCTCAGTAAATTAATAAAGCAGTAAAACAATTTTAGAGCAAGTATTATTCTACAGAGCAAAACACATCCAGCTGAAATCAAGCAACATTTGAGGAATGTAAGGAACAGCACTATCACTTCTGCCAGCACAGAGTTAATGAAAGCCTTTTCCTTCACGAGGAAAGGAAACCTATAGCTGAAATCACCACTTCAAAAAGAACTCAGCATATATTTGAATATATTACCATTAGCTTCTTCAAGGAAGCTTATTTTACAGAGGACATATCAGATCATAACTTTATTTTTGATAGTTTCAAGCTAATTTCCTAATATTCTAATATTCTTTATCACAACTACACTGAAAGAAATCAGCACTTGCATTTCACCATCATTCTTGTATACGAGCCAAAAGCACAGCAAAACCATACACATTTCAACTCAAATTTTCAAGTTCAGGAAAGGGCAAAGCCTGGGTTTTTTTCCAAGGCCACATCTAGCTCGAACCTTAGTTTAAAGGATTTAGACTAACTCTTGCAAAAGTGCCACTGAAGTCACTCTGGGATGGCCTTCACTGAAATAGCACGCTCAACTCCTCTGTGGTAACGCCAACGAAAAACCAAGGGTATGGTTTTCAGGAACACTGTTGGATGCCTGTGTTTTCACAAGTGTTACTAAGGCTGATCTCACGTATGCAAAACAGCCTAAATTATGAAGGGCCAGCAGGCACCTGGGGCTCAGGGCCTCTGCCAAAGCTGACTCGGAACTGTACTGAGCGTGCAAAACGCCTCTCACGCCACTTTTGTACTGACCTAGAATATATTGGTATAATGAAGCAACACCAGGTTCAGCACAACAATGGTCTTTCACTGCGTTACCACCACCACTGCAAAGCACAGGCAGGAACAATCAGAATTAACAGTTGCCTCTGGGCAGCAGAGCTAATAGGACTTCAAATGTCTTTCCTTCTCACAGCCCTTCTCCAGCATCCTTTCCTACTACACCCTGGTGTGTCCTCACAGGCTCCTAGCACGCTCTCTGAGCATCATTCCAGTAAGGACAGCGGGCTCCTGGGGCTGCCTGGTCACGGGAGATGACATTTGATACCAACTGATCACTTCCAACCATCGACTTCGTCGTTGGGGTAACTTCACGAACTGGAAATTACCAGTTGTCAGCCCCCGAGTCACACAGGGGTCCCTTTTCTTGAGTACAGACATTAGTTTTCCTTTTCCAGTTCACCACCGTATATACCACGGGGAGTTTATATAAAGCTTTTCTATTTCAGCATGATCGGCTTGCCACTTTGTGACAAGAAATGCTCCCTGTTCCCCAGCTTATTTCCTAAGTGAGTGCCAAGGGCAGCAAACCGAGACAGATAAAGGCTAGTAAACAGCAGACGCAGTAAAATAAAAAGGCAGTCTAAGTTCTTGTTTATTCTGTCAGCTCTTAATACTTGAATATACTTATTTAAAAATATTTAATTTTAAATTGAAGGGAATTGGAACTAAAGGATAAAAGTAATATTGTTAACAGAAGCAAAAATACAGAAACACCATTAAAGACCCACGGTGCTACACTGATGTCAAGTTAAGGAAAATAATTCATATCTCATTTCCCAAAAAGTTAATGACATTTTACTTATCACTAAAGCACACAAGCTACCTCAGCAAAGTTAGCCAAATGCAACTGAAACTAAGAAGTTAAGACAATTCTATAAACCTGAATACCTACACAGTGGTGATGCTAGCAGGCAGGAAGAACAATTTACATTTGCCTAAATACACATTTATTAAGGTTACATTTACACCGGCACAACATACAGTATTAAGGGCAGCCAATAGGAAGTAGCTGATAAAATTATCATTACCAAAACTGAACTATGAACAGAGGGAGCAAGCTTGAGACTTAATTTCTTGCTTTCTCTGCACTCATAACATTTCAACAAATATTAATCTGTTATTAAAAGCCATTCATGCACTACCAATAACAGCTTCTTAAGCTACAGGGAACTTTTTTGGTATACTGGATTTTCAGATTCCACATGCTAAAACTTGCTCACCAAATAATCTTTAGTTCAGTTCACTGGTAAATATATGTAGAAACTTCCCCAAGTGTTCCGATTAACCAAGGTTTAAACAAAGTTTGCTTTGAGAGCTTTTTTGGAACCTCACTAGCAGGGTAAGGTTCACCTTTGCAGGCAAAGTGGCTTTTGCACGCCTGGGATGCTCAGCTGCGGGTAGCTGCGGTTCCCGTGCTGCCCGGCTAAGGGCAGGCCCCGGCTTGGCAGACAATTTTGTCATGAACCCACCTCTTCTGCAGCTTCTACCACCTCAAGCATTTATGTTTAGGGTGGGGGTTTTTTTTGTTTTTTTTTTTTTAAAGATTTTAAACAATCACACATTCTCTAAAGAACGCACACCTAGAGCTAGTCATGACAAACAGCACAGGGAGAGATTCTACGCTGGTGTGTTTATTTAGCAGAAACTCAGTTTACAATTAAAGAATTGTCCTAATGAAAGAGCCAACCAAGACAGTCAAAATCCTCAGGGAGGGTGAGTGATAAGTTATCTCTGCTGAAATTAAAGGCCAGGTTTGATGGGGCTTGGAGCAACCTGGGCTGGTGGGAGGGGTCCCTGCCCAGGGCAGGGGGCTGGGACTGGGTGGGCTTTAATACCCTTTCCAACCCAAATCAGCCTGTGATTCTATGAAATTAAACTGAGAAATACTATGTTCACACCAGCTCGGGGCTGGCACTACCAGTATGAAGAACACAGAGCTAAGGTAAATGCACCAGCACGTGAAAGTGAGTGCTGAGAGAATCCCACAGCTGACCGCCAAATGCCTCAAAGGCACCACACCGTCACCCAGGAGGCAAATCCGCTGCTAAGTGCCACTGCTCAGTGCCACTGAGCAGGGCAGCACCTTCCTAAAGCCCCCAGCTGAAGCAGCTCACTCCTTACAGGTTTCCCCAAACAGCAAGGAATGTCCATGTGGTTGGTTTTGCACTCCCAGTTAGTGCCACCTTTAAAACGAGCTTCACTGGACTGCGACCTGAAGCCCAGAGTGAATAAACCAGCTTCTTAGATTGCTCAGCTACCAGGTTTGCACCCGAACGCCACAGCTTTGCTTTACGGCCGAGGAAGTACATTCCCTGTCCGGAATATGATTTAACAAAAGCTGTTAGAAGTACTTCAGAGAATCCAGAAGAATTTCTAATAGTGAGCTCTGCAATCAGTCACAAGCTAGCCTTGAATTTGTCATTTTCTGAAGCAATCCATTGTTTTCCCCCCTCATTGTCTACTACTTCTTAAATTAAATAGAAAACAGGAGGAAACTTCCATTTCCTATCCTCAGTAATTCCTTAAAGTACTTCTTTTCATTTGCAAACAACTCCCAAGAGCTTTTTGAGAGCTGTCACCTGAGACATATGCAAATAAAATTTCCTATATTTTATGCCAATGTTCAATAGATTTTATTGGTCCCTCTACTTCCACAAGGATAATCAAATCTTGGGACATGTCAATTCTGTTAAAAATACTGTGTACATCTAAGTTACTTGGATTTTTTTCACACAGTACTTAATTTTTAAAGAGTCAAGCGAGGCGTAGATAGTTTTTCATGTCCTGGAGTTGTACAATGCAGGTATGAGTCCAAATATAGTCCATACTTAAGTAGGTGCTTTAAGATAATTGATTCATGGAAAGTGAGGTATGTAAAGAAGATTATCCTAGCTGGAACAAATTATTAGGTAGCAAATCTTTGGGTAATTTGCACTGCAAGACAAATTTTTCTTTAGTGCACTTTTCCTAAGAAATTCCCAGTGTACTGGAGGAAAAAAAGTTATTTCTAACACACCATAAATTTTTAATATATATCCAAACCTGTATCTTTTAACAACCATGCTGGGACATATAATCTCAAATGTTGTCTGTGACAAGAGAGCTTTTGTATACTTCGGTCTAACAGTTTCATGCATCACTTATATAGCAAATGTTCCCAGCAATGAGATATTTTGGGGTCTCCCAACATTTGGCAAGAGTCTACGCTACAACTACAGCAATAATTGTTGTGGCTATTGGGGTGCAAGAGTCTATAAATTTTTTTGGGGAGTATTCAGATCAAATTCATATGTAAAGCCTCATCTTCTGTTATCTACTGATGTCAAATAACGCCCAGTTTTAACACCAGGAAAATTGAGCCACGTTGTTTACACCACTGTTGCTGCAATAGTTAATACCTGAAATATAGCAAGAGTTAATACCTGAAATTAATGCTCCCTGCCTGGTCAGCATCTGATTAATGGAAGGGCTTTAACAGAAGTAGATCAGAATAAGGAACTGATGAGGAAAGGAGACTTAAAGACACTCCCATATGACCAGCCTGGGGAAGGGCATATTAGAAAAAACTCATCATGATTTTAATAGGCATCTCTTTCACCGGAACCTCTTGCTGGCCAATTTGTTCTTCATAGTGAAGGAAGATGTCCAGATCCATCTACAGAAGTTGAGAAGTACCAGAGACTTCTAGTTGCTAAAAAGAAACTGTCTTACATAACACATTGCACCAATTAACCCGTAGCTTGATTGCACAGGATTTAAAAATAACATTAATACTCAATGCTTCTGCAGAAACGCCAACTACAGTAACTGTCTCTTTTCAGTGCCAATTAGTGACAACGTTGAAGCCTTGGAAGGATGAAGCCCTTAAAGATTAGTGAAATTAATACATCAGCTGAGGGACGTTAGCATGTATACACTTCATGTTGACTTAGACAGCTGCCAATTTGAATACTATTGAACTGTTACAGGCAAATAATTTGAATAGGCTGCATGCTGGAGAAGTAAAATTTACTATTTGTGCTTAGGATATTCCATCACTCTTAGAGAATCTAGTTCAGGACCGGAGTAAGAGGTATATAATAAGATATACAGACGCTCCCAAAAATAAGAGGTGCTAATTTTGTATTTTATTTTGAACAGGTTGAAAATACGCTCTACTGAAATAGGTGTCTGTAAGAATGGAGTAACGCTGCTCCAGGGCTTAAACACCACACTCCAGAAGGTGTCTAAACTAAGTCCTTCTGCTTCAGTCTAAACCTAATACTTCTACTGAGATTTCCACAGTACAAAGAAAGCACCGTCTGTTTGCAGCACGTCTCCTTGGAAAACTATAAGCCCCTCTCCTCAGTGTTAGACCAATCTTCATCTTCTTTACCCTCTTCTAGTGGCTCATTCTTCCCCGTACCTTAGTCTGTATTTCTGTGGCTTAAGAAATTATAACGCTCAAGATTATGTAAGGGTGACTACATCTAACTGGAAGGGGGACTGCTCCAGGTGCTAAATTTTAAGTCATGTTATCTCTCAAAAAAATCCAACACAAAACAAAAGAACAAAAAAAAGAAAAAGAAAAAACTGGAAATACAATAACAAAATACCAAACACAGCACAAGAAGCTTCAACAGACCTGCCAAACAAGAGATCTTTAACAGAAAGAGGCTACTTCTCCCACAAAAGTGAACCCTCCAGGCCTTTCGCTTAATAGCTACTACCCAAAATATTCAGACATTTAAGACCACCTTCTTGTGCTTTGACCTTCAGCTAACACAAATGGAGAAAACCCACTGGTTTAGTACCATAGCATGTTTTGGCTTTCCACATTAAGAGATTTAAGGAAGTCAGCTGAAGCCACTAAAATTGCAAGCCTGACAAGAACGTTCCACATGAACGGGCAGGCTTCCTCGAGCAGCCAGCTACAGCCCTTGCCATAACGCGAGTTATTAAAAATTCCCCTGCTGAAAGAGAAATTAAGACCGCTATAGAAGTTTCCCATCATGCAGTTTTATCTCCTCCTCCTTTGCGCTCCTGTCATTACATTTCCCCCAAAAGTGCAGACATCAGCCTTGACAGCTTTCCCCCTCAGATTCCTTCCCATTTAAGCTGCCAGAAAGATTTTTGTCTCAGCAGGAATGGGATCAGTCCGCAGCAGCTGCTAGCATGGGGTGACTCCTTCTTCTCTGACACGGCTTTGCTTATCAATAACACAAAGCTGGCAAAATATGTTGAAGGCCAGTTGATTAATCAAGGTACCAGTTTCGTCACCAGCCCCACATCCTCACCTCGTTGCCTCATCTACAGCATTAAGTGCTTTGAAAGTCACGGAGACAAGCACGTTGCACGTTCTCAGCTTTTGGGTTGTTTTTTTAATCCATCGGAACATGCTCGGATGGGCTTCCTTAACTACAGGCAGATTAAGCAGAGGACCTACACCAATGTAGCGTGTTGATGGAGAAAGATAACCACTGTAACTCTCTGTTACAACGGTTATCTTGCTCATGATGGTTATCAACCCCATGATATGAGGGCTGGAGCCCGTCTGCTGGGAGGACAGGCTGGGAGAGCTGGGGGGGTTCAGCCTGGAGAAGGGAAGGCTCCCGGGAGCCCTTCCAGCCCCTGCCAGTATCTGAAAGGGGCTCCAGGAAAACTGGGGAGGGACTTTTTATAAGGGCATGTAGCGACAGGACAAGGGGTGATGGCTTCAAACTGGCAGAGGGGAGATTTGCATTAGATCTCAGGAAGAGATTTTTCCCTCTGAGGGTGGTGAGCCCCTGGCCGGGGTTGCCCAGAGAAGCTGTGGCTGCCCCATCCCTGGAGGTTCGAGGCCAGGTTGGACGGGGCTTGGAGCAACCTGGTCTGGTGAGAGGTGTCCCTGCCCAGGGCAGGGGGGTGTCACTGGATGGGTTTGAAGGCCCATTCCAACCCAAACCGTTCTGTGATAGCCAGAAGCATTTCTGTTCAAGTATTAGTGACCACAGGATCCAGCATTTCTTCAGCTGGTTGCTAACAGCAAGTACCAGACTGTAGATTTTCCATCCAGTAATCAGTGGCAGAGTTGAAAATTCATGGGTCAGGTGACTAAATACTGTTGTATCTTGTGTGTGCAAGAGCACAGTGTAACAGGAAAGTAAGATGCAATTATCTCTCAGTATTTTCAAGAGTGATGTTAGTTACCACAGCTACAGACCACACTACGTGTTGGAGCATTAGAGAAAGCCGAGACTGCTGCCAAACACCAGGATTTTAGCTGCCACCAACACTGCCTAGGAATCACAGCTAATTTTCTGTGAGTATTTGTAGAAGTACTTGTCATACTTCATTTCAAATTAACAAGAAGGATTCTTATCAAAGGTCAGTGCAGCTCAGCTCACAGGTAGTGAAAGGGGAGAGTTAAAGAGGGAAGAACTTTCCTCTTTGCATTTGTCATTGTTTGGGCAGGACCAGCCACTGACAGATGCTGTGCCCCACCTCTCTCTGCAAGGGGAGGAGGGAAGGACAGAAAGAGGTCTAGGAGTTTAGAAGTAACTAAATTACCGTAATGAAACATTGATAACAGAAGAAAATAATACATACAAAACCGTATCAAGCTCCCAGGATGACCATCCAGCCACCAGTGCCACTGGCTGGCATTGAGGAGGTCCCAGACTGGACTCAGTGACAGACAGGAACTGGATTCAGGATCGGGATCAAAGGCAGGCAAACAGAGGGAGTCCTCCTCGGGCGCCAGCCATTGAAGAAAGAGGGCTGACCCTTTGATCCCCCAGCTTTTATCCTGAGCGTGAGGCAGATGGGATGGAACACCCTGTTGGGCAGTTTTGGGTCCCCTGTCCTGCCCGCTCCTCCCTGCAGGCGGGACCCCTCTGCGTTTTTCCGCTTCCGACCCTCCAACGGGACAAATAGACAAGTTGGCTGCAATAAGGATAAGCAGGAGCCTCTCTGCACCCCGTTCCTTGGCATCAACTGTAAATGTGGGTCTTGCCACTCTGAGAGCCAACAGTTTCTGCACAAGACATGGGTAATTTCAGCATTTGGAAAAGGCCTAGCGAAAAAGTGAAGTTACTGAACCAAAACCTGGTTCTGTCTTACCTCAAAAGCAGGACAGCGCTGTTACAGCAGGTCTGCCCCTCCAAGAAGGGGCTCGTGTAGTTCTGAATGCCAGAAACTGCCTCCCCACACACACCTACATGGCTTAGCGAGATATTGGTGAAGGTCTATGGGATGAAAAACAGCGCACACAATTTTTAAGCAATAATTTCAGCAACAGCACTGCCAGAACTTCATCAGTTTGCATCAAGTACACAAGTATTTCTCTTTTTCATAAACTTCCGCTGAAGTGAAAGAACTGAGGCATGACTTTGCAAGCTTGCAGAGAAGAAAACAAACCCAAAACTCGCTGCCCACAGCAATTCTATGCTAATTGCCAAGTCGATATTCACATGCGGAAAAGCCCAGCACTGTTCTCCCCTATAGTCCTTGTTTGAAGAGCGATTTACCCCGCAGGGCGGTGCAGATCCCCCCAGGGCGGCATTGCTTCCAGCCAGAAGTCTTACAGGACTGAAGCTGAAGACAGATGCTTCAGCAGCCCACTGAGTCAGATCCTACACCATTTTCTCCCATCAGCAAAGGAAATGTACCTACTAGCAGAGACGAAGGAAATCCCGACACAAAGAAAGCTAACAAGAACAATTTATTGCAGTAGGATTTACCACAGGTCTTAACACTTCCCAAGGTGAGCCACAGACTGAAACACAATAGCCATATTTTCCATTTACATTGTCTAAGTCAGGCAAATTGACTCTTTTTTGGACATTTATGAGAGGTTTCACACAACGTGCCACTGCGCTGGTGTTTTCATAACCAACTAGTCTTCATGGTAGGCTGAAACCTTGTGATACTTGAAGAGAAAGTCTACGTATCTGTATTTGGAAATAGCTCTGCAGCGGGTGCAGCAGCCGTTCCAGCAGCACCATGCCCACAACAGCCTTCTACACGAAACGAAAACCACATTGCAGATGCCCAGCAGCAGAAAGGGGCGCTCTTGAAGTAAGTGTTATAGGAGAACAGATAAACTCAAGTGAGAACAGACTTTCACCCTCATGGCAGAGGTTCAGGGAAGGGTGCGGGGGCTACACGTGGGGACAGCCCACTGCCAGCTCTTCACTCGCTCACCAAACAGAAGTAAGGAGAAGCTCTAGCAGAGAGCAGGGAACCGGGCAGTCTGAGCAGCAACCTTACGCAAGGAATGCACCTTTGTATGCTTCTGTTCCTAGAAGAGCGTCACCGTAGAATCATAGCATAACCCCTCGTCCCTGTCACTGCACACCCTTGTGAAAAGTCCCTCTCCAGCTTTCCTGGAGCCCCTCCAGATAGATACTGGATGGGGCTCTAAGGTCTCCCCGGAACCTTCTCTTCTCCAGGCTGAACCCCCCCCCCCAGCTCTCCCAGCCTGTCCTCCCAGCAGAGGGGCTCCAGCCCTCCCAGCATCTCCGAGGCCTCCTCTGACCCCGCTCCAACAGCTCCATGTCCTTCTGCTGTTGGGACCCCCAGAGCTGGACCCAGTATTCCAGGTGGGGGCTCCCCCGAGCGGAGCAGAGGGGCAGAATCCCCCCCCGGCCCTGTTGCCCCCGCTGTGGGGATGCAGCCCAGGGGTGGGGGGGTTCTGGGCTGCCAACGCACGGTGCTGGCTCATGGTGAGCTTCTCATGAACGCCCCAACCCCCCAAGTCCCCCTCCCCAGGGCTGCTCTCCAGCCATGCTCTGCCCAGCCCGGAGCTGCACTTGTTAACTTTTGTTAATAATTTCACAATCAATGGAAAACCTAGGGCTCATAGCTCACATATATGTCCCATGTTTTGTGTTTCTAAAAATACCTATACAATTCTAACTGCAAAATGAATGCATAAAATTAAAGTCTGATTTATCCAACAGTATTACCGCAGTCAGCACATCTGCTCAATTAAAAATTCAGCTCATACGTATGTCAGCGTCAATAATATAGATGTCCTCCAGAACTTAAACAGTTCATTAATTACTGTCACAGAAAATTATCATTACATATCAGGCACAGGCTGATGGTAACCATTGACTCCATTCAAGACTTGTCATTTTGGTTTTCAAACACTTCGGATTACAAAAGAAGCACTTGTCCTATGATCAAATATTAATCATTCTGGTCCATTAAAAAGAGATTAGCTTTCTATCAAGCAGATTTAACACAATATGGGCAGTAAACAGGCCTTGCATTGCTTATCTACATAATTAGTACTTATTGCTATAAAGGTATATTCTGACTTGCATCCCAGTTACACAGTCTGATTGGGTTATCACTAAACAGTTTCTACAGAATCTTTTCTACGGAACACTAAAAACTCCACCTCATGTCTTTGCACAGCAACAGCAAAGACATCCATGTCCTCATCCTCTTCTTACCCATCTTTTCCATATACTCGTAGGGCAAAAAAGGAGAGACTAAGCCTTTCCCCAGGAGACACACTGGCTGCAGCACGCCTTCACACTAGCAGTAAGGTCCACAAAGAACAAGCGGATAACCACAGGGCATCTGGAATAGCACGCTGCACGAGTAATAAGTTTTCCAGGAGGAAGGAAGTAATAAATAAATAGATAAATAAATATAATCATCTCTCCCTTTAGCACTCAAGTTACTTCTCAGCTCAACACATCCCTGAACTGGCCACAAGAGCAACCAAGCCCCCACAGCCATGATCCTGGCTCTGTGGGAGCACCACACCTTATTCCCAGTGGGTCCCCGTGCTCCGCCTGGCTCTGCCAGCACGGGCTCCCGCAGCAGCTCTCCCTGCCTGTCACCATTACCAATTCATTTCCAGCAAGGAAGCAACCAGGAATCCGAATCTTCTTCCTCCTCAGCCAGGCCACTGTCTGCTGTACTGTAAATGAGCTCCAAAGCCAGCACCCCACGAGAGCTGCTCAGTCATTTGCTAACGAGATTCTGTGCACAGGTTCTCACAAGAGTCCATAGGGTTTATTATGCTGTGTTGGGTCACCAAAAAATCCATTAGCTCTGAACCCGTGTGCCTCAGAAACAGCATAACCAATCCCAAAAGTGTAAGCAAGAAGACAACAGTTTCCTTCTGAAAATTGTCAAACTGAATCAACATTTTTTATTATTATTATTTTTTTCCCCCCCTAAACAGTTTTTCAGTCCTTAAAGCTGAGTATTTCTGGCGAGTCCTGCAGAGCCACTGAGTTGCTAAGCCTTGGTGTGGTAGGGCTAGGAGGAAAAACACAGAGGTGTTTTTCCAGACCTCATCCTGATGGATAGCCACAGCTGGCAAGCGCTCCCAAGGAGCAGAGAACGAGACGGCCAAGCTAATGAGGAGCAGTATCCATCACAACACAAGCAGGAAACCTGGAGTCCCCACCCCGTGTGCTGGGAAAACACTGGATTAAACACCGACAGCTATAAATAGCAAGCAGCTTCCCACGCCTTCATCACCGCAGCAATGATTTATCAGCGGGAAGGCAACAACAACCAGCGTGACAGAAAGATGGAAGCTAAGCTGAAGCTTTTAGAAATACACAGAGCAGAGCCTGATCCAGCTTCCAGCCCTCCGGTTTAACAGTTTCGGGAGCCCTCGGCTCCTGAATAACACTAGCCTGCTTGGCACATCATGAGGGGGACAAACCTGTATTTCAGAGGTGAAAGAAAGATATGGTACCATTTTAGGTTTTGCGTTCCTGTGTATAACATGTGCTTTGCTTTCCCAGCAAAACTAAAAAAAATAAAAAAATAGTCTCTTTTGAATGCCCAGATTTTTTCAACATATGTTTTAATTACTCCAAGTCCTCATTGTTCATTTTAAAAAAGAACCAAGTAAAAAAGCCAAATATTCCTCTACAGACCAAAGCAGAGTTTCAAAGAGTTATTCTGTTATTTCATCAGGAACCTTTTTTGCTTGGAAAATTGCACAACAAAGCTGCCTTTCTCTCTGCTCGAGAAAGGTGGAAAAAAAAAAAAACACTGCCTCATTATTTCCCCATCAATACAGCGAATTAACCTGATAAAGAGATATTATTTTAAATAAGCATTAAATTAATTTTTTTAAGCATACAATGAATAGTATGCTATTTGATTTCAAAATCCATGATCCATGCTTTCATCTGCTTTTTAAAATGCAGGAAGAAGGTATAGCTGTGAGAAAACAGATCGGGGCACAAGAGCTGAATTGGTGTTACTAGAGAGGACACAGTCTCTGATCTTGGGGAGAAGAATGAGCACCATACGCCCTAGTCCTGTCGCAAGGACACAGCCCCACAAATGACAGTACTGGAGAGGCAGTAAGGTAATTTAACATCAAGAACAAGAACTAGAACTGTTCCCGTTACACCAGAGGTGCCACTGAATGGCCTTTTTGAGATTTCTTTAGCCATGCGGTATCTGTGCTCATGAATTGTTCCAGCCAAGATGGATGTGCACGTGAAACCAATAGTCATGTATGAGATACAAAAATAAAAACATTGAATTAACATCTGGCTACTCCAAATGTCCCATCTCCTCCTAGTAAAACCTCACGGGAAATGTATTTTAGGAAGGTTTTAACAGAAATCTGTTCCAGTTATGAAATTATTTGCAGAGAATATGGCATGTGGACTTTTTATTGCTGAAAAGTTACAGAATAAATCACAAAGTTTTCCACCCACTACTGAATGTGACAGATTTCAGCCATGGAAAACCTACTTTTCTCCCAGCTAATACCACCTTCATGTTTCCATGTGACACTAATTTTGATGGGTTGACCAAGCTTAATTCAAGCTACAGAAGATCACCAGCACTGAGACTCCTCAGACCCCACACATGCAGCATAGAGGATGCTGCACCAAAAGAGAGAAATTAGTATTTACCCAGCAGTGACAGACCAATGCCACAAGCACTGAATATCTGGAAAAAAGGTGCCTGAGAAAAAAAAAAACCCACTTTCTAGTGTCTGCTTCTCTCACACTGCTAAGACCATTTTCTCTCCCCTTCTTTTCATCTTTATTGCATTTTTACATTATACTCAAAGCATCAGAAGTTCCGTAACACCCAGGGCATGCTTTTAGCCAGAATTTTCAACAAAAAAATCCTGACCACAACCAGCACAATCACTGTCAACGTTCAGGTATCTCCCCTAACACATCATAGTTAAATAAGACATAGCTAGCAGTAAGGCATCAATGAAGCCCATCACAGAGCCCAAATAGAGTATTTTAGTAATTAAAGTAGACTAAAAACCCCAAACAACATCCTTTACTTCTAGCAACAAACAGCATTAGGTAAATTCACGTAAGGACCACAAGTCTGCTACAAAAAGCCCTAGAAGTCGAAATTCCATGTTGTGAAAACCTGGAGTTTGGGTCTCTAAAGCATATTCTAGATATGATTTGGCAGTACTTTGAGCAGTTGACAACCACTAAATGCTCAACAGCCTGAGTTTCAAAACTGGGGACACACTTGGACTATAATCTCCACAGGGAGCTGTAAAGCACTACGCGCTCCCTAACAGCCTAAAAAGGAACAGACTTCTCAGGTCAGACTTTTAATATCTCACCTGGTTAACAACCAGAAAGCACACATGACAGAATTCCTCTTATATAGCCACATAGTGGTCAACTCAACACCCAGCCAAAGAAAACACCCAAAAAGCCACTCCAGTGCACTCACTTGCCAAGGGAACTCAACTCTCTACTGGTATGGCATAGTCCCAGTAGACACCATGGAGCTTTGAGGGCACCAGGCAGAAGCACTAACTGCAACCTGGAGAAGGCACAGGGCAGAACAATACACGCTCCCAGATCTACCGCAGCCCCGCTGCTCTCTCGGACAGGCTGAACATCCCACTTCACTGTAACGGGGGCTCAAGGAGTCATTCGGAACACTCTTCAAGAGTCTCTGAAGAAAGAAGGTGGGTTTGGGGTTTTTTTATGGAATATTTTCCACTTGCTGGCAATCTAGAAGGCTACTTTGCTTGCTGGACCACTCTTCTGTAGGACCTCGTTACCCTGGGGTAGGGAGTACTGCTAGGATTCCTACAGAAACAATCCCACTTTTAAAAGGGATAGTGCTATTCATGGTTATGCGTGGGAATCAGACTTAATCTGCTATTTCTGAGACTCAAAACAGTTCAAGGCTAAAATGTAGTTCTGCTAATCAATATCATAATGTATAGTTTTTTAAAAAAAACTTAATTCCCCAGACCATTTATTTGACCCCTCCCCTCTCGATTTATTCAGGATCCATGGAACACCATGGCCTTCCTTACGGGTGAGAACTCCTACTTCAGCCTGTTTCAGTGAAGTATCTTGAAAAGGTACTAAAAAGTACCTTGAAAAGGTACCAAAATAAGGTATTTTGGATTCATTCATTAACTTCATTTTTACTGTGCCAACTTAAGAGTTACATACAGCATTCAACTAAATCTTATTTTTAAAGTCCTTCTTAAAATACCTTGGGAAGACTGTTGTTTCATTACTTATTTCCCCATTTGTCTAACAATAATTTGAATTTCGGTTAAATTGATTTCTTATCTGCCTATCTGCGAATGTGAACTGCAATTACGTCAAAGACCATTTCATTCAATGCTCTCACCTTTTACAGAACAATTTAATAGTGGTTCTTCACAGTATCTGTCCTTCTGCTTACTCTTCACACTAGTGGTTGTTCAATTCACTTCTCAAATTCTTCAGTCAGACCACTATTCAAGCATCAGACTCACTGGCAGATTACGTGGTAGATACAGTATTAACAGCTTGATGCTGCAATCACAAGCATCTAAAACTTGCAGAGTTTGAGACATTTTATAGATACTTCCTAAATTACTACAGAGAGCCCATTATTGCTTAGTAATGGAACACGTGTGCATTCATTTACTATCCTTCCAAAGTGTGTGTAGGGGGATGTTTGATTTGTTTTTAAATTGAAATGTTTATTCATCACAATTAAAACCAAGAACAAATAATTCATTCAAGGGAGTTTAAATACAAATACCTCAAGTTGTTGACATTTAGGTAGGTAAACAAGCAAGGCTAAAGGAACCAGCCTTTCCAAAACAAGCTGGAAATCCCAAGTTCTTGCATGCCTGTGGTGCGTTTACATAGCCAGACTTCAGACATTCTTCTACCAATTCCGAAAGCATAATTCTTTGGAACTACATTTACAGTGTTTATTATCAGTGTGTTATCAAGCATCTAATTTTTACCCTCCAAATTTCATATTAACATTTATATTAATTACACAAATTGTTACTAATTATACAAATTATTACGTAAATTATATAATATAATTTACTACCATAGTATAAATTAGTACCAATTATATAAAGTAGTATTTATCTCCACACATCAGGGACATCAAGTTGCTGCCCCCAGACGGATGACTCAGGAAGTAATTGTTTAAGACTTGTTATTTCAGTTATGCCAATGGTTAAATTCAGTCCCACGGGTTCCCAGTTCTGGTGAGAACACAGACTTATTTTGCTCCTACCTCTGGCAGTTTTTAACGTGCTCTTTAACAGTCCCATTAATAGCTCCACACTGAAGTCTCCTTTCTATTCCCCTTCCTCCAAAGTTACTGGTGGTTTAGCAATAAAGATCAGCGAACAAAAGATGCTTTCTCATTAAAGGTCTGCTTACAGACCTACAGAACGCAAGCACCATCGGAAGCAAAGATACTCCATGGAAGGGTGCACCGGGAACATTTGCCAGCAGCTCGGCAGACACTTCAAAAATAGAAATGCGAGCTTACCCAGTCAAACTAAGACGGCGAGTCTTCCATTACACACCCTCTGCTTACTTGGCATGTCCCATCTATCCTCCTTGCGACGACACGTGGTGCCAAACCTGGAAGTGTCTGCAGTCGCTCCGTTTCAACCCACTGATGATACCTGAAGGACACCTCCAGCAAGAACTCCCTCAGTTCAGCAGGAAAACAGTAGGTTAAGAACTGGAAGCAACCACCCCGTTGAGAATCCAAAGGTTGAAAATGCGCATAGGATCCAGATAAACTGCAGAACTTGTTTACTTTTCCCTAACCTTACATATGCAAATTGGCTAAAACTGATACTTGCAATACCTGAGAGCTCAGCCTCAAGGGAAGAGATTTCTTGCCTTCTCCGTTTAAGATACAGTGTGATTGCAATAAAGGTATGATGGAATGAACCATTTCAGGCACTACAAGTTCACGTTGTAACTTGTATACAACAATGTGCACACTGAGAAGTTTAAAAAAAAAAATCAGGCCAGGAACTAACAGTTAGTTCAATATTAACAATGAATTGATGTTATCTTGCTTCTCACATGACAGTGTCACCAAGTTCCACTGACCGATGTGACTTCTGTTGACACATTTCTTAAAGACGGACAAGGTCAACTAAAGGGTTATAGAGACAGAGTCAGCCAGTAAGTGGGATGGGAATAACCAGAAAGGAGTAAGTTTCCCCTACAAAACCCAACTGCTCTTACAATGACAAGCAGCAACATTTGCTAAAAAGCAGCTATTTGGGAAATAAAGCTTGGAATTGAAAGAGTGAACAATGCTGCTTTTCAGCAAGAGCCTAGCACATAAACAACTGCTTCAACAGATAACCGATTTCTTTATGGCTTAAAAAAACCCCAAACAAACAGACTTTTAAATTAAATTCTAAAAAGAAGCTGAAATTTTAAAAGTCAAAGGAAAGAAATGTATCTATTTTAAATAGCCAATGCTCAAGCTTTGAGAGCTTACAGGAGGAAGAATAAAAAACACAGCAAGTTGATCGACATCCTCCAAAGGGAGACGCAGCACCACGAGGTCCTTCTAAAGCTTCTCAATGGAAGGTTTAAAAGCCATACGTGCACACACATCGCCTATTTAGTTGACTCAGGATCAATGGTCCATCTCCCCACACGCTATACTGACATTTCCCTGCACACCTTTATTCATGCAGCCACCTACAGCGCTCAACCAGTGGCTACAAGTTAAACACCCTGTTTAAGAGAACGGGAAGAACACTCTAAGCCTTTCCCAGCAACATCAGTACACCGAGGTGGTGTTTTTGGTTTTTTGGGGTGGTTTTTTTGTGTTTTTGTTTTTTTAACAGACACAATGAATTTCAGCCACCAAGTGGGGCTGGAAAAGGTAAGTATCCTTGAACCCTGCTTTGTTTTAAGTCATGAGTCTTTCCAGATTCAGACAGGCAGAAAGTGCAAGAGCAACCACTTCTGTTTGCAGCACCTCTCAAGGAAGAAAACGAAAACCTCAAGGAAGCAGAGAACAATGCGTAAGGAAGCCAGAAATACAAGCCCATAGAAAAACCAAGCAGAAAAATTCCGTGACTATAACAGAAGGTTTTATTGGATTAAATTCAACACAAAATTAAGATTGTGGGCTTAACATATGTATCCATTTACGTAAGCTAGAAGAGAATTCCTCTTCCATTCCTGTCACTTTTGACAGCACAGAGGAAAGATTCAATTCCCTTGGTGCTGACAACCAAACTTGGTGCTAAAGATGAGATGTGCAAGTACGTGAAGTGCTTTAGGCTAAAATGTAGGTGATACCACAATCAGTAGTTCGGATCAATGCTTAAAGAAGTTTTGCAGCAACAATCCTTAAAAAGTGATTTTTATTATGAGAATTTTTGCTTCTCATAGATCTAGAAAGTCAAAAATAAGCACAGCAAGACACTGTCCATGTCTAAAAGATGTTTCAGAACACTTTCTCTAACAGAAGCCTTATTTTTTTCTGTAGTTCCTCCATCCATCCAAATATATAATTGAAAGAGCAGCTCGAGTTTGCAGTGACTTAGAGCAACTGTTTCTTCCAGCAGACATCGGGGTGTTTTAATCGCACTGGTCTCAAGTCACCAGCTACTCCAAACCCCTTTCACTGAAAATATATGCTTAGGAGTAGTTCCTTCTTCATTATGGAGTTCCTGTTTGCTCACTGCTAGCAGCTGTAAAAGGATCTGCTCCGGAGTAATTAGGTTCTTAACCAGTACGGAAAGAACTAGGACTCTCCAACCCACTAACAGTACCGTTTGCTTTATTTTTAAATGTGTAGCCCACGCGTACTTTCACACCATGATGGAGAAGGATAGTGGCTGAACTGTTACAAACTGCATTTCGACAGACCAGGACATTGTGAGTTACATATAGAGGGGAATATCCAGCTTAATTCTGCCCATAAGTTTAGCTACACTTCCCATAAATAAAAGCATGTGCTTTACATACTCTTAAACACCCCTGCTGATCATCACATTACATGAAAGCAGTCTTAGACAGCAGTTCCACTTCCTCCAGCCTGACAAGTAAAAATCAATCCTCCACACCAGCAAAGCAGCGGTATTGAGACCGCAGTTGCACATCTGTACTGCTGGTAACACAGTTAACTCTCAATTTGTTTCTCTAGTTTACTCCTCTGTAGTCTTTGTAAGTAAAAGCCAGAACTCTAAAGAGTAAATTGGTAGTTAATCCTGCTGTCTGAAATACGGGATTCGTTCCCCGCTGTGCAATAGCCCGTCCCACATGCCAGGACGAGACATTGGTTAGTTATTTCAGCGTTGGGCACGGCTGGGTGCTTGGTGGTGCCCCGCAAAACCAGCACAGCAAACAGCACTCTCCTGCGGTTTATAGACACATTTTACAACTTCTTTACCAGATTAGTACATCCTATTGGTATCTGGTTGGTCAGTAACTTACATACAACTACACACTTGAGTTAGAGCTACTCCGCGTGCTCATGGGAAGGGGCTTCACCTGGGCCAGGGTCTTCTTTACCCAAGGGCGTGATGTTCAGTGGTATAACAAAGGTGGTTCGGCTTGGGGCACTCCGGATTTTCACTTTTCTGCCAAGTTTACTAAACACGTAGATTAGTGTTTCTTTCAAGGCCCGTACACCCATCTGCTGCAGGATGTTTCTTTTCAAGAATGATAACAGTACTGGCTTTAAGTTCTTTCTCTGATTCAGCCTTGACAGATTCAAGGATACAATCCTCCTCATCTGTGAGAACATACCCGTGGTCTCTCAACACTAATTACTATTAACTATTTCAAGAACGTGCTTTGGTAACAATCCCATTCACCTAATGAGAAACTGTAAAAAACATTTGGATCAGAAAAAGCGACTACCTACGCCAACTACTTACACATCGTTACTATCCTTCTAGCAAAAGCATGAAGTGCAACGCTGCTTCAGAAGAGCTCAAGTTTGTATGTCCATAGATAATCATCAACAGAAGCATTGCCGAAAAGCTGCAATAGTGTCAAAGAAAGCACAGTTAGTCTTGCTTTATCCCTTTGGAATGAAAGGCGAAAGAGTCAACAAGCTGTATTTGAGAGAAGGAATAGCCCTTCCTCCGACAGGTCAGGAGCCCAGACCTGGAAGAGCCAGTTCAGTTCCAGAAGCGACTGAACTTCACCTGACCGATACCAGGGACCGCTAATGACCAGCTACACAAAAGGCATTATTACAAATGCTGATGAGCAAGAGAAGGATTGCAGAAAAAAAAAAGAAGAGGTGAATTTGTGCTATTCATAATCATCCACACAACGAAATATTAGTACCTAATCTTGTCTCAAATGCAGCCTTAGAAGCTGGGGGGAAAAAAGTATTTAGAAGCAGAAGACTATCTTGTAGTATTTCATTTTCATATAATCAGATTTAAAACATCATTTGCCATGTATTATGCTGTAACCCTGCTGCAGAAATCCCACCTATTCAGAGCGCACAGCAGCATTGTGCTCTATTGTTTAGCCAGTTCTCTGCAAGGCTCCACAGAGAAGGCAGCACGGAGTCATTTTCATACGCCCTCCCTTTGGAATACGTGATTCACTGGAGGAAAAAGCGTTTTTGCTTTTGATGGCTTGCAAGCTATTTTTAGAGGTTTGAAGTTAATCCAGCTCTGAGCTGCTCCAGCAGTGATATATCCTCTCAGCCTCAGCACAGGCATTCTGGCCAGTCTGCCCGAGCAAAAATTCTATCTAGGTATTAAAAAAAACCCAAGCTAACGTTTTTTGACAAGTGAAACAGCGTAATTGCTTATGTTCCTACCCAGGTATTAACATGGACGAGCACCCACTTACCGGGAGCACACTATTCTCCCCAGGAAAGAGCTTTCAAATCAAGGCAGATATCTTGTGTATTACAGGTCTTGCCATTTTTCTCACCTAAATTCCCCTCTCATTAAAAAGCAGTTTTAGAGCCACATATCCTTCAGTTTGACCCCAATATTTACACACCAAAGAAAACGATCCGGACAAGTAGTATAAGGGGTTAGCTCAAGGCACAAAGACAGCGCATACTGCTGAAGACACAGGCAAGGCTTTCAGAAGAGAATGTGGTAAAAGGAATGGATTGTTTCCTGCCTGTCTACGGAGAATTTGCAAAATGACCTGGCACAGCAGCGAGCTGGCACCAGCTGGCAAAGGAAGACTCCTCAAGGGATAAAGCCAGTTCAACATTCCTCCGGTTTGAAGGAGAACGAAGATACAAAGTGCACACTTCAACAGAGAGCCTCAAGTACCATATAAAAAGCAAGGATTCTTAGAACTGGATTTTTCAGGGGAAAATTCTGAGGCAGCTGGTTCACTGGCATGTTCTGTTCTGTTCATCCCGTGAGAAAAGGCATGAGGGAGAGGGAAGGTGAACCCTGAGTAAGTACATAAACTCAAGTTAAAACAGGATGCTGACATACTCCTTTTTGGGCCAAACAAGTATATATATATGATTTTCCAGGAGTTTCATAACCAAAATTCCCTACATAGGGACCTGGACAGGCTAGATCAACGGGCTGAGGGTCAACAGGGCCAAGTGCCAGGTCCTGCACGTGGGTCACACCAACCCCACGGACGCTCCAGGCATGGGGCAGAGTGGCTGGAAAGCTGCGCGGCGGAAAAGGGCCTGGGGGTGTTGGTCGACCGGTGGCTGGATATGAGCCAGCAGAGCGCCCAGGTGGCCAAGGAGGCCAACGGCATCCTGGCCTGTGCCAGCAATGGTGTGGCCAGCAGGACTGGGGCAGTGACGGTCCCCCTGTACTGGGCACTGGGGAGGCCCCACCTCGAATCCTGTGTTCAGTTTTGGGCCCCTCACTCCAAGACAGACACTGAGGGCTGGAGCGTGTCCAGAGAAGGGCAGTGGAGCTGGTGAGGGGTCTGGAGCACAAGTCTCCTGAGGAGCGGCTGAGGGACCTGGGGTTGTTCCGCCTGGAGAAGAGGAGGCTGAGGGGAGACCTTCTTGCTCTCTACAGCTGCCTGAGAGGAGGGTGTAGCCAGGGGAGGTTGGTCTCTCCTCCCAAGGAACAGGCGATAGGACAAGAGGAAATGCCGAGGGGGTATTTGGGATGGATATTACGAAAAATTTCTTCACCAAAAGGGTTGTCAAGCACCAGCAGAGGCTGCCCAGGGCAGTGGTGGAGTCGCCATCCCTGGCGGTTATTTCCCAGCCGGGCAGACGTGGTGCTGAGGGACATGGGTCAGGTGTGGGTTTGGCAGTGTTGGGTTCATCCTTGGACACAATGACCTTCCTACCTGTGTGATTCTAGGATTCTATAACCCTACATGCATTTGGCTTCCTACTTCAGAAGGAAGCACAGAACTTTTGCAAGTACCACTGAAGGAGAATGGCTCTAACTTTGCGCAGTGTTCAAGGCATAGATATCACCATTAGATACAGCCTTCCTTACCCATCTAGGGCACCAGAACTGGAAACTCTCAGGTGTCCAAAACTCATCCATGGGCCATTGCTTATAAATCCAACCCATTAGTAAAAACTGGCATGAAGCTGGGGGTTTAGATCTATG
The DNA here is from genome assembly GCA_013398295.1 of Chionis minor. Taxonomy (NCBI): domain Eukaryota; kingdom Metazoa; phylum Chordata; class Aves; order Charadriiformes; family Chionidae; genus Chionis; species Chionis minor. The sequence continues at coordinate 47,237 of VZSF01009529.1, read as the reverse complement.
TGCTGAAGAGGCAGCAACACCGCCCGCCTCCTCCCACCACTCAGAAGTGACACCTGAATGAAAAGCGAGTTGGGATTGTTCCAAACACCTGGTGTTCTCACCCACACTGGTAAAGCACCACATTCACCTGGCCGACTGGGGCTTCCTCAGCCACCCGCTCCCAGCAAATTGGGGAGGGGGAACACTCCATTTCACTGGTATTGAACAAAGTCAAATTGCCTCGGTTGGAAGGCACCTTGGAGATCATTGAGTCCAACCAAGTACAAAGTTTCTCCCAGAATGCCCAGGTTGATCTCCATAGGCACGCTCATTCCTCTCAGACAAGTTCAGGAGCACTGTGGTGTAACTTCTGTCCTCTGACAGGGAAGTCGGAACTAGGGCAGGATCCCAACAGGAGCGTTAAACCCCCCCCTACCTCAGAGGAGAACACGCTCACCCACAGTAGCTGCACAGCAGCACCCCCACTGCCAGCCAAAAACCTGCGCCCAGGGATCCCCACAGACAGCGCTCAAACCAACCGAGACACAGAATTCACTGGAGACAAACAAAGCAAATCACAGAACCTGCGGCTTTTAGAAATTAACGCTAAACTCTCATCTTTTGCTGTCTCCCAAGTTATTTTTTCCCCCCACGCCTCCTTCCACGCAGACATTTATTCACATCGAGTGAAACACAAGCAAGTCAAGGTATTTCTCCCACACGCTAAGGCAGAAAAGAAGGTGCTGGAAAAATGTCTCTTCCTTTCAGAAAAATATTCCGAAAGCACTCAGTTCCTATGGTGATGGGGTCCTACCTAGATGAGGAAAACCACTGCCTAAGAGAATAACACACAGGACCAAAACTGCAAGGGATGAGAGCAGAGTCTGGAGCCAGCACTTTTCCATTTGTTCACATACGATGCCTCAGTGAGGATATTTTCTCCTACGATGAAGGTCTAAAGGAGTTACAGCTCCTACCGTTATTTCAAGTGCCATTTTGTACCTATGAGCCATTTAAATTATACCTTCATTAATATAATTCGATTACATTAAGAAAATTTAAATTGCTTCCAAACGCATCCAATTTTCAGTTCAGAAATCAAATCCTAGTTTGTACAGTAAGTTGGGCTGTAATTATAACAGGAATATAGAAGAATAGCAGTAATTCAAAGCACAAAAATAATTTCTTCTTCCCTCCTCTACATCAGCTTAAGAATCCATATTATGAAGTTAATTTTGCTTGGTTTAACAAGAAGCTTGCAACTGTTGGAAATATTGGTATTTACTATGAAACCGTTGAATAAACTACATAAACATGGCTAATTTGGTACTAATAAGGGCTGCTTACAAATAAAACTAAATTTATATATGGGTTTAAAGATTAAAGAGAACTTTACATTGTTCTTCTGGGTTATGGTTTCAGTGTTGGGTTTTTATTTATTTCAGTATTGTTGGGGGGGGGAGTTTGGTTTGAGTTTTTCTTTGTTTTTTGAAGGGGGGGGACGACCAAACCAACAGTAGAACACGCACATAACTGGAACGTAGGTCTACTCCAGAGGCAAGGTGAAGTATCCCACCGCACTGCAGGAGTCCCAGGGCCATGGCGCGTGGAATCTCTCAAGTCAGAAGGCTCTTCCTAATATTTCCTAGATTTTGGACGGGTTAAGATCATGAACACCCCTAAAGCCACTGTTTTCATGAGGAAAACTGAAAAGCAGATAGAGCTCATCTGCAAGCTTAGAAATGTGAATGAAGTTTAACACAGGAAAGCAACTGCTTCTGAAAGCTGGCCAATACTGCTTTCAGTTTTCCCTCCTCTCTTCAGTTTCTCTACTCTCCCTCTCCTACAAAAACAAACAAAAAAAAGTACCCCTTTAATCTTGTGGAAGAAGAGGGTAAATGCAGGTCGATCAGGTCAATCGGCTGCCAGGAGGGCTACCAACTGTCCCGTGCTTTCAAGGCTCCCTTAGCATTCCTCCATCCAGAAGTGATGGAGCGCAGAACCGGCTTCACCCAGGAAAGGACAAACACAGGCAAGCCTGATCTTGGACAAATGAGATCAGTCCCACTTAATTTAGACATAACTCAGTGACAAAGTAAGCAATATGTCTATACATACACACACACCCCTACCCTTCAAAGTTAATTACAATATTAATGCCCAAAGCACCACATTAGGTTCACTATTAACAATATTGTATCAATTGAAATTGCCCTGGTTTTACCCTAATCAAAGTTGTATCAATTAATTATTCTCACCTGGTGAGGAATGTTTACTCTGCATTTTAAACAAGCTGAAATAAAATAATTTCAAACATGTTCAGACTTGGTGCCCTGAGCCTTGCTGGTGAGCTAAATGGAGAACATGAGAAATGGGTCACGCCAGTGACATAACAGAAGTAGCTCGTCCCTACGTTACGTCGAGGAGTGCTGAGAAATGCTGATTTATGTAACCTGGATAATGCCCCGTTTATAAATGCCTGTAGATCCTTGAACATCGGGGCACTCCAGGTCTGCTCCAAAGCCTACTAAGTTTTAACGTGTGCTTTATATCCCAGGGTGGGCGGGGAATGGCGTACTGAGGAAAGAGCCAGGTGGAAAAGAAGCTACAAAAGGAATATTTGCATCTGAAAAAAAAGAACCAGCAGCTGATTATTTGATAAAACTCCATCACAGCAAATAAAAATGCAAATTCAACGCTGTAACATTGAGGACCTATTTTTCAGGTGTAAACACTGTTGTTGCTTTTGCTGCTGGTAAAGATTTACTGTTGGTTTTTTTAAAAACTGCACTAACCATAAGGTTTCTGCAGAACGCACTTATTGTGCATAAATTTAAGAAGCACTGCCTGTTTAAATTTGAAGTTTGCAGTGAGGAAATCCGTAGCTTCTCTATAAATTGACTATACCCAGCCCCTTTCCTCACACTCCTGCCCTTAAAGCGTAAGTTTTTTGGTGAAGACTTCAGCAAAATATTCTCCATCGCAAATAAAAACATGGGCCAGTCCATCACTGCACTGTCACCCATTTTCCCCAGAGAGCACTAAAAGTTATTATGTGCCACAGCAAAATACACCAGAGCGCTTAAAAAAATATCATCATCTCTAAATAAAATCTGGAATTCCAAAGCATTACTGTAGCAGATTCAAATGCTAAATAGTGTGAGACTGGACAAAGATTACTCCATCTACACAACAGCACTTCACCCTCTTACACCACACTCCGTCTCAATCCTTAGCCTGTACTTTGGAGGGTGACCAAATCCTCCAGTTTCCTACATGACTATATTGCAGATTTCTTTTTTATTTTTCCTTTATTTTTTCCCTCCTTTTCTTTAAATCTTTTTAATCTTTAATCTTTAAATCTTTAATCTTTAAATCAAATTAAATTACTGAAATGACAAGTATGGCTAGGAAAATCTGTTTTGACTTTTACTAAAAGTAAAAAGCTTTCACTGAGTGCCCTCCACACAATTATTTTAGAAGCCTTCACCCCACTGCCAGCTTCTCCTCGTGACAGCCGGCTTTGGCTTCCCTCCTGGCCACAGCCTGGCTCCTCTCCACGGCTACGGTGTTTCAGCCAGAGCCTGGAAAGAGATTAATTTGGAACAGAACGGAGATATTTGAAGCTCTTTACAATTGTTTTATGCTTTTTCTCTGCAGTCCTAGAGTGCGCTTTGGGTGACACCAGCACACTTTCAAATGCTCTACATAGGGAGGAAAATAACGGTGCAGAAAAGTCCTCATAGAAACCTTCCGGCAGAAACCAGCAGCGACAGTACCAGCATTTCTTGGTTATCCCCAGAAAAGACACATCCCAATTCAGCAGAATCCGTAAAAGCGCATCACTACCTGTAGTCCCACCGACTGCATGAAGTGAAGACACTTTTGAAGGATTAGCAAAGCTCAGACCTGCTTAATGCTAAGCTTCAGCTGGGCTTGGTAAGAGAAACCCAACGCTATTAAGAATCAAACTGTTAAAGTCACTCCACAGAAGCATTTATTCCTAACAACCCACACTTGAACTTACAGCCTATAATTCATAAATCTCAACTCCTTTAAAGCCAAAAGCAGTTGCATTCACAGTTTTAGAAGAGTTAAGGTCATCCTCACCTTTTGAGCATCTTACTCCATGTGAAACCATCTCCAGTAGAGTAGAGCAGCCCCCAATTATCCATATCAGTGTGTACTAAATTATTCAAACACCATCCCAATTTCAAAGACAAAGTGGGTTCCTAAATACATTTCATATGCAAATGTTAATACTGGATTATTCTTAAACATCTATTGTGAGATTTGAGCACAGCTACATGCTCTTCTACATCAAAGATAAATGCCTGCTGTATTATTAACAAACAGCTCTCCAGTTCGCCCATCTGCAGTTCTTGGTATAAGTCACAAAAAACTCCGTCATGACACTACTCCTGAAATTCCCTGCCAAGCAAAAATACGCATTCCTGGTTTGCATTAAGAACAAGCTACTGGTGAGCTCCAGGATGCTTCTGAACCCTCAAATAACTACTTTTACACGGCTAACACTCAGTCTGTTGATCTATCCAGAAAATTCAAATCATGCAGTCTCCTACAGTATGCACTAATTACCTCAAACATTAATTACAAGTCTAATAAAACCATTCGCAAGGGGCAACGGTTAGAAGCTTGCCAGGACTTTATGTCATTTAATATTATTAAATTTGAAACCTATTATCATTCTGTGTTGTGCAAGCTAGGCTACAGCTAAGCTGATTTACCACGCCATGTTACGCCGCACAGCCCCAAAACACACAATCTGGAAACTGGAAGCTTATCTACAAAGAGGGACATAAAAACACAAGTTCATAACCTGAACACACAGAAGATGACAAAAGAATCATTAGTTCAATATCAAAACTGTATTTCAAGTTTCGCGGAGTAGACGAGCTATAATCTCTTTCAAATGAAAGTAAATCAACATCTACACAAACATCTACTCCGTTTATTCTACAGATACTGATAGAGGTGTTACAGATGTATCATTTTTATGAGTAATTGTGTAAATCCAGCAAAATTATGCTAATACATGCATCAAAACAACTGCAAAATATCAGACCATATAACAGATAATCAACAGGATGAGTAAAAACATGAACCAGGACACTATAGCTACTCCACTATATCCAATTTCTACACACTGCTAATCTACTATATCTGGTTTTTATAAAATGGTACGCCATTAAGAGCACAAAGAAACCTGACAGAATGCAGCAGCATATGATAATCTCAGAAAAAATAAGGAAAGATTATACAAAGAATGCAATAGCAACCTTTTAAAACCAAGTCATCAGTTCACACCTGATACCATCACAAGAAATTTAAAATCAGACCAGCGTGCCCTCTACTTTTTTTCAGTTTGACAAACAGATGTTATTTGGGCCAGTAGTTGCACTAGAGCAACTGAGAGACTACAAAACAAGGCCAAACTTTCAACAGAAAGGCAAGTCCTTGGTAACAGCTAGAAATGACAATACCTGCTTGCACGCCCTCAGGCTTCCAGTGAAGGCACCTCAAAGGAAACACAAGTGGCAGAACACTGGTTTATTATTGACATTTAAAGCCATCAGTTCACTGAAGACGGAGTGGCCTAATATCTTTACACCTTCATCCCTTGGTATATCAAAAGCATTTAGAGAAGTAGCTTATTTTATTTGCTCCTAATGCAAAATGAACCCAAATCTAAGAAGGCTCCGTACTGAGAGTGGTAAGGAGCTGGAAGATGGAACTCGCGCTTGGTTTATGCGCTTCAGCAAAGTCTAAAATTCAGGCTTGCCAGTTCATCACCGTTAATAACCATTCAGTTCTTCCATATGTGTGTGTATCTACGTAATTTTCTTTTTCCCCGAAATCATAGAATCACAGAATGGTTTGGGTGGGACGGGACCTTCAAGCCCATCCAGTCCCACTACCTGCCCTGGGCAGGGACACCTCCCCCTAGACCAGGTTGCTCCAAGCCCTGTCCAACCTGGCCTTGAAATCATGCTTGGCTAAATTCTGTTAATTTGATTACGATCAGTACAAGTAAGTAGTGAGCAGAGATAGTTCAGAGACAGGTAAACTGGAAGTATTGGAAACAGGATTACCCTCTAGAGAAGAAAAATCAAAATAAAAACACCAAGCGATGCGCCTGGGAGGCAGACGCTTACACATGACCTACCCTCAGGAAACCACCAGAGCTCTGCAAGCTGTAAAGCGTGGATTAATGCACCAGACAACTGCTCTAGTACGGACGCTACTTGTTCTAAATTATGTTCAGTCTGCCAGCCCTCATGTGAGCAGGAAAGGAGAAAAAAAAAAAAAGAGAGAAAAAATATACTTAGGGATTCTGAAAAGCTTCAGATAACTACCACCTAGCTCCAAACTCAGCATGAAATTATCAAGATAATGTAACCGCATTTGGAAAGCCGTTAAAGCTGACTAAATTGCAAGTTATTTCTCTTTCAGCTAGATTTTCACCTTATACTTCCACCAAAAAAGGTCATGCTACGTGAATAGGTAAATTCAGCCTGCTCTTAAAGAATCTTGTAGTTGAGAAGCTACATGATCTGTGGCAGGTCTAAGTTGTCTCGCTCGCTTCCTTGGGCGAGTGGAGTTCCAGGTGCTGTATGGAACACACGGAGCACCTAGGACCGACCGAGACAGCTACCCTAGGCAAAGGGATGTCCATAAGGGACAAGAACTACACACACTTCAAAGGTCTGAGATGCAACATTTATGCTTATCCAGTTCTTCTGTACCCATTTTCCATCGTTGATGGTTTCCATAATAATGGAGATAGGAATACATTCATTTCTTGCTCTTGGGACTGCTCCTTGCTCTTCAGGGCTTACTGTCTCTTCTTACTCTATCATGATCTTTGTCCTCAACTTCCCTCCCACTACTAAACTATGTGATCTTCTCATTCATTTGGGAAAGAAGTCTTACGTTCTCTTACTTACCAAGCCTACCCTTTCAATTTATAAGTAGTAAACTCTTTTTTAATTCACAGAATCATAGAATCATCTAGGTTGGAAGGGACCTTGAAGATCATCAAGTCCCATTTGCAGGTATTCATCTTAAGACTCTCTGGTCACACATTACACTGACACAAGCTTGCTGTACCAGCTGGCCTGAAAAGAAAAGCACTTCTAGACAAGCTGACCCCCTTCCTCCTGAAATTCAGCAAGCTTTTCAACCCTCTTACTGAGGTGGATACAAAACCCAAAACCTCTGCAGCACTCAGAATCTGTAAAGGTCGGGAGCCCCCCCCTTAATTAACTGTAGACAGACAATCTCATCTTCAGATCATCTTCTGGAAACACACTCTTACAGTACTGACAACAGAAGCACAGCAGTAATTTCTGACTTTGGATGAAAAATACCAGTGAAGATTTTCTAAGCAAGATGAGACATTTAGTGACAGACACCTTTAAACTGCTTTTCACATAGTATTTGTGGTTAGGTTCTCCAAATTCCTTTTCCGGAGGGAAGGAGCAGAGGAAAGGGGGGGAAGTCTTATGTTTTCTAGGCTGACTGTTCTGGAAGGATTTTCTTTCCTTTCTTACATCAAGAACAAGTTTTTCATTAATGCCAAACCAACACCAGATGGCTTCAAGTAAAAAGCACTAGCACTCTAACTAGGTTTTCTACACCTACTTTTTCATTAAACTTAAATTTCACCAACACTCTTGACATGTGAATGGCAAAACTCCATCTGAAACTGTGTCAAAGACTCTACTAGCTCCGTTTACAGGCATTGGTGATTTAATCCCTCACCACCGGATGCTCGGATCTCCAAGACAAAGGCCTAAAAAGGGTGGTAAAGAGTGCGCAGCACCGAAAGCATAAAGTCTAATTAGCCTGGTGTCAGATGCCATCCTTGGCTCCTCAGTAATCCACTCCTAGTGGCACCTCAAGCAACAAAAAATCTAGACTCCACAATTTTAATAAATATGCTGTTGCTTTGTCACCAGTGCAAACTAGAATAAGACTGCCACGCTTACTAGCACCATTTGGTTGATCCATTTACTTAATAATAAACAAAAGATCAAACAGCAATTTATTTTGGTTTGGAATTTGGGCTCTGTTTTAGTTCGGGTTTTCTGGTGGTGGGTTTTTTTAATTCTAATTCTTAAGTCCAAGTAACAGCAAACTTCTCACTTTGCCTTTTTCTACCACAATGCCATGATTTCTCCTGCCCTTTTCTTCTGCAGTGCTAAGATTTCTTCTTTAGCGTAACCTAGGTGGAACTTTTATTACATTGACCCTGTGCGTACTGCTGTATAGCCGCGAAACACCGCTCAACTAGCACATTGTTTCATGGTTACCCACAACTGCAAGTAGCTTCAACTTGAAGAAAATCTGCCCCCTTATTATTTCTTACCAGATTTTTAAAAAAATACCACCAAAAAAACCCGGAAGAAAAGCCAGTTCTAAGCACACATACTAGAATGCCAGTGTACCTGAAATCGTTATAAATACCAGTTGTAGAAAAGTGTTTGCGAACAGAGCAATGAAAAAAAGCTGCCTTCAACTTTAAATACTTTGAAGTCCAAAACCAGAAGAAAAATCCAACTTTTAAAAGAGGACTTGGCTACTATACAAGAGGACCATTTAAGAGCTTTCTAAGGTGAAACTGTATTTGGATGTTTAATGAGTAACATAACTGCTGAAAAAACCCAAGGTCCGATGGAGTGGTTAGTCAAATAGGCTGTAGATACTACATTATTTTTTTTTAAAAAAATAAAAATACAGATCTGTAAGGGTTTCAGAAAACCACAACAATTTATTTTCATTTAGACAATTATTTTCTCACCTGGTGACCCCTCCCTACCCAGGAAGGGGAATCGGGGAAAAAAACCAAGGAAACCTGGGGGCTGAAAGATAGATTTAATAGAATTAAGACTGGATAATTAACATTAATAACACTAAAGACCCAGTATTGATCCTGATACCAATATAAAATACACAAGAATTATACTCGGCCCATTCTATCCATAGGAAGCCGTGCACTCCCAGCAGGGGACAGCAAATGTGGGACACTGGGAGCGCCACGGCTTCGGGAAGGGAAGGGCTCAGGGGTCCAACACTGGGGCAAGGAGTTCTCTGGATCACAGCTATCAAGGAGGGATAGAGAGAGAACATGCACGCGAGAACTCCTCAGCACACTTTAATTTCTATGGAATGTGCCATCTGTGGTTTGGAATAACCCTGTTGGCAGCTGGGGTCAAGTGCCCGGGTCTCGCTCCTCCTCGTCCCTGCACCCAGCCAGCTCGAAAACACCGAGACCTTGAAACATGCACACCATGGCTGGCTGTAAAGTCAATATTGTCACAAATTCAGACACTGGAGTCTGCTAAAACTGCCGTTTTCCCAGGCATTAGAAGAGAAATAAGCCTTGTATCGTTCAAACCAGGACAAGATCTCAGCATAAAATCTCACTGTGCCTCATTTTCAGTGCCTCCCGTTTATAAGTTGTGCCATACCGCTCTTATTTGTAAAGCTCTCAAAATGTATTTTCAAGGAGGGAAAACGACTGCCATTCCAAATCGCAGGCAGGAGAGCCGGTCTCTCTCCACCCCCTATTGCTGCTAAACTTGGGAACAGCAACACCATCGCCGCTGATGGAGCCTGGCTCCGTTCCACAGCACATGAAGGCAGGAGAGAAATGACATCTTCCTCTTCTGCACAGCGAGGAACATCAAGAATTAGAATAATGATGCATTCCAGGCTCATTCTAAAATGCAGTAAGAAGGCCGAGGCTCATTTCTCAGCATCTTCTCAGCCACCCAACAGTTTCCTCGAATGAGCTTCTTCCTCAGCAAGCAGACAGGTCGTACCGGCAAGAAGTGCAGAGTGATGAGACGGGGGGAAAAGCAGTGCTGAGAAGAGGGAGGAGGGAGAAGCATTTAACACAGAGATACCTTATTTCTCCCCTCAGTACTCTCTGTGCTCCCATTCAAACTCACTCTCTTGAGTGAGTGCTGTGGTTGTGCAACAACCACACCAGACTTCACTGGATGGGGAAGGGCAAAAGGGGCTTGGTGGCTGTTTTCCCAGTTTGGTTGGCTAAGGTAAAATAAAGCACAAGTTGGGAAATCCGTTAAAGCCAGAAAGAGATATTTTAGTGTTTTGGTTTGGGTTTATTTTGTTTGAGTAGGGTTTTTTTGTTTGTGTATTACTGGCATTTTTTTAAAGAAGATCTAACAGGTAAATTCAAAGAAAGTTTTCTAAAGTGTAAGTCATCATCCACATTACTTTTACGGAGCGAAACATGTTTTTTTTTTTCTTGCTATCAAAGCAAGCTTGTGAGCAGGACTAGATTTTTCAGTCTGCTTTCTTAGTGCAATGATGTATTAATTCAGCTCAAAGTCTATCTTATGAAGAATGGCATTGTCTAAAGTGTAGAAGATAACCCAGCCGCCTCAGTAACAGCCTTTTTCCCACAGCTACTAACGGAGCAAATCCAAAAGCAACTACTGTACACAGAAATAACATAATTAATAGTCAGTGAGATTGCCCTGCGTAGCTACCTTTTGGTGCTTATAATCCTGTTTTACCGATAGGAAACATTCAACACTGATTTCAAGGCTTAAGAGCTGATCACTGGTCACAGCCAAAAAAAACCTGCAGCTCTGTGGTTAGCACAACATCAAAGCATTAGATATTGCTGTTAAGTTTGAAAATAAATCCAGACAACTCACATCCACGTGAAGGAAGTGAGAAGAAACAAGCCCACATAAAACTGTCACGCGAGGCCAAGAGAACAGATGGACCCCAAATATAAACGCCTGGGAATTTAGGAAAGCTAAGCAAATGCAGAAAGTTCAATTTGGGAGGAGATATCTGTAGTGCTTTGAGAAGAGCTAAGCAGAGTAAGCACAGAAGCAAGGTTCCTAGAAACACTGCTCTCCAACTACAACAGCCCAAGAGAAGCGAGCTCTGCTCCGGAACAAGGAAGTGTGCCTCAGAAGAGCACCGGGATGTCCAGAAAGAGCCTGAGCCTTTCACACAGAGAGAAAGAGAGATCAGCCAGTAGAAAACAAAACACAAAACAAGAATAAAGCCATTCGCTGTCTAAATACAGACACCACAGGAGAGATCGTAAGTAATTTAGTCTTCTACCTGCCCTGTTTGGGGATATGACATTTTGAGACAGGGGTTTGGTTTTTTTCCATTTGGTTGGGTTTGGGATAGTTTTTTTTGTTGTTTTGGGGGTTGGGGTTTTTTTGGTTTTGGGGGGTTTTTTGTTTTGTTTTTTAAACATGCTGAGAAATATCAGAACATACTTCTACTACATATACATCTGCCAAGGATGCCAACCTCAGTTGCCACCTAAGCAAGTACGTAGTCCCTCCCGCTTGTCAAAATAGAGATACACACGTGGCAGGGGATCCGCAACACCAAAGCCAGCTTGTTTGCCCACTCCATCCAATTCTTACAAGGATAACAAAATTAGGACATGATTTAGCAGTCAAATGTTTACTAGACCTGCATCAATGGTATGGAACACTCTCCTCGCTAGCACACCGAAGAGCAGCCTCCGTGGGAGACCTAGGAAAGCTCAAGCAGCAAACTCCCAAACCGAGCGCATACTAACCAGGAAAGGGGGACATTTTCCTTCCTTCTCACAGTCACCAAGACAACAAGCTAGCACTCACCAAGTCCTCAAGTATAAGACATCTTGCCTGTCGCGCAAAGGTATTCATATGCTCCTTACGGACTGAATCCACACCTGGGATGGCCTGTAAAGACAGTGCTACATAGTGTGATAAAACACAGCTATCTCCAGCAGAAGCCCTGATCTCTGCTTAGTTTCCCTTTGCTGGCATTCAAGTAGCACAAGAACAAAACATCCATGAATTTTGAGTGACCTCGGAGTTGCTATCCCTCAGCTTGCATGTCCGAGTAAGGCAACAAGAGCTATTTATTTTATTCGAGTCGGTGAAACTCTTCAATGCTGTGTCTATTTTGGTACTCCTATACCAGGATCAGAATTTCCGTCAAAGGTACATCAGAGTGATTCTTCTAGCTTTAATCCTTTTTTCTCCCCCCCCGTTCCAAACCCACTCCACGAAGCCTCCTTGCCCACCTGCTGTAGGCTAACCAGGGTCTCAGCCCACACCGACAAGAGGGCATCCTGCTGCCACATCCCCCACTTTGAGAAGAGGACGCTGGTTTTTACGCTCGGTCTCGACTAGCAGCCAGGACCTCCGACATTAAACACATCTTTGCAAAGGTACTTAAACTCAATTCACTCATCTGTGTCGGGAAAATAACAACAGGCTGTAGCAACTCAAAGAGAAGATTTTCAATTCGGAGAACAATTATCATACAGGAGGGCTCAAACTGCAAAGCTGCAGCAAATGTGTTCAACTGTTCTTCACTCACTGCATTTCCTCAGCGGCACCGGGGAGAGCAGTAGTACCTCTGAACGCTGTATTAGACACAAAATAGCCCAGAGAGAACAACTTATCTCTTTTGACAGCATCACAAGCTTCACAATCCTCAAGGCACTGGGGTTTGTTTTGGCTATTATCACCGCGTCACAGGCATTACCGCGTACTACAACTTCACTTCCTGTTTCAACCAAGTCAGACTTTAATTACAGTGAAGTTTTTTTTCCACCTCCCAGGAATCTACCTGACATGTGGAGATCAAGCTACCTTACGTTGCCATTACTGTGAAGCAATCTGCTTAAGTTAAAGACAAACAGAAATCTTTGCTGCTGACAAAGAATTAAAATTCAACCAAAATCACTCTGGTAAGTTGGCAGAAAGCCACGGGTAGCACACTTGAGTCTTTTCTGTTACTTTCCCTTTCTTAAAATAAAGAAAGGATTTTAACTGGTGAAGATAACATAATATATCAGACATCAATTATTAAGACTGACTTCTTGAAAGAATCCCATTATTTGGAAAAGGAGCAGCTCTGTAACAGTCAGGAAATGACAACTAGCAATCACTTCTGCCCGAATGAGAATTCTGCCCAGTTAACTCTCTGCCAACAGAAACAGCTTATTCAGCTGGGCACAAGGAGTAAAGTGAAAATCCTGTGCTTAGTTGAGCAGGTGACACAGATTTCAGGTATTCTGTTGGCATTTCAGCTACCAAGGAGCACGATGACTTACAAATTGGCTATTTGTCTCTAAATGCTCTTTTTAGTTCCTTTCATAAAGGAGTTTTACAAGGAAAGCCACTAACTTTCGCATTTTGCACTCAGCATGGCAACCAGATCTATCAGAACAGGGGCAAACCATTTCATAAAGTTCTCTGGATTCTAAATGAGATGATAAACCAAACAATCCTGAAGTATATTTCTAGGGCTTAGTTCAAAATGTATTTTGTGTTAAGCTGGTTACAGTTTGTAACTGTTCCTCACAGGAGACAAGAGAGCCCGCCCTGCAGTTGTGATTATGGGCCAGTCTCCTATAGATCCCAGATTCCCCCAAAAAATTACGCAGCCTATCACACCAGTTTTACTTAAGATTTATTATTACAATAGCAGGCTGCTAAAGAGTTCCTTGTACACAGAGTATTCATTTACCCAGAATACAAGAGCATATATTAAAATAACACATGAAGACTGATAAAATTGTAAACCTGGACAAGCTGTAACATTAAACAAAGCTACAGTGACCTTTGTCAAAGTCTCTTACCTTCGGAAAGTTAGTTGTGTGCGGTGGTAACACCAATGTTCATTGTGTGATTTATCATAAGCAAAGTATATTCTCAATTCAGGAACATTATCAGGTTATCCTCACAGGCAATCTCATGCACAAATCCAGGCTGGGTGGAGCATGGCTGGAGAGCAGCCCTGAGGAGAGGGACTTGGGGGTGTTGGGGAATGAGAAACTCAACATGAGCCAGCACCGTGCGCTGGCAGCCCAGAAGCCCCCTCACCCCTGGGCTGCATCCCCGCAGCGGGGGCAGCAGGGCCGGGGGGGGATTCTGCCCCTCTGCTCCGCTCGGGGGAGACCCCGCCTGGAATACTGGGTCCAGCTCTGGGGGTCCCAACAGCAGAAGGACACGGAGCTGTTGGAGCGGGGCCAGAGGAGGCCCCAGACATGCTGGGAGGGCTGGAGCCCCTCTGCTGGGACGACAGGCTGGGAGAGCTGGGGGGGTTCAGCCTGGAGAAGAGAAGGCTCCCGGGGGACCTTCCAGCCCCTTCCAGTACCTGAAGGGGGCTCCAGGAAAGCTGGGGAGGGACTCTGGATCGGGGAGTGGAGCCATAGGGCGAGGGGTGATGGCTTCAAACTGGCAGAGGGGAGATTTAGGTGAGATATTGGGAAGAAATTCCTGCCTGTGAGGCTGGGGAGCCCCTGGCTGGGGTTGCCCAGAGAAGCTGTGGCTGCCCCAATCCCTGGAGGTTCAAGGTCAGGTTGGACAGGGCTTGGAGCAACCTGGTGTGGTGGGAGGTGTCCCTGCCCAGGGCAGGGGGTGGCACTGGATGAGCTTAAAGGTCCCTTCCAACCCAAACCATTCTGTGATTCTATGATCTAAAAGGAACTCTTCATCTAGTTTAAAGAGGTTTAATAATTTCCTTCACTCACAGCAAGATGACTCATGAAACAGCTTAAGAGGGTCATGCCATGCTACATTTACACAAAGAAACTTCTGGTAGTTTCTTAAAAATCCAGGAAACTCAACTTTTTTAAGATGTTCGCATAGCAAAAAGTTGCTTAAAACAATGACAGCCTCACAGGAATAAAGACAGACGACTTGGCCTATGAACTACTCAGTAGGCAAGCCAGATTTGCTAGTAAATCAGGTACCATTTTCCTTACTCTAGAGTGAAATACGCAAAAGAGCATCTAATATTACACACAGCCCTTAGAGGTAAGGAAGGTCAAAAAAATAATACTTTTTCATGAGCAACTAGAGGTGAAGATCATGGCTTATGTCAGCAAGTTCTGGTGATATATCACGTTACAGAACAAGTAAAGCTCAGCACGAGAAAGCACTTTCCTGAGGAAAAGTTACACAACCCTGCAATGTGTTTAAAAAGATTATATTTTCTTGCTTTCAGAGGGAGCAGGCAAGAGGACAGCCAACCCTCAGTCTCCTAGTTAGGAGCTACTCTTATCAGATACCTTTGGATAAAGGTCAGATTGCTGTAGGAAGTCGTAAGATGGTTGAAAAAAATGCAGGTGGGGAAAGTCACTACCCAGCACATAAAACCCTATGAGATGAAAGCCTGATATCTATTTTTGAGCACCAATATCAGCACCAGTTTCTCAGTGATAAGTTCTGAGACAGGCAAATTTACACGGTCTCAAAGTTGTCACTATATTGAGAAAGAGAGCAGAGAGGGTAGAAAAAAAGATGCGACGGTTTTTCCCTTCCCCTGCTTTCATAAGGATTTCTTGGTTTGCTTTAAGGTATGAGGCCCAATTCAGGCACTGAAGATACCTACCTCCTGTTCAGCCTCTTGGATGCTCTACTGCCTAGATCAGACTTCAACACAACAAATCCAGCTAAGAAAATGTGTTCGCGCACATTTGGACTGCTGTCTGACTTCACATGCACAACCTAAGTCTCAGCTCTCGAAGGAAAGTATTTCTGCCCTAGGCGTGTGTATAGGTCAAAGGGGAAAATGCAGAGTCCTGAGGGACTTCAGTGTGAAGTACAGCTTATAATGACGAATTTTTTCATGGTAGCCTGAGATATCATCTATTACCCAAGTTAATACTAGACAGAAGATTGTGCTGCTTGAACACTTGTGAATAATCAGAACCCCCTTTAATCATATTGCTATGAAAAGATTTCAGCATGGAAATCGCCCTTTTAGGATTAAAAGCAACCTGTGCAGCCTAACAGAGAAACCAGACTCAAGTCCAACTACTTTTTTTTTTTTTTTTTAAAGCAGGAAAGACCAGGAAACCCACAGGGTGTAACACCAGCAACTGGGGAAAGCAGGAGCAGCAATTCATTTCCCTGCCTCACCTTCTTCAGGTATTGGAGTCAACAGCTGCCTGCACGTAACCCTCCAATTAAATACTGAGCCAACACATTGCAGCGTCCTCCCATCTGCAGCTATGGGGGATGAGGTTTTCACAGCAGCCTAGCACTGGCCCATCACGTCTCACGTCATCAGAATTCAACCAAGGGTCATTAGTTATTGCCCATAATTATGAAGTCTCACATACCTAGTGTGAGGTAGCTCCTACCACCCTGTTAGAGCTGCCTTTGAAACAAAGCCCAGGAGCAGCTATTGAATTACTCCTCAGAGTCTCAGAAGAGCGTCAGCTCACCACCTTGAAAGTTTTCTTCTCCAGCTGGCTGGGAAAAAGTTCGCAGATAAATTCTTGCACTCACGATTATCATTCTGTGGTACACACTCTCCTCCCTTCCCCACTGGCACTTTCATCTCCAAACGCTGGATTAGCACAGCCACTAATCCCACAAACGCAAGCACACAAGGCCGTGGGAACATCCTGTCTCAGTGATAACTTTGTACCAGCACTGGTGCTACAGCCTTAGCCAAACTAGAAAAATGTCAGTTTTCCCCTTTTCTGCAAGACAAAGTTGTTCTCTCAACACATGACAACCTCAAGTGCTCAAGAAGCGGTGGACTCAATTAAAAGCTTAAAATAGAATCAAGCCTGAAAGCTGAATACAGATTTCACCTTATTCAAATTGAGCTCATTCGTTTGATCACAGCCCTGCCACCCTTCAGGTCTCTAAACTGGGGAGATCTACACAAGAAAAGACTGCTGTGAAGAGGGCCATCCTCCCAACTCTTTACTTCACAAAGCTCAATATGCCAGCAACAGGAAGGGTCAGACATAACCATTGCACTTTTCTGTTACTAGAACCTAATAACTTCTACTGCGCTATACAGCTATCACAGTTATGTGCACGAAATGAAGACACAAGATGATATAGGCCATTTTTGCCTTTTTAAACATCAAGACACTCATCAAAAATGTTTGGGTTTAGCAGTAAATTCTATTAACAGAGTTACACTTACGGTTTAAGAGTCACCATCCACAGTCCTGCCTAGGTCAAGCAGAAAGCCAAGTAGAATGAACCACAGTTTAACACAGGTGTTCTTTGAAGTGTACCCACTTCCCCAGCTTGAAAACATGATTAATCAAATGCTTCTGCTGTGGGTCTATATATAAAGATGGAATACAAGAAAAAAAATAGTCAAAATACACTTATCCTCTACAACAAGGAACTGTTAATCACAGGATGGTTTAAGTTGGGAGAGACCTTAAAGATCATCCAGCTCCAACCCAAACTAACTCCTAGAAGCAAGTAAAAACCCAAAGGGATACTCATACTAATGTGAATTCTTGCTTTACTGTCACCATGATGACCTTTAACACAAATAGCCCTATCTACTCATGAACAAAAGTCGTCGCTGCATACTCTGAAGATAAAGCAAGCCAGCCTAAATGCAGTGCACACATACAGCACATCCCACACACGCACCCTGGGGTCCATGGTGCCAGTGGATCCTGACACTCAGGCCAAAAATGTGAAATGACACACATCAAGTTGTTTAGAATTTGAGTAACAATGCTTGAATTTCATTTCTGGAGGAATACATGTCTGCCTCGCTAAGGAAGCCATTAAGAGAACAAAAGACTATCAAGCAGAACGTAGTCTGAACTGATTTCTACGTTGAAATCGTTGGCGAAAGGAAGATGAAGATGAAGTAATGAGGTAAGCAGCAAGAGCGAGGAAGAACGATAGCTGGGCTCTCTGCTACCCCTCCACTGCAGCCATTGTGACCAGAATTGCTAAGAAGCCCCCCTGAATTTAGCACAATTACAGCATCCCAGCTGCCTCGTGGGGTGGGAGAGAGGAATGCCTGTTGCAACCTTCCCCGGACACACCACGCACGGCAACTGTACGCGGCCTGAGCAGTCGTGAGCGCCAAGGACTCGGACGCTCCGCTTCCAGGTACACGCACAGAGCGCAAGCGGCACCCACACGCGTGAGCTGTTAACGCTAGACCAAAGCGCACGGCACAGAAGCTCCAAGACAGCTCGGTATCCTTCCAGCGTTCACTGAAGGCTGATGAAATTTGCCTGCCGACGGTTTTAAAGACTATTTCAACAGTAAAGCTGACTGAGGCAGTAATGTTATGAAAAAAATCTCCTGGTACTACATCGGAGACCCAAGCTGGATTCCTCCTCCTGCTTCCCCAGCTTTTAGAGAGCACACAAGAGCCGCTGAAGCCTTTGAGAAAAGGGCCCCGCAAGGCTGATGAGGCGAGAACAGTAGACCCTGTTCAATTCTTGATTCTCTGAATCAATCGAGCAAACGTCAAACTAAGCGTCATCTGTAATTAATGTCATGGAAGAGCTTTCCCGCAGGCTGGACCCTACAATGGTCCCCACGGCACTCTATAACACACCCGAGGGTACGCAGAGCGCTTCAGCCGGTGGCCCTCAGGCTCCTCTCCTGGCAGGCGTTCCCTTCCGAGCCACACTGCAGAGCCGCACCAGCAAAACACTGCCTCACCCTTCAGATCTGGCTGTTCACTGCTCCGCAAGGGAAACACGCAGGAAAAAACTAAAGTCCTCCCCGGAGCTGGAATTTGATCGTAAGGGAGCAGACGTCTGAACGCAGCAAAATGAAAGCTCTATTTCACAGAACTCAAACTGCTTGAAAATTAGAGGTGGGAGACATTAACAGAGGGTGACAGAAATAGCAGTTTTAGCATCACTTGCAACAAACAGAAAGGATATTAAAACCAACTCAGTTCGCCACCAATTCAAACTTCTTCAGATATACAGGTTGGTGGACACTGCTTCAACGCTGACAGCCAGGAAGTTTGGTAGGGATTTGTGTGCCGTCACAGCATTACTGTAGGAGAACTGGTCGATGGTTGTCAGAAGTGCTCGACAAGTCCATCCACCCAAAAATAATACAGCAAATTCCAAACACAAGCTGCCAACATCAAAATATGATATTTTAGAGACTCCAAATATGATCCTGAAATGACTGGTTTCAGTGTTAGTGCAAATGCATGTTAGTACAAAGTTCAAGAGAGAAATGGGTCACTATCTCACCTGATCAACAGTCACTTCAACACACATAGACTTCATGTGACTTAAGTTTACACCTAAATTTTAGATATACTCAACAAAAAGAATGCAGAAAGAGGCACAGTTGTAGAAACTACCTTGCAGAACTAATAAGCCACCTTTGCAGTAGAGAAGAGTGCTGTTCAAGTGGACGGAAAATTGGTAGGGGTGACTCAGAAAAACAAAACACGAATTAAGTGGTCATCTTCCCCTCTTCCTTGAAAACACACTTGTGAAGCTCTGTCCACAAGACAGTGGTTCCCTTTCCATAGGGAAGCAGAGGGACTTCATTAACCTGAAGGTTTTACCAAGTGTTCCATGCCAAGACTCTCCACAACTCAGACTGTCGTCAGAGCAGTTATTTTCAGCTAGCACAAACCCAAGAAAGATGGAGAAACCCCGACAAATATCAACTCCCAGCTGCATCTTAAGTTCTGAAAGAGGACGGGAGGATTGTTTCCCCACCCTCCCTCCCCTGCTTTATTTGTCCAGTTCTTCAGAATAAAGGGCTATTTACACTTAGTAAATCGGAATTACTGTGGTGCAGTAAAAGATGTATCACATGTACGTCTTTGCCTCTACTCACGTTTGTCAGGGAAGTCTGACTAGAAATCGGTTTAACATGCAAATAATGTAAATTATGTTTCAATCAACTGCTGTAGAGAGCTACTTAGTAACTGTAGGTTTCTTCATGAGCACAGCAGTAAGACTCTTTCCGTCTACGTACAGCAGAGTAATGTCTTTTCTGTCTACGTGCTAAACCGGTACTATTTGAAAGGAAAGTTTACCTCTGCACTTCAAGACATAAGAAGGAAAAAACCTGATCTCACAAGAACCCTTGGCCACATTCATGGTGGTCTTTCCAATGCTTTGAGGAGATGCAGAAGTGGTACGGCTGCTGCCGTTCCGAAGGAGGTCCATCCCCGGTACCTACAGCCAGGGATGCATCCAGGCGCTGCCGCAGGACAGCACAAGGCGGCAGAGGGAGCGCAAGCTGGTGGGAAGCACTGCTGCTGCGGGGGCTCGGCGGTGGACAGGACGCCCCCCACGATCACAGCCTTGGCAGCAAAACGAGACCTTTAGAGACCCAGCTGGTGGAAGAAGCAAAGACCCCGGGTTTTCCACATTCTGTTGTGAAAACCGTTCTGCTTTACAGCCTTCACCCTGGCAAAATATTTTGCTCACTTGAAATATTGTGCCCACTTTGCAGCAACATTATTAGTTTTTCCTTACACAAACCATACAAACAACATCCTTAAAAGCAAACAAGTCAGTATACAGCCATGAAGGCACCCAGGCTTTAAAAAAAACCAAAAAGCTTGTTTGTCTCAAGCGCAGTATTTAACTCAATCAATTTTCACCTAAATCTCCGAACAAACTGTTATTAAGAGATGGTCGTCAACATTAACGTGGCCTTGCCCAGCTGTAAAGCAGCACTCATTATCAGTGCTTAGTTTTGCCAAGGGCACACAACAGGTCACCAGGCGTAACTAAAGAACCATGTCTTACTCCTACTTCTGTCCTTAATCACAATACCATGGTAAACACCATAAAAGGGTAACAAATTCTCATCCCGATTTCTAGCTGGCACAAAGCAGCATTTCTCCCACTTAACACAGTCAGCTACAGCAGCTGAGATTTCTCGTATTTCAAAGAAATACCACGANGGGGGGGGGGGGAAGCAGCCCACATCAGGGACAGCTACCAAAGACCTAAAAAAATCCAGCAGAAGGCACAATCGTGCACCATCTCTTCAAATCTGCTGTACCACAGCCCGCTCAGATTGTCCAAATTTCTAATTCAACAATTCTGCTGAGAAAAATAGCGCAATTAAGCAAGGATATCAGCAGAATGAAACGATGACAACCTCATTCACAGGCTCCCTGTGTGAAGATGAAAGACAGGAGCTCTGGCAAGCATAGCCGAAAAGTATCTGCTGGCTGCAAAACACAAAAAAGGCGGAATTAACATAATAGAGAGGGTACGAGTAGGAACGATAGGATCAAATTAGAATAATGCTAGTGTGGGCTGCACATCAGGAAGTACTTCTGGCCTGCAAAATCCACTTACCTAAGAAGCTTCCCACATCTCCCGGCATGAGGTGACCTCCTTGCCACCCACCCGCAGAAGGCAGGAGCACTCGGACACTAACTCACAACCACTTCACTCATCTGGGCACAGGCTACCTGTTTTCTAGGCAACTCTTCCCATCCTGGGGATTGTAATCCCCAACAGGCCACAAATCCCAGGGAAATTCTGGGTGCTGCCACGTTTCGCAGGTCTGCGCAGCTCTGCCATATGGGGGCCCATGGAATTAAACAGCACCAAAACTGGAAGCAACTATGGCTGTTCCAAACCAGCCTCAGAGCCTTAAGAAAGTCCTGAAGGAACCCAGGTGCTTCCGCAATCGCTCTGTATGGAAACCCGGCATCTAAAGGCCATGGTCTGGCCTGCGACACCGAACCCAGCACAGCAGTTCCAGTTCAGCGTCACTGACCAGCACATGCATAAAAACCTCCTAGTTCTACTGGGAGGAAAAAAAATAAAAAAGAAATTAAGCCTTTTGAGATGCTACTTTCAAGCAGCATTTAATAATTTACTATTTTAATTTTAATAATTTACTCCCCCTATCAGTATGCTGTAAGAAAGCACCTTGAAATACCTTGTTCTTTTCTTCCTCATCGCTTCTGTGATCTGCCATCAAATAAGCTCTTCCCACAGATACTTCTTTGCGTGTGATGTATTTTGCTTCGGGTTTTCAAAAAAGCTGCAACTCATTTTTTGCCAGGAGACACCTGCCCTAAGTACTGGTGGAGATTCGTCCTCCTAGGCAAATAACGAGGCCAACAAGACCACAAACCAGATTCAGAAACGTGTAGGTCTATACTTCCCGTTCTCCCAAAAGTTTGTTCCTTTAAGTGGATATAGCCAAAGCATAGCATCCCTCACGCAACAGGAAGCCAAGTTCTCCCAAAGCCCTGTGCTGGGCACACTTGTGAAGAACAGGTCTGCTCCTGCTCCCCCTGGCCCCGTGTGTCTCTATTCAGTGCCATCCCTCTGATACCATTTAAATGTGCACTTTGTTGACAAGTGGGAATCACCATACTGGAGACTTGACTCACGGTAATTACAGCAGCTCTCGTTCACTCACCGAGGACCCACGAATATTGCCAAATTATTTCCCACAAGCAGCTCTTTGGAAGCACATTTCAATTTCCTTGACAGTGAATTCGTAAGGAAGAACATCAAAGCACTAATTAGTGTGAAAACATACGTTGCTGTTAAAGTTTGGAACACAAGAACTCCAAAGTCTGGAAGCTCAAATGCCGTGCTCTGTGTCAGCAGAATAAAAGGCTTCGTTAGAGAAGGACCTCAGATCCCCTGAGTGCTTATGATTCCTTAGGTCTGGTCTGCTTTAAATGGGACAGGTTTACTTCATTTCAAGTTTTGAAACCATCTTTAAACTCAGCACGTTACAGGGTGGGTTCCTTCCTGCCACATTCATTTTCCTCTCCCAAAACAGCATGTATTTTTGCTGTTTTCTTTACAGAACATATTTTCTCTCCCTCCTCGGTTTTCCAGGAACTTTCTCAATACCAACATACTATTTTGTCATCGCTGTGGTTTTTGCACACCCTCCCTCACCCCCCCCCCTTTTTTTTTAATACTTGTTTTATTAGTTATAGAGTACACATCAATTTTCAAGTCAATTTGTCTTTATATGTTATCACTTAGCAGATGTTAAGTACAAGAATTGGCCAATATTTCACCAGAGATCCAAAATAATTTAGTTGAGTTTAGTTAGCAAGTTCAGGTCACCTTATACACCTTCCCACTATTGATTTCCTGCAGCCTGCCAGAACGACGAATGCCTCTTCTCGGAGATGCTCGCTCCTCTGCTGATGTACAAACCACACTAACGAGCGAGTTGAAAGCGAGTGCTTCAAAAAAAGCAAAAGTACCCCCCTTCAGCATCAAATCCTTCCGCTCAGAGCTCAGGAGTCACACCCTTCCCGTCACGGACTGAAAATAAAGCAAGCAGAGCTGACTGCAGTCGCCTGGAGATGCAAGTTCACGCTTCTGCCCAGCCTTGCGACTGCACTGTCCCTATACACTATAGGGCTGAGAACACATCGTATGCTGTGGGGGTAGAGTGTTCCTTTTGGCCACAAACTCCACTCCCCACATAGATATACTCTTCACGAGCAAAATAAGCTAAATAGGCACGTTTAGTAATAACTGCACTTCTACAGCAGACTTCTTCCAGCAAGCCTTGTGGTCCCAAATCACACTTTCCCACAGAGCTGGCTGAGCGAGAGGAGCTGACGAAAGCAAGCGTTTCATCTACATCCTCGCAGGGAGAGGAAGCGACATCTTGCCCAAATACGAGCACGCTTGAGCAGATGCCGGGCACCTCCACTTCACCCAAGCAAACACAAACAAGCCGCCGTTCAAGCAGCGCAGCACAGGCAGCATTTACGTCATGTGAACAGTCTGCCTCGGTAAAGGACATCTCTGGAGTGGGGGGGGAAGGTCAGGCTAGTCCTACTCTAATGCAATCTTTGGCATCCCGCGGAGCCTGTGTGCAAGGGCAGCATTCTGTGCCAGGAGCCACAGGCAAAGCCACCGGCTCGTTTTACGCCGGCCATAAGCAGCCTTCACCTGGGACTGTCACCCCAGCAACAGCTGCTGCTCACTCCACCGCATCGAGTACACCTCAGCCGAGAGCGTCTCCCAGCCCCAGCGAGGGTTGCTTGAAGCTCCGACTTGTGACTGGTTTTTCCCCAGAGGACAAAGCCAGCCCCAGATTCATTTAAAAATAAACCAGCCAGGCCAGGCGCAGAATTCAGACCGAGTTGCAAATCGCAACCCTCCTGCGATGGCTCTGCCTTCGCAGACGATTATTCTCTACCTCCTGCTCAAACTCTTCCCAGGCACTTTCTCAGCAGAAAAGCAGCACAGTTTTTAACTTGATTAGGTTAAGTACAAAATATCACTCCCTAAGCTGGCTCCGTGCCAGCATGGAATTTTCAGAGCTGGAAAAAAACTGTACTTGTACAGATTTGAGGAGATCCAGCACGTTTGTTTTTTCATATTTACCCTCAAAAAAAGGCATTACCAAAATGGATGTATTGAACACGTCTCCGTAACATCGAGGAGCTGAGTTTCAGGAGTTCTTGCTGTTTTCTCCAATGTTAAATGAAATGGATTAACTGAAAATTAGTCTTATGCAACTTACTGAGTTAAATACCTATTGTTATCTTTAACATGCTGATTCATTACATCTAACAAAGCCTTGTAATCAACCAATTATCCCCAACTCCACTTGTGGATGTTAAGGCTGATTTGCACTCAGCAGATTACGACAAAATTGAGTGAAACAGCACCCAAACCTTTTCTTGGTATATCCGGCTTGTAGGATAACAAGCACGTCCGCGCCTGCAAATCCATCCCCCTGCTCTTCCCTCCCTCCCATACCCCCCCCTCAACCAAACCTTTCCCTCCATGCTGCTCCCTTTTTTGGAAGGGCACAAACCAGACTATCTCTACCTCAGCGGACTGCTGGCTTTCTTTTCTCCCAGCATTATTAACAGTCACCCAACCCACAAGAAATCAAGCTAAACAATTTCTACAGATATGCCAGCTTTTCCAAATTATTTAAGCAGTCCTCAGCTGTATATTCTTCCCATTGTAAGAACTGAAAAGTTTAGACTTGTGGTTTTTTTGATGTGGTTTGTTTGGTTTTGTTGGGTTTTTTTAATATCTTTCGTTAAGTGTAAGAACTAGGCATAAGCATGTTATCTGGTGTAACATTTCCACGCTTCCTTCGGTATCACACAAGTTCCCCACCCTCAGGTTACACGAAGCAGCTGTGTCGGCAGCACAGTGTCAGCGCTCCGACAGGAATCCAAGCCATTCAGAATAAAACCATCCGAGCCTCAAGGTACAAGCACTTTACGTGGCTTCCTAGAAGTGCTGATTTCTTTCAGTATCTGGCGAAGAGAAGTCCTGTTTCCTTTAAAAAGGATTCCAGATGGTTTAGGTTTGAGGAGCCAGGAGGAGCTGTGGTCCCCGCTTGGCGCTCGCTCGGGCACACAGCAGTTGTGCTGCCTCGGGAAGGAGGGAGACGGAAGGACTGCGCACGGGGGGCTGGATGTGCCACCTCACATGCCACCTCTCTCCAAATGCCAGTGGTGCACAAAGCAAGAATCACTGACACTCAGCTTCAGCAAACAAGGGACCCTTACTCCCCACCCAAACACAGGCAAGGTGCACGTGACGTTTAATTCTGGGGAAACTGAGATGGAGCTCCTGAACGGGGAAGCTACAGACACCCAGAATCTGCCGGTTTGGTTTTCAGAAAGCCAAGATAACCGCGGGACTGGGAGAAGACTTTAAGGCAAGAGTATTTTCAATCTTCCAAGCTGGAGACTGCCTCCAGCTTTTGTATCCAACCCCAGAGTAAACGGATCCTGCAGCTCCCCAGCTCCCAGACAGCTGGAGCCCACAGACAAGGTCCACCCCTCCAGCGAGGCAGGGTCTCCTGGAGAAGAGGACAGGCTTGCTCCCTGCAAAGGCAGGGGGAAGGTATGGATGGATGCTGGATGATTCGGGGTGGCGGGGGGGACGATGGACTGGACTATATTCCTCAGATGAAGGTGGCCTTGAAAATCTGACTCCCCACGGATGTCCACATGGGCAAAAGGCCCAGCCCAGGACCCGGCTGGCAGAGAGGGCCATCTCCCAGCTTCCCCAGTAAGCCCTGCAGGCTACGCCTCAGAGCAATACAACTCTGCCATAAATATCCCAGATTAATTCTGATCCCAGCATCAAATCCACTTAAGAGACTTAAAAGCCTCCAAGTCCCCAGAGCTGCCGGCCCAAGGAGGGTTCTGCAAATGAGTCTTGGGCTGGAGAAGAGAAATATTATCAAACAAGGCAAGCCATTTGTACAATTTTTAGTAATGTCATTTGCAAGAGACAAATGGGACAAGATAGCTGAGGTGATGTCTTGTACTAGAAGCACAGCCACAAAAGATCCTCAGGTACTGGACATGGGTGCACAGGGTAGGATTTGTGTAAATATTCCACACTTTCTGGAGATGCTCTTTCTCCTTACAGCACTGACTGTTAAATGACAGCATATGCTCTCCAGTCTGTTTGAGGAGCTATTTGCTTAGCTTTCATAGAGACATCTCTGCTTAAAAAAAAAAAAAAAAAAGCCTGAAATGATCATCAAAACCCCCCTCAGTATTAACACTGACAGCAAGAAGGGAGCCGGGGAGGAAGAGTCGCTCCCCTTTCCGCTCTCCGACACCGGACAGGTGCAAGGCATTTGGAAACGGGAGCAGGCCAAGGGGGCACTGAGCGACCAAGAACCCTTTCCACCCCTCCTTCAGCCTCCCCCCACAGCAGGCGAGGAACACGCCATTTCAGAGCACCACAATTTTAGGACTTCCTAAGCAGCAGCACTCCCGACCCTGATGGTCCCACGGAGGGCACACGCGTCCTCAGCAAGGGGTGCGGGGCGGCTCCATGCCAAGGTGGCCCTTCCCACGGCTCCTTGCTCCTGCTGCCATCACAAGCGAGATGGGACCAAGCCAGCAGGCAACGAGCCAGGGATGGAGGGAGGGATGGATGATCCCTGCCCTATGCCTCGACATGTGCCATCCCACGCCGTGCCTGGACCACCCACAGCAGCACCCGAGCCTCCCCACGCCACGAGGGACACCCCAAACCTGGGGGTGTCTCCCACAGTGGACACCCCAGCTCCGCAGGGGGCTGGCTCCATCCCCCACAGCCCGCTTCCCAGGCTGGCCAGGAGCCTTCGCTCCCAGCTCTCCCGGAGCGGGGCTGGTGACAGGAGGGCTGCGCTGGCTCGGTGGCAGGAAAAATCCGCCTTGGGAGCCCAGTGCTTCTTTAGGAACACAGGGAATGGGAGTGCAGCGCATTACAAACAGCCCATTGTGTCGCATGGGAGCAGTGAAGTGGGCTCTTAATGCGATGCATGCTTTTCCCACTCCACTCAAGGGAAACCAAGACTTAGACACTTTTCCGTAAGTAGAAAGACGCCGGGTAAGCGTCACGACTGGAGCTACTGCTATTCCAGAATTCCTGTTACTTAAGAATCGCGCGCAATTAAGCGGCTTTTCCCTGCTCCGTAAAGAAGCGCACGATTAATTACAGATTATCGAGGCTGGAAATAGCTGGCGCAGGCCAGGAGCAGAGGCTGGGCGAGCCGGGGAAGTGGCCAGTGGCCAATGTTTACTGACCCCTCGCCGGGCCACTGTCCAGAGCGGTGACAGCGCGGGTTCCCGGGGGGCCCCAGAGGCTGCCGGGCACCATCCCCTCAGCTCGTTTCCTGCCGGGCACCATCCCCTCAGCTCGTTTCCTGCCGGGCACCATCCCCTCAGCCCCTCATTCCCCGCCGGACACTGTCATCTCCTCAGCCCCTCATTTCCCACCAGACATCAGCCCCTCTCCTGCCGGGCACCATAATCCCCTCAGCCCCTCAGCTCCCACCAGACACCATCCCCTCAGCTCCTCAATTCCCCCCGGGCAGCATCCCCTCAGCCCTTCACCCGCCGGACACCATCATCTCCTCAGCGCCTCAGCCCCTGCCGGGCACCATCATCCTTCAGCTCATTTCCCGCCGGGCACCATCTCCTCAGCCCCTCAGCCCCTCATTTCCCGCCGGGCACCATCCCCTCAGCCCCTCATTTCCCGCCGGGCACCATCCCCTCAGCCCCCGCGGTAGCCAAGCCGGCAGGGAGCGGGCGACGGGAAGACGGGCAGGTCTCGTCCCGGTGGTGTCGCCCCCGGGCGCGGAGGACCGGCAGGGCCCGGCGGCGGAGGGCGAAGCCCCGGGCAGGGAGGGCGCGGAAGCCCCCGGGGGAGCCGTGCTGCCGCGGCTCGGTGTCCCGTCCCCCCCACAAACACACACACACACGCCCCCCAGGCCCGCGCTCGGCGGGGACCGGCCACAGAACCGGCACTCGGAGGGGCTGGGGGCGCCGAGGCCGCCCCCCACCGACCGAGCGCGGGCTGCGGAGGGTCCCGCCGCTCCCCGGGGCTGGGGCTGGCTGAGGAGAAGGAACCCCGCTGTAGAAACACCCTCCTCGGGGGGCCGAAAAAATAAAATAAAATAAAATAAAATAAAATGGGCAAACGAAGCCGGACAACGCTTACTTTTCGTGCTTTGCGTTTTCCTGGATGGCGCTGAGCACCCCCGGGTAGGCGGGGGGGACGCCCTGCTGGAGCCGGCATGTGGCTAGGTGCCGGTGGTGCTCGTCCTGCAGGCAGGCGTTCTCCTGGTACAACTTGGCCACTTGCTGCTCCAGCTCGTCTATCCGCCGCTTCTGCTTCTCCAGCAGCTCCTGCTGCGTCTCGATGATCTT
>VZSF01009529.1:0-18381 GCA_013398295.1 Chionis minor | reverse complement strand
GGGGGGCGCGTTGCGGGGCCGGGGGACCCGGCGGGGGGCGCAGCCGTTCTGCTGGCGCCACCGCGGGGGGGTTTGGGGCGCACCGGCAGCGGCAGCGCTGCTCCCCCCGGGACCCGGCCGCGTGTCCGCCTCCCCCCGCCGGGGAAACGCCGCTTCTTCCGTCAAGGTTGTGCCGAGCCGGGAAAAGTTGCGGAGGTGCCGGGTCCTGTGTCATCCCGAGGGAACGCGCGTTGGGAACGGGCGTGAAGACCGGGCGTGGGAAAGGGGAACGGAGGGAGATGGTGCGGGAGGAAGATGGGAAGGCGAAGACGTGCTGTTCCCCTCCCTCCCTCCCTTTCAAGGGCGCCTTGATTTTCTTCTCGTTTTTCTGCCTCTTCTCTCCACCTTTAAACTTTGCAAGTTTTCCACCAGTCAAGATTTTTCTTGCTCTCGCTAAAGCACAAACCCCTCCTTGTGGAGTCAGCTCTTCCCCAGCCTTTCCCGGGATGCCCGGCCTCTGGAGCGGCGCTGACTGGGCAGGGCGAGGAAGCCGGTGGCTAACAGGAGCTGTGGCTCCTGGAGGGGCTGGAGACGGCGAGCTTGCCCCATCCGGCCTCGGTGTGAGGGGTGGAAGTTTCTGGAATGGAGCTCCGAAGCGGAGGGTGTGTGTCCCAACGTGTCAGTGCGGAGCAGAAGGGCGTAAGGGCGATGGAGCCTGGAAATGCAGAGGTTTGCCCAGCAGTTCTCACACACGTGCAGATTTGGGGCAGAAATGAGCCATCGGCGAAGCTGTTGCTTTTGCCCTACGCGCGGCAAAGGGCTGCTGCGACTCTCAAAGCAACCAAAGCATGAAAGACTCATTTCCAATCCTAGTGGGGATCGTGAATTCACAGAAAAGTCTTTAGCTGCTCTTTGAAGAGGCCAAGCTGCTTTCCCAATAACTTGGTCAGTAATTTTCATTAGAATTGTTGAAAAGATTTTTTTTTTTTTCCAAAATACTATTTGTTCAGAATATATTTACTGCCGCTCAGTTTAATCTGCTCTTTGCGGAAAGAAAAGCTTATTGCAGTATCGCACTGAGGCAACCTACACGGTGGGATCTGAGGCAGCCAGAATCCTTGTCAGGAGGAAAATCGATAAATAAAGCAAGCGCTCTTGCTTCTTGGACGCGAAATAAAACGCAAAGTAAGACACTCAAAACTCATTAATGTAGCTGCAGACAATAAAAGCTTGTTAAGCATTTCGCAGAGCGGCCGGCTGAAGTGGCGCAGCAGCAGTTAGCACAACTAGTGCCTGTTTGAAAGACATCTTTTTAGGTGGAAATCCCGGAGCTGGTGGGGCCTGTGCAACGCTGCTGAAGAGACCTGAACTGTTTTTGGCGCAATCGTTTCCCTTTCTTCTTTTACAGATGACAGCAAAACACCTCTGTTCCCAAATGGCAAAGTTGTTTGAGCAAATCAAACCTACTGGAAATGCTCTGCCCAGGAAACCACAAAATTAGAGTGAAAAAGACTCTGAAATGCCCTTGGGTTGGCACCTGGCTGCCTGGACTGTGTGACTGGTGTGTTTTGTGTGTTGCTGGTACGCGGCATTTAGACAGGGGAAGGAGCGGTCTGTGTCTGAGGGGGTTGTTCCTGCCAGCCTCAAAAGGCCGGTATGCTTTGTCACACTCCGTAAATTAACAACAAGAGGTAAACTTAGAAGATAAGCATATTCATAGAATCAATAATACATTCAGTCTCTATCTGTGTCTAAGACAGAGATTGTAAAGGCAGATCCAGCTTTTTCCGATTTGCTCAGTTAGAAAATTAAGTGACATCAAGCCTAACCTTTTTAAATATGAAAATTACCAAAACAGGATTCTTATGACTGTCCATTTTTCTAAGCTAAGCAGCACATGGTTAATTCTTGCCTGGGAAAGTGCCAAGGAAGATTTAAATATGAAAGGAAATGTTGCGCATTCAGTTAGTAGGATTCTCTTATTAATTTATTGTTAGCAATACATAAATACCTCATCACACTTTGTAAAAACCTATAGGATGACCTTAATTTTAGACTGTCACAAGTCTTGGTATCTCCTGGTGAGCCGATACCCTACAGAGTACCGTTTGGGAGCGGAGGGGTATTATAGAATCATGGAATCACCCAGGCTGGAAGGGACCTTTAAGCTCATCGAGTCCAACCATCAACCCAACACTGCCCAACCCACTGCTAACCCATGTCCCTCAGCACCACATCTGCCTGGCTGGGAAACACCTCCAGGGATGGCTACTCCACTACTGCCCTGGGCAGCCTCTTCCAATGCTTGACAACGCTTTCCATAAAGAAATTCTTTCTAATATCCAATCTAAACCTCCCCTGACACATCCTGAGGCCATTTCCTCTTGTCCTACCACTTGTTCCTTGGGAGAAGAGACCAAGCCCCCCTGGCTACACCCTCCTTTCAGGCAGTTGTAGGGAGTGAGAAGGTCTCCCCTCAGCCTCCTCTTCTCCAGGCTGAACAACCCCAGGTCCCTCAGCCGCTCCTCAGGAGACTTGTGCTCCAGACCCCTCACCAGCTCCGCTGCCCTTCTCTGGACACGCTCCAGCCCCTCAGTGTCTGTCTTGGCGTGAGGGGCCCAAAACCGAACACAGGATTCGAGTGAGGCCTCACCAGTGCCCAGTACAGGGATTAGTTCTGACGTCTGGTCCAAATTCCGATGGGGGCTCAGAGAGATGTCTCTGTTGGCCGCAGGACTCCGTGTGCAGTTGGATGCCCAAGAGAGTACAGGCCCGTTTGCTTGTCCGGTTCTGCGAACCCAGCTTTTCTTGTACTTGGAACGTGCTGGGCTAACTTGGGTGTTTTGTCCGTTCTAAGTTTATTGTACTGCATAAAAACCGAGCATAAAATGTTACTATTTTGAAAGTGGTTTGGTGCGTCTGATAATGCCATGAGTGAGCCAACAGCTGAAGTAACTTTTTTCAAAGTAAGTCAAGTCCAGGGAAAAGCCGCTGATGCATGTTTTCCATATAAAATTAATTGGGTCAGTGTAATGTAAGAAACAAGGACCCAGAAGTCACGCAGTGATTTGTGCTCAATCCTAACTCTGCCCTCTATCTCCCTCTTCAAAAATTCAAAAATTGGAAGCCACTTCTTGCTTGCTTGCGCTTCTCTCTCTAATTTCCGAAACCCCCCCCCCCCTTTAATTCTCTCCCCTTCTCCTTGGTTTCTTGGCGTTGTGTTTAGACATTAAGGAATTTTGTCCTGCTGTTGGAGTTCATCCTGTTATTAGAGTTTATATGTAAGTACCAACCTCTTTCATGCCACATGCCCAACGTGGATCTACCCTCGTTCATGTGTCCTCCTACATGACACACACATGTTCCTCACCATGTAACTGGGTACTCACCATGCACCCCGGCGTGCTCATCCATCTCCAGTGGGCTGACGCTGGGGAATCAGCTGAGGAACGCCGGAAAAACCAACATTCTTTGTCGCCCTGTTTGCTGCACTCTCTTGCGATTGCCTGGAGAAAGAAGGTGATAGAAATCACACTGGTGAACTGGACCGATGCCCCGGTAGGTCACAGACTGCCCAGGAGACCGACACCTGACTCGAAGGTATTAAAAAAAAAAAGGCACAACCTTAAAGACCTGAAGTCATTTAGAAACTGTGGTGTTTCTGGCTTGTTCCATCCCCTCTCCCAGTTACATATAACCCACTTTTAAAACCTGAAACCTTATTTCTCTTACCGGTAGATCTGATTTCTGCTTGCAAGCACGGAAATTCCTTGTGCTTTTTCCTGCCGCCAATCTTTTTCTGCAATACTGTCTTGTAAAACATGATCATAATACCATTTAACTTTTTTTTTTCCCCTTAGATAAGTGGAATGTACTGAGGCTCGCCCTATGCACCTCAGCCCCTCTTCTACCAAGGGGGAGCACTTGACCAGCTGTAAGGTCAATCCTGGAGTTTTGTGCACTTGATCCCAGCGAACTGCTTCCATCACCACATGGTGCCGGGATAGCTCTCCTGGCACTTGAACAATTAGGCTGTGTTTTTTCCCTGACTGGTTTATAAACTGTTTGAAATATCACAAGCTCCGCATGACAGAGTAACAGAGCGTATTTTAAGGCGCGCAGGCAAGGCAGTAGAAAGTTCAGTTTAAATTTTATGAGTTCTGGTTCAGAGCGTGGCAGTCGTGACTGTTTGTATGAATTGCCTTTTGATTTATGGAAGAGATGATAGATTGGTTCTTAAATATTATGTAGCTTAATCTGGAAGCTTGCCTGCAGAGTTTAGTCCAGAGCTAATCAATCCGAGTACCTAACTTTAACCAAGTTTTTAGCTCTAGGGAGCCTCTCATAAATGTATTTCCTTTGTATTCTTGTTAGTTTGTGTGAATTCTCTCCATGTATCTTGGTTTGATAAGCAAGATCAGGGCGTGTTAGCAGGCAAAAAAAAAATATATTGTGTCCTCTTGTGCAAATACCTTGGGAAAGGACTATGTCTGTCTTGGTGTCCTGTAAAAGAAAAAGCGCTGTTGGTGTAAGGTACCGAGCGACTCCACTGGAAAAGCGTGGGATAAATTAGCAAGGGACATTTTGCTTCTTTGGGGAAATAGGGAAAATCAGAGAGGGGCTTAGAAAGGAAAGAGCGTGCTGTGGAGAAAGGTGGTTCACAGTGTGCCTGGGGGAGTGGGCTGTGGCGCTGAACGCAAGGCATTCTGCGGGTGCTGCCTTCCAGCCCGCTGGAAGGAAGGGCAATATGATGGCATGGAGCGCTTGCTCGGCGTGCTCCGCAGAGGGGCTGCAAACCGCTTCCTAAGTCCTTGGAGATGAGCCCTGCAAAGGAAATCACCACAGGGAGCATCACCACAAGGAAAAAAGCACGCCTGCTTCTGCCGAGCCCCTGTGAAAGTTGGTGTCGTCGTCTTCTGCTGCGCCGGGGCTGAGCGGCGTTTAGCGGTTAAGCCAGGGAGAGAGAGGAACTCGCACATATAGATTTACTCCCAACACGTGGTCCGATAACATGATTTCTAATTGTGTTACATTTCCTGAGGGTATATGGACTATAAATTTACCTTGGGCTACTTCAGCTTCCTGGTTATGGCGATCACAGGAATTTTCGTGACCGGTTAGGAGAACAAACAAGCTCAAAGGAAGATGGTTTAAAATTCAATTTATGATGGTTCGTATTGAGAATGGGGCTTAAGAACAGCTTTGGAATAGTTTTGCCATTCTTTTCGACTCAAATTAATCTTTCTGAGTGAACCCAAACAAATTAATCCTTCAGAGTGGAACCAAACAAGACAATCTCAATCCAGAAAGAATTTTGCTGTGAAAGTGGTAAATAATTTTTTAAAGGTGACTAAATTGAACTTATAACTGTAATTTAGCAATAAATATAATGAAATTTTGAGTACAGCTGGAATTGTTCCTCTCTTAATTAAAGTATTTTATAAATGGTGGAGAAAATAATTTCTTGGTACTTAAGCTGTGATTCAAGCCAAATCAGAGTTGGAATGAAAGACCCCTTTCATTAAAACATAGTACTTTAAATTGTAGGATGAACTGTGACCGAAGGAGAAAAATATATGCCACAATATCAAATATAAGTGTCAAGAGCAGATAAGGACCAGAAGAAAATCCTTCACATAAGATAAAGATGACCAGCACAGGCTTATTGGCAGGCATGAAAAATCTTAGATATCAGATTAGGAAGCTGAATACTAAAAAAGGAAAGTAAACAGGTAAACCCCTCCCAAAATCACAACTTCATGAAGTCATTGGAAGCAAGGAGAAATGCTAAAATATCAATGTCAACGTTTCATCAGCATTTCTTCTGGATCTTGAATTATTTCATTGCAATAGGCTTCTTTTTCAAGCTTATGAAGCAATAAAATATCAAATACGTCAAATACCAGCATTTCTATATAAAAAAATGCAAACCAGAGTTTTCTTGAAGTCTGTTTCGGATAAAAACTTAATAAGCAAACTTGCTCGTATAAAAGTGTTGGAGGTTTTTGTGTGTGTGTTTTTAAAAAATATTACTGAAAGGAATAATTACCTATGCTGCCAGAGTTAAATTCACTCACTGTTTTCCATTTTAAGACATTGTATTCCATTTTGATTCCATACATTCCCATTCTAATATTTTCCCATGCTTCAACTGGTTGGAGTCAGTTTTTCTGTGCTTACTATATTCTTCAGACTGAATTATCTTGGCAAATTTCAGCAAGCACTGCTTTTCAAAGTCAGATTATGAGAAAATATTAAAATCAGATAATACTATTTTCTTTATTAAACATCCATGGAAACAGAAATTAGGGAAAAGTTAGAAGAAGCAGCTGGGATAAAATATTAAAGTCCTCAGAAATATGTATTTCCTTTACGTTTTAAATTGAACACCTAAATTGATGGAAACTAATGGCTTTTATCATCAATTTCATGTTCTCGTTTCACATCTGTAATTAGCAAGTTGCTGACTGGGATGCTATGAGCAGAAACTCACTTAGATGGCATAGGAATATTTTTTACATTAGGAAAATAATTCAGCCTGAAAAATTAGTATCAAAGGGTATTTCCGATATGTATTCTGTCCACTACATCTCAATCCAGTGGATAAAATCGCAAATAATTTGAAAGCAGGGCTTTCAAACATATATGTATATGAGCAAAGAGAAGAATCTGTTGCATGGGTAATCATAATTATAGCATTTAACAACTTCTGAATGCTCGAAAATTCAGCCTTGCCTGTCCTTTCCTGTAGTATACAGCTCCGTACCTCCCTGCCGTTACACGTTCTCATTGGGAATCTTGTATCCCTAGAACTGGTTTAAACCAGGTAGTATTCAAAGATGTACAGGTCAGTCAGGAAACACTTATGTGACTGAAAATGAAGATTATGACAGAGGCCTAATCTATTATTGCCACCGATAGTGGGGTTTTGTTTTCTTGTTTGGATGGTTTAGTGAATCCTTGTCATCAACAGAACTTGGAGGAAAAAAACCCCTATTTACTCATTTCATGCGAACTGCAACAACATATAAATTATGACGGCTGGTGTCACCCACCCTTTCATGCAGTCCAGACCACCTTTTACCTGAGTGTTCTGCTGTGCACATCTGACCCGTTTTAATAGTGATGTGGACCATTTCTCTGGCTTTTTCCAACTGTGCAGCGTCCTGAGGACAGCTACACTACCTGCTGCCAAGGTTAACATACATAAATATAACATTTTACTCTTTAATGTATGTTAGCAGCTAGAAACGGGACACATTAGTTCAGGGAGTCATTAACTAAAACAGGTCACCAGCAAATAATTCCAGGTTGCTACTGAGAACCACTAAGCTCAAGTCCATCTCCAAACTCTGTTATAACAGACAACTTTCCATCTTCGTATCTGTAAAACCATAGAGTCACACAATAGTTAGAGTTGGAGGGGACCTTCAAGCCCATCCAGTGCCACCCCCTGCCCTGGGCAGGGACACCTCCCACCAGACCAGGTTGCTCCAAGCCCCGTCCAACCTGACCTTGAACCACCAGGGATGGGGCAGACACAGCTTCTCTGGGCCACCCTGGCCAGGGGCTCACCACCCTCACAGGCAGGAATTTCTTCCCAATATCTCACCCAAATCTCCCCTCTTTTAGTTTAAAGCTGGTCACCCCTCGTCCTATGGCTCCACTCCCTGATCCAGAGTCCCTCCCCAGCTTTCCTGGAGCCCCTTTCAGACACTGGCAGGGGCTGGAAGGTCTCCCCGGAGCCTTCTCTTCTCCAGGCTGAACCCCTCCAGCTCTCCCAGCCTGTCCTCCCAGCAGAGGGGCTCCAGCCCTCCCAGCATCTCCGGGGCCTCCTCCGGCCCCGCTCCAACAGCTCCGTGTCCTTCTGCTGTTGGGACCCCCGGAGCTGGGCGCAGTAAAATGGATGCTGCCATGCCTGCGTCTCTGAGGAGTAGCTTGAAGTTACAAATGCTCTCCTGCTAACAAAATGGCACGAGGCAAAGATCCAGACGCATGTTTGTTTACGCAGGGAAATGTTCTGGGGAGAACCGGCTCCGGTCCCCACAGGGGTCTCTGCCGGGGCTGGCGCTGGGTGGGTGGTTGCCTGGCTGGGGCTCGGTGCCGTCCCACCAGCGGCACCACTTGCAGCTCTGGAGCTGCCCAAGGCACAGCTCCTGCCCCGAGCTCAACCCTGTCACATCTAGTGAGATTTAACGGCAGCTTCCGTGGCGAAAATTTAGCTGTGTGCATCCTAGGGGAAAAAGGGTCGCTAAAATCTGGATCTGTAGCAAACACAGGATAGCTTGTCGTCGCTAAATATTAATGGGGGCAAGAGAAGTGGCAATTTTACCTGAAAGGGGCAGGTATATTACTTACCTTGACCACAGTATATTTATTTACAGTGTTCGTTACTCTTTGTCCTTACCCTGAATGAAAAGGTGACCTAGAGATTGGCGAACAAACATGGAAAAAGGTGAAAATGAGACATTATATCTTCCTGTCAGTTGCTTTTATGCTACAAGAAAATTAGTAAGTTTTAGGTCCTGTTATCAGTACGATATCTTTGTACTAATGCAATTAGAAGAGTCCATTCGCTCTGACTCACCATATTTTCACTCTTATTGGTCTGCAGTTGTTTAGATTTTTGTACCATTTACCTTTTTTTCCGGGAGAAACTAGTAATACATTGCTGTTCAAGGCAGTGTGTATTATATACACGGGAAGAGAAGGAGAAATAACCTCTCATTTGTAAACAAGGAGTAACAGCTTTATCGCTGACAACAGCTGAGGGAAATTTAAGTTCTGTCACTTTATTTGCAGCAATGCTTAAAAATAGATTTGCAAATTCAGACTGGAAACTCTTCTATCCTTTTCCAAAAAAGATACGATCACAATATGGACAAATCAATTTCAATTGCTTCTTGTCCAAATAAACAGCGCTAAACCTCAAGCTGTCCTAGGTAAAGATTCAAAATCAGGAAATGAAAAAACGAACAATAAAATGCTGAGGTCAGACAGGATCAAGCTTTTCTTTATCCCTTCTCTTTCCTGCCCTTCAGACGTACACAGGAGGGGATGAAATGTGTTGATGCTGGACTGCATCATTAGCAAGAGTCTGTTATTTACAATTTCAGCCTAGGAGCCTTGGAAAGCGCTTTATCACTTGATCTTCAAACTAGTATTTGTAACTCGTCAGCCTCGCTCCATTTTATGAGCATTTGGACTGCAACTGCATCGGGAGGCCCTGGAGCAATGTAGTTAAGCTCTATTGAACTCTATGGAGGTTGAAAGATAAGGGAGTTATTTCTGTCAAAGCTAAGATGAAAAAATATATTTGCTGCTTCGTAATTGCCAAAGAGTGACAAAAAAAGAATTTTGTAAAATTATTTCCTTTTTTCTGCTCTTGCAGTGGGAACCTAGCCTTGCACAGGCAAGGGCTACGAAACGTTGGGAATACTTGGGGCACTCCAGTCTCAAGGGTATGTTGTCCTTTCGGAGTATGCAGCTTCTGTTGCACATTTCCTTTTACTATTAAAAACTCACAATTAAAATGCTGCACATGAACGCCGTGTATCCCCGGTCTCTTAGTAGCTGGTCTTACAAACAGGGCTCTCCAGGTACTGGTGAGTATGAGCAATCAGAATGAAGGCTTCACTTGGGTCAGTACTCCTAAAACGCATCGATCCTGCTCTCTTTCTAGAGATCTGAGAAAAATGCAGTAATTTCTGGAAGCTTTTCCAGCTAGGTTCTTTCCAGTTGAAATTTTTTTGGGGAAAAAAAAATAGTCACATACTTGCTTTTGAAAGGGATTTTTTTTTCCATAACTGAACCATCTCTCAAGAGGAGGTTCCATCACTGACTGGAAATCTGTCATATGGGCTGACAAAATATTGTGGTGGCAAAATCTTCAGTGAATGCTTATGCGAAGGGATCGCAGCCTGGCAGAGGGAACAGTTTTTCTAAGACAAAGGAACTGGCAGAACTGACCCTGTCAGTGGGTATCTGAAGGCAAAAGCAAGTTGATTCACTCTAAAGATGAGTTGGAATTCCACTCAAAAGGAAAAGTAAAAGAGGAATGTGCTACTTCTACAAAGAAGAGGTGGAGATGTAAACCTGGAAACGCAGTACAAAAAGAACTGGGTACGTTTTTTTGCATATTGCTTTGTCAAAATTAAAACGGGTCATTTCTCCAGAGGAGAATAATGATCTGAGTCATCTTTGAAATCTCCAACAAACTGTTGATCAGGTGTTTAGAGGAGAACACAAGGAGAAACACCATATCGAAATAAGTTCTTAGTACAAATGGCAAATTTAGTTTATTCCCAGTCCCTCAAAACCAATTCAGATCTTAGACTTTTAAAAATACGGAATGGACTAATTGCGAACTTGTGAGAAATGCAGTGCCTGGGTGTTGGCCAGTCTCCCTGAGATTGTCCTTCATTCAAGTCAGGCAAAAGCTATGAAGAACTGAAAATGTTTGTTTAGGAAATCCAAGACAGCTAGCATAGATGCGAAGGTTTATAAAGGCCCCAATATCAGGAAAGAAGAATATGGTATCTAATCCATATATGTTGCTGGCTCAAAACCAAGCAAAATCTGTAGGATCTGACACGTGGTAGGTTCTCCCCTTGTTCTTTGGGGTTCTCAGTGTTCAGGGTTCAGTCACAAAGGAAGAACTGGGAGTGAAAATTGTGTTAGCTTTTTAAACGTCTTCCCCCACTCTTCTGCAACGGGCATAGGAATGAATACAATATTCTTCATAAGCGTTCTGATCTTCAACATGTTCAGGAGGCTTTCTTTTCTCCGTATTGATAAGTGGATTTCTACCTTTGGAAATGCTGCTACCTTCTTAGTAGAGAAGGCGCAGTTTAAATTATGTGATAAATCTGATCCATTTCCCACATGGAGAAGCTAATCCCGATCTCCGTATAAAGCTTTTTATTGCACAGAGCTTTGTATTTCATAGCCCCATGTAGTCAAGAACTATCCTCTGTATCTTGAATTAATTCATGTGAGTAGCTCTTTACTGAAGCGCAAAAGTGGCATTAATCAGATACTTTGGGGTGAGTGATCCTGAAACCTGTCTTCGAGGAATACTGAGACAAGACCGATAACAGTGAGCTCTGTTTTGCCTGCCAGTGATCCAGGCACTTAAAAGTCTCTTACTGCCTTTAGTTGCTGAATTACTACAGGAAGAAGATGCATTATTCATGCTTGCCTCTACCTTCTACCTGAAAAAAGATATTTTGCAAAAAGCAATGTAAAGAAAGTATGTCTTGGTTGTGTTTGTATTACTCAAATCTGTTGAGGAACATAGTTCTTCCATTACTTTAATGCATGGCCTGGGAAGACTCTGCCTCTCTCTTTCCCATTGCAAAAAATTCACTTTCCAGCAAAGGTTTTTTAAAACCTGGTTGTCAAAAAGTCATTGCTGTGTCATTTACTTGTTTGATGCTACCTATAAATTGACATTTAAAATACATCTCGGGGAATTTCTGATGTAGAATGAAATAAATTGAGTCCTTGAGAACAAAAAGAGCTTTCAAAAAGGTGTAGCTACAACTGTGAGCGGGTTTCAACCGATTCTTTTTTGGCTTCTGTTCTGTTATTGTCTGTTAGGGGTTTATTTTCCCCTTTAAACTCCCAGAATCTCTGCCACTACATCTACCGTATGTGCTAGAAGGGTAAGCGTGGAGCGCTTGCTGAATGTAAACATTGTCCTTGAAGCCAGCTCCCACCCTAGGCCCCTGAAATGGTGCAGGACTTTACCCTGTTATTCCTTATCATTTCAGAGAATCCCTGACAAAAAGGGATTTCTTGATGTAATATTCAACCTCAAAAAGGGAAGCAGACAAAGCCCTTCTTGTGTTTGCTGTAACCACAGCTGTAAATTGCCGAGGGGCTTTTTTTGTCTTTATTTTTCTTTGTCCTTCCTGTTTTCCCGCCTCTTCCCTTCCTCCCTCTTCCCTTCCCTTCCCTTCCCTTTCCCCTTTTTTTCATTTCTCATTTCCCCTTCTATTTTTCATCAAAAAGGTGCTGATGACATCAGGTTCAGGGGCCCATGACATCAGAAGGACACGGAGCTGTTGGAGCGGGGCCAGAGGAGGCCCCGGAGATGCTGGGAGGGCTGGAGCCCCTCTGCTGGGAGGACAGGCTGGGAGAGCTGGGGGGGTTCAGCCTGGAGAAGAGAAGGCTCCGGGGAGACCTTCCAGCCCCTGCCAGTGTCTGAAAGGGGCTCCAGGAAAGCTGGGGAGGGACTCTGGATCAGGGAGTGGAGCCATAAGATGAGGGCTGACAGCTTTAAACTAGCAGAGGGGAGATTTAGATGAGCTATTGGGAAGAAATTCCTGCCTGTGAGGGTGGTGAGCCCCTGGCCGGGGTTGCCCAGAGAAGCTGTGTCTGTCCCATCCCTGGAGGTTCAAGGCCAGGTTGGACGGGGCTTGGAGCCACCTGGTCTGGTGGGAGGTGTCCCTGCCCAGGGCAGGGGGGTGGCACTGGGTGGTCTTTAAGGTCCCTTCCAACCCAAACCATTCTATGACTCTATGAAATTAAGAGATTCAGACCTGTTGGGTTTTCTTTCTCCATTTGTATAGATGTGCTTACTTTGGTCTGTGTTGCTCTTGCTTCTGAATAATTTTTCTGAATGATTATTCATCAACCAGATTCCAGTTCAGAGCAGTTACAGCAGCACGTTGTGAACTCCAGGTCAGCAAAACTGTAATGCAGACACTCCGCTCTTCCTCTTTCACTGTTTCAGGGCAAAATTATGAAGAATTCTTGACAAGGTCTGCACGTACATATCATTCCTGCTAAAAAGAAGAAAGTAAATGTGCTGCTTGATGAAACACTGCGTACCAGTTCTTACAGAATCCAACTGGCAAAGCAAGCAGTCCCTTGTTATGCAAAATCCTTGTTTGTAAACAGTGTTCTGCCTTTAAATTGATTTTAATGCTTTGCCTTAGAGAGCTTATACACTTACTTTCTCAACGTAAACCCACGACAAGTGCCATCTGGTGGCAGAAGTAAATTAAATCTGCACAAAATGTTTTATGAAATTATTAAGGGGTAAATTTCCAGTGGAATGCAAAGGGATTTAACCACGCAGTCCTCATGAGGGGAGATGTGTGCTACCGAGTCTGTGTTATAATGCATGGATCACTCCAGGTTTGAAAAATTCCCACAAAGACAGGACAACTCGGAGTGGAAATTTAACTTGGTCCATGACTGATTGTCATCCCAAGGTAAATGTCATCTTAGCACAGATATTAGAGCGTAATAATGCCCAATTTCATCTCAATGAAAAAAGAAAAGAAAAAAAAATGATTAAACTTGTTTCACGTCCCATCCATCTACCTAAGCCACCCCCGTTCAGGAATGTTCACTAATGGACTATCATGTGCCTTTTTATAGTGAGAAACATTTTTTCCTTACTAAAGGGAAAGTACTGCATTGCTACTGTTCAATTCTGGGTACCGTCCATTTTGGTAGACATGACTTATTACACATACCCCAAATCAGTAGGTTTTGTAGCCAAGACTTTAATAGATTTCATGCTTGAACTATTATTGCCATGACATTTATGTAAAGGTGAAAAAATCCTTTGGGAGAACTATTTGAGATTCATCCTCTCGAGGTACATTTAGGGACTTCTTTCTGTGGAGGGTTTTCTTGCACTATTTTGGCCTCTGTCATAAGTATATGCATATCTGGAAACACAGTTTTCTACAGCGATGTATATTTTGGCCAGTATCACCCATACGGATCTTAAACGTAGGTTCTATGTTCTTTTCTTAGTACACAAGGAAGCGCTCAGACTTGAGCAGACATATGCTGTGTGGCAGCGTCACATCTGTTACGAAATCCTTTGGAGAAGAGAGAACTGAATAATAAGGTGGATTTGCTTTCTATCCTTGCCTCTGGCTGTCGGTTCTGGAAGCAGATTTGCTGACTAAGCAGGAGTGTTTGGTGTTGGCTTACAGGTCTCAAAAGGAGCCGCTTGAATGCCGACGGAAAACTCAGTTGATACAGAACCACCCGTACAAATAACCCCTGCGAAGCATGTAACTTCAGGTCACTAATTAATGCCCCGCTAAGAAGATAACATGATTTTGAACTGAAAAACTCCTATTCTAGCGGGAAATATTTCAGCCCTAAGAATCACCGTTCACCATATTTCACTAAGCAGTTATTTTTTCAGGGAAAGTGGCTGCTGATGGTCTCATCCGGTGGCGTGTATCTACCCGATTTCTACCCCTGCGTTGAACATTGGGGAAAGCTGAAGGGTTGATGCTCTTAGATCATCTGTGTTTCCAGCGCTGGCTCAAGATGCGCGACGTTTCCCGCTGTTGTGCCACGACAGAGGGACTCGTCCCACCCCAGCAACTCGTCAATGCCGTTCGCCTCTGGTTGCTGACTATGGAAGACGATGCGCAGCTTGTATAGACGGTCTTTCAGTTGCGTGGCTGCCCCCATCCCTAGGTGACGTTGCCTCCTGGCTTTCCACCACGTGATACAGAGCTGTCGGCAGAAGCGGCTCGGTGCACTGGTGTCCGGCCCAAGGACATCAAAGGGTACAAGAGAAAAGCGACCTCCAGCGGTTGGTGCAAAACTGAAGGTGCCGAACTTACTCTCATGCTTTTAAGGATTCAAAAGAACTGAAAAAAAGGATTGCTCGTGGACAAGTATAAAGTAAAGGATTAAAAAAAATTAAAATCTATGTGAAGGGTCAGAAACCCATCCTGGATAGAGCTTCTTTCTGTTGCCGAAACAACAGCAAGAGATGAAGTCATCGCTGGATGCCAGCAACAATTGCCTGTTATGCTGTTCTGTGACTCACCCTTTTGAACGCAGCTCGCAGTAACCTGTAATTTTCATATGCAGAATGTCCAATTTCAACGCGGTGATCAGTGAGAGGGAGGGGAGCACATTTAGTTGAATCATTCGCATGCGTAAGTGTCAACAGGTACTGTCAAGCAAAAAGAACATGACTCAATCACACAGCAGCGTTGTTTTTGAGGAAGGTCTTCTTGTCGAATACCTGACGCAGAAACACCCAGCAGTTTTCCCAGCTCAGCTCACCACCGCTTGGCACCACTGACTTAGTCAAACGGGGCAAAGCATTTGTCCTGGTTTGAGCCACACAGGACTCATTTCTCTTCTAATGCTTGGGAAAACGGCACTTTTGGAAGACTCTAGTGCCTGAATTGGTGACAATACTGACTTTACAGCCAGCCATGGTGTGCAGGTTTCAAGGTCTCAGTGTTTTCGAGCTGGCCAGGTGCAGGTTCGAGGAGGAGCGAGACCCAGTCGCTTGACCCCAGCTGCAAACAGGGTTATTCCAAACCATGGACGGCACATTCCATAGAAATTAGAAAGGTTGCTGAGGAGTTCTCACTCTCACCTTTCATGATGGTGATCCAGAGAACTTCTTGCCCTGGTGCTGGACTCCTGAGCCCTTCCCTTCTTGCCAAAGCCGGAGCGCTCCCAGTGTCCGACATTTGCTGTCTCCTGCTGGGAGCGCACAGCTTCCTACGGATAGAATGGGCTGAGTATAATCCTTGTGCATTTTATATCGGTATCGGGATCAATATTGGTTCTTCACTATTAATAATGTTAATTAACTAGTCTTATTCTAATAATTCTGTTTATATTTCTACCCTCAGGTTTCTTTGTTTTTTCCCAATTCCCCTTCCTGTGTGGGGAGGGGTCATAGAATAATTCTCTAAATGACAATAAATTGTTGTGGTTTTCTCAAACCATAACACCATTAGAGGGCAGCCAGGCTGGCCAACAATCTTCTCAGAGGCCACCGTCTCACAATTAAAAATGCCATTTGGGTCAGGGAGGGCGTGGAGAGGTGACACATGGCGCAGTGATCCATCACACTAACTGCTGCTACGATGAAGTTTTACCCTTCTTGGTGCCTGGCTACAGCGTCACCGACTCAAACCCTGGTGCCGTCATTTCTATAGCCATGTGACTCTACCATGTGCAATCCCTCCCGGGGGGGCTGAGGCTGAGGGGAACGGCGTGGCAGCAGGTTTGAGCATGGCAACACCGGCTGCGTGTGACCATAGTTCTGAAACTGTGATCCAGGAGCCAGCAGTGGCCTGCGGCGGAGCCTCTTGGCTTGGCCACTGAACAAAATGGGTCGAGAATGGGCCAGAAATTGGCTGGATGGCCGCACTCAAAGAGTTACAGTCAACAGGTCGATGTCCAAGTGGCCAACAGCGATGAGTGGTGTTCCTCAGGGGTTGGTACCGAGACCATATAACATCTTTGTTGCCAGCATGGATGTTAGGATTGAGGGCACCCTCAGCAAGTTTGCCGACACCACCAAGCTCTGTAGAGTGGTTGACGCACTAGAGG
This sequence comes from Chionis minor, assembly GCA_013398295.1. Lineage (NCBI taxonomy): Eukaryota > Metazoa > Chordata > Aves > Charadriiformes > Chionidae > Chionis > Chionis minor. Next base: position 2,052 of record VZSF01009529.1, on the reverse strand, counting down.
GAAGGGACACCATCCAGAGGGACCTGGACAGGCTGGAGAGGTGGGCCTGTGCCAACCTCATGAAGTTCAATAAGGCCAAGTGCAAGGTCCTGCATGTAGATCGGGGCAGCCCCAAGCACAAACACAGGCTGGGCGGAGAATGGCTGGAGACAGCCCTGAGGAGAGGGACTTGGGGGTGTTGGGGGATGAGAAGCTCAACACGAGCCCACAGGGCAGGGGGGTGGGACTGGATGGTCTTTAAGGTCCCTTCCACCCTAAACCATTTTATGATTCTGTGGTAAGAAAGAAGTGGCAAGGATTAGAAAGGGAAGAACTAAAAAGCTGGAAAAGCCCTGTTGCCCTCATTACTTTGGTAGGATGTGGACACACCCAGAAAGACTCCCGTCGCCATCTGTATCTCTGTGATATGGGCCTGAGTAGAAAAGTCTGCTGTGCTGTGCGAGGAAAGCAGTATCTCCAACAGGAAGGTGGCGGCAAGCTTTTGATGGCAGAGCTGCAAAAATATCTCCCTGGCAGTCAAGGTAACAAACATGTTTTCCATGCAGGATACCAATAAAATAAAACTATGGTCAGTAGCATTTAGCAAACTGTTTTACAAAAGAAACCCAAGTTTAGATGCAAAAATTAAATGAAGAATAAAAGAAAAAAAGGAAAAAAAAAATCAAAAGCCAAACGCTGGAGGGAACAATTCATTCATCTAGTCCTCCCGTTCCTCCAGCATTTTGGTTTTTCTAATTTAGGAATAATGAGTAATAGTTTAGTTGCAATATGGTACTGATTTCCTAAGCCTTACAGCTAAGGAAGTCCAAAAGCTGCAGTGCAAACAGGAAATGCAGTTTTTGCACTGTGTTAATGAGAACGCCTATGAAAAATGAGGAGCAGCAACAATACTGAGGGACAAGAGAGCAGGAGGGGGTGAAATCCTCGTGCCAGAGAAAAGAATAAGATGCAAGTATTAGGAGAACCCAAGGAAATTTCAGCATGGTCCACTGAGGTTTTCTCCAGAAACTTGAAAGTTTTGAAAGTTTTCCCCAGATAAGAATCGGGAGCTTCAGAGCTAAAGTCCTACTGGATCGCTGAGGCACGAACCTGCCCTTTGGGAAGAGAGCTCACTGGTTGCACCGGCTTTGTTGGTGTCTCATGCCCACACAGGCACTCATCCTTGTGTCCATATACTGTCCTCTGGAGCTTCTTACAAAGAATTGCTGCCGCCTTTCTCTAGCAGGACCTGGGGAGAGGTCAGGAGCCTCCTGTGCCACAGAGCCTGGGTCAGAACTCGAGCAAACCTGGCGCGGAGAGACAGGCAGCCTAAACCCGTGCCCGGTCCCCCAGAGCAGGGAACTAAGGAACTGGCTCCTCCCAGCACCCGAAGAAAGAACTCAGGTTTGCTATTGTTTTCCAGCTCTTGTCTGCTATTAGGAGGGACACCGCATCAATTAGCTCTGAAGTAGTTCCCTGGGAGTATTTTAACTACTGAGTGGAACTGTTGATACAGAGATCTTAACGACCGCATCTGTTTAGGTAACTCCAGAGCACATTTAAGACTGATTAAATTCTAAGGATCTAAGTTACTTTCCCTTCTGCTGCCTCTGTTTAGCTCCAGTGTCTTAAAACTTTCAAACCCTCACAAAACAACATCGATATTTACTGTAACGAAAGAGAGCTTGTTTTTAATACGACAGACGTTGTGGTCTTGTGACTTCAGACTCTGGAGCTGTTGATCCCCAAAAGAGTCACTGATCTGGTCATGCAAGAGGTATATGCACATACATCGGTATTGAACTAAGATACTATCAGTTCTGCTAGAAACAGTTTAAAATCTGACCTTACCTTCCACCCTCAATATGTGCTGTATGGATGAATTGCCAGGTCCACAGCAATTGCAAGTGTATTTTAAATTAGTTTTTAATTCTTATTTTAAAATATCATTTATAGAAGAGCTCTTAGGCCTTTTTAAAAGCATGAAAACTTGACTTTCTGCATAACAGTTCCTTTACCTGCTGTAAGCAGTAAATATCTTAGGGTAGGAACATCATAGAATCACAGAATAGT
>VZSF01009526.1:0-10091 GCA_013398295.1 Chionis minor | reverse complement strand
AATTAACAGTCACTGCAGCCTTTTACTCTGGAACAGGTGTGGAGTGGGTGGGGGGAATTGTGGTGCATGTGAGGATGAGGGTGCTGTGAGGAGGTCAGCATCTGTTGTCATGATGATTACTGCTGGTGCTATTCCTTTTTTCCTAGCGGGTGTAAGATGAAGGGTCCTGTGGTCTAGATGGAGCTTTGCTCTACCTGCATCCATGCTTGCGTGCCTGTGCCCNGCCTGTGCCCACATGCTGCTTTGTTGCTTCCTTCTTGCCTAGCTGGTGAAGTTATAAGCAAGCCCTCTTGTTTGGGTTTCCTGGGTGGTGGGCCTGCCTCAAGGCGGCCAGCCGAACTGGCAGAGGCCGAGCCAGCAGGAGATGGGAATTGGTGCTATTAAGCTATGGTTTCAGGTAGTATCAGTGTACGTGCTGCTTGGCTTGGGTTTTTGCAGGTGCTGTACATGGGCTCGGAGGGGGGATGCCACATGCCGAGGAGCGGTTCAAGCAGGTGAGGTGTTGGTTGTCTGCATTGGCATTGAATAGCAAAGCATTAGGTGGCTGCTCATTGAGGTGTGTCTCTTCTGCTTTGCAGGTGCTGCGCAAGGCTGCCTTTGGAAGGGGATGAGGGTCGGAGGTGAGACGGGAAGCAGAGAGGAGGTGCCCGGGGCTGTTGATGCCTTGGCGGCGCCACGGTGACTTTGTGACTCTTGGCGTGTAGGGCGTGACAAGCTGTGGGAGGCCCCTGGGAGGGAGAAAGTGGATTGTTGTTGGGGGTGATTTGAAACACACTGAAGTCACTTGAAGCCTGGGCGTAGAACAACATGGTTGTCACGTGCATATTTTTTTTTTGTTTTTACCTTGGTGCTTCTGACCAGTGGAACACGTGTTTAGCTAACACAGTCTTGTGATGGACTTGGGGGCGCCCCACGGAACGAGCCCGAGGTTCCAGCTGTGCTCTGGGAAAGATCAGAGTGAACTGGTAAGCTAAGCCTGTGTCAGTTCCCGATGACAGGCGATAGCAGCGTGCTTGGTGATCCTCTGGGACGGACTGAGCTTTGTGCTACCAGCATCCATGTTTGCGTGCCTGTGTCCGCACGCTGCTTCGGTAACTTTACCTTGGCAGGGTAACAAAAATAAACTTGCCCTTTGGATTTCATCCGTAGGTTTGCAGTTGTTGCTGAGTCCTGCCTGGGCGGGCTCAGACCCAGCTGCAGCGTCCAGCTTCTGAATGGGCACAGAGGCGGTGAGCAGAATGCAGCGGTGTTTGTGAGGAGGGGGATGTTGTGGTGAAGGTCTGTGTGAAGTGATGCGCTGCTGACTGACCNGTGCATATTTTTTTTTTGTTTTTACCTTGGTGCTTCTGACCAGTGGAACACGTGTTTAGCTAACACAGTCTTGTGATGGACTTGGGGGCGCCCCACGGAACGAGCCCGAGGTTCCAGCTGTGCTCTGGGAAAGATCAGAGTGAACTGGTAAGCTAAGCCTGTGTCAGTTCCCGATGACAGGCGATAGCAGCGTGCTTGGTGATCCTCTGGGACGGACTGAGCTTTGTGCTACCAGCATCCATGTTTGCGTGCCTGTGTCCGCACGCTGCTTCGGTAACTTTACCTTGGCAGGGTAACAAAAATAAACTTGCCCTTTGGATTTCATCCGTAGGTTTGCAGTTGTTGCTGAGTCCTGCCTGGGCGGGCTCAGACCCAGCTGCAGCGTCCAGCTTCTGAATGGGCACAGAGGCGGTGAGCAGAATGCAGCGGTGTTTGTGAGGAGGGGGATGTTGTGGTGAAGGTCTGTGTGAAGTGATGCGCTGCTGACTGACCGCTCCGTTGTGTGCAGACTTTTTTTTTGTAGATGACAGAGTAACCTGGCGCCGGCGGGATGGACACCTTTGGACTGTGGTTTACGTTGTTGAGGATGGATCCGGCCTCCTGAAAGATAAATCACGGCGCCACTCTGTGGCGGGGTCAGGGGTAGGGGAAGGTTTGGCAACTGCAGGGAGGGGTTTTGAAGTGAATGAAGGGGAGAGGGCTGCCTAGGAGCCTGCCCTTTGGGCAGGTGAAGGGAGCAGGTCAACTCTTCAGCTCAAAGCTAGCCCGGGCAGGGCAGTTGCAGCTGTTGTCTGTTGTGCAGTTTGCGTGGTGCGTCTTCTGCGTCTTAAATGTTCTGCGGTCTGGATGCCCTCGTTGGCCTTTGTGCTCGGGGAGCGCATCGTGCGCTTCGGGTGCCAATCCTAGGGTCCATACTCATTGGCATAGCGCCCTTTGGGCGCTTCTTAACTTGAAGAACGTGTTTGAAGCACGGATTGGGCTTGCGTCTGGGCGTTTCTGGACAGTACTCTCTTATGGCGTCGTTCCCGGCTGCGTGAGCCGCTCTGTTTCTAGCCATCTGTGTCAGGCATGGAGACTTCTTCCTCGCATCGTTTACGTTCTCAGGTCTTGAAGCCTGGCTTCCTGAGCCTCTGCATCCTCTCAGTTTTGAGAGCCCCTTCTCACACCGGCCCATGACATTCTCCTTGGTTTTTCTGGTAGGAAAAACATTGCCGTTTTCTTGCTGGATGGCGACTTCCATCCGGATGTCACTTCTCTTGCTGAGAGTTTTCTCTCCTTTGTGCAGTGTGTCGTTTGCAGTGCCTTGCATCGTGTTGGTCTGTGTGTGTGCGTGGCTCGGAGCTGCCCCGTCCAGGGTTGTAGGGACGGGAGCAGGTGGAATAGCAGTAAGAGGCTATGGTTAATACGTTGATGCACCAAGGTGGCTGAAGCGCAAAGGTGGTACAGTCGAGGCAGATTGTTTGGGCGTCGGCAGGCTGTGCGTCTGTGTCTCCGGGTGGCGTTTTAGGGGGAAGAGTAGAGCTCTGCAGGAGGGGCTGTTGAGCAGTAGCCGAGCAGGCTGTGTCTCTCGGATATATCGAGGCTGCTTTCTGTGGCGCTTGAAGCCTGTGGGCTTTTTGACTGGAAGGGCTCTATTTGGACCCCCGATTGCGTTTGTACATGGGAACAAGACCTCTGTGACTGTGAAGGTATCGCTCCACATCTGGGTAACTTGTTTGATGTTGTGTTTTCTGATGCAGGGGGAGGAACCGTGCCATGGGACGTAGGAGAGCCGAGAGGAGCGCCCCGAGAAGGTGGGTCGTATCGTGTGGTAGTAGAAGGAAGATGTACCTGGTGGTTATTTCAGTGAAGTTAAAAGTGCCCCTTGTTTTTTGTGTTATAGGGGTGGTTCCTGATGGGCGGTACTCAATGTGGCAGCCTGTAAATGGCAGATTTGGGGATCATCAGTGGCCACCATAAAGGAGCTTGTGCTGGGAATCTCTGCAGCCAGGCTGCGTTTTCATCCAGTGTCTTGGCTTGTGCCTTCTATTTAGGCTTTTGCTGGTGCTGTGCAGAGTCTCAAGAGGGTTGAAGCAGTGTGCTGTTGAGCAGTCCGACACAGACAGGTCCCTGTCAGTTGAGTCACTGTAGTGATAGCAAAGTAATAGATGGCAACTCAGTTAAGTGTTTATGTTTTGTTTTGCAGGTACTGTGCGGGCCACCTTTGGAAGGCAATGAGCATTTGAGGCCAGCGGGGTAGCAGCAAGGAGGATCATAGCATGCTCAGTTTGCCAGTACAACGTTAATTTTGCTTCTCTTGGCATCCTAGATGCTATGAGTGACAACAGCCACAGGACATGACTCTGGAATTGGCGTGGAGCACCGCAACGCAGCACTATGGTGCTTTTGGGGAGGGGCATTTAGATGAAGAGGTTGGCACCAGCGGGTATGATGCTGACTGCCAGCAGTGTTTTGAGGAATGTGTGTTTTCATGGCAGATGATGAACAACTACATGACTCCCAAGGTCCCAGATAGCTGATGTGGTTGTTTGTGGATTTGGGGAGGGGAGTTTGTGTTGAGGATGGATGCTGACCTCTGGCCCTTGAAAAAATAAGTTGTGAGACTGGGGACAAGGTGGGGAGTTTTGGGGAGGGGTTTTAAAGTTAGTGCAGGGGAGAGGGCTATTCCAGGAAGGGTGCCGATTACTCTTAAGTGCGTCCCTGGTGCATGCCAGGTGAGGCAGTTCCAGCTTGTGTTTGTCGTAGTGTAACTTGTGCAGTCTGTCTGCTATGTTCCATAAAATACCTTCTCCAGTGTCGAAGTCTTCATCATTCTTTTGCGATTGCAGGTACCTCGGTAGCCGTCTCGAGACTGTCAGGATCACGGCCTCATTGGCGCAGTGCTGGTCGAACCCTTTTGGTCTTGCCATTATGTGTTAAACTGTGGTTCTGTGCAGCACGCACTGCGTAATAGGCGTGGTAGGTGTTTCTGATCAGTCATCAGTTGCGGCAGCAAGCCAGGTTGCAAGCATGGCTCAGATCTGTTTCCACAGAGTAGTCTTCTGGGGTGTCATTCCCATGTGTTTAGGTCCTGAAGATGGCCTCTTTGTGCCTTCATTGTTATCATTTTGATGGTAGCTCTCCATTACAGGTGTCAGCTGTTGCCTTTTTCCTAGGGCCACAATAAGGTGTTCACCTCAAGGTGGCACCATAGGGCTTCTCTGCCACCACAGAGAACCATTCTTACTGGATTCATTCTCACCCGCAGTCTTACGGGGTGTCGCGATCACGTTTGCGGCATCTGCCTGTGGCATTGGAGCTTAAAGCATCTTTTGCATTAGCAATGTTTCCGGAGGATTGCATTTGGGGAGGCAATCCGGGCTCCGCTCTTGAAAGTTCTGCTTCCATAGAGCTGTCCTACAGCATTTAATTGGCATGTACTTCTGGTCTTAGGTCCTAAAGCCTAGATTTTCGTGCATCTGTCGTCATAGCGTTGTATCATGGCACTCAAAAACATTTGGCATTATCTAAAGCTCTGTATTTTGTTATGTGTGGGTACTGACCTGTAATTGTCTTGACTGCCAGGTGTGGCAGGCTTGCAACGTAATGGCTGGTATTATGGTTTGTAGGGTATCATTTTTATTGCAATGAGTATGACTTTGGTGCTCTATTGGTCTTGCCCCACACTGCTTGCGCTTATCTGGACTGCCCTCTGGGACAGTGTTACATCGTATTGCTACGTACCATGTTTTTGTGTTGCATCGTGACACCTGGTAACCGTGTCGAGTGCTATCTGAGATTATGTTGCATTGTACTGTCCTGTATTTTGTGGCTTTAGTGGATCGTTCTGTATTTGAACGTGTATTGCCTAAATTGTCTCTGCAGTGGGTTTGTATGATATTGCTCTTTTAATGTATCGACTGCCATCCATAGTATTGCCCCATATTCTGTTTTGTCTCGACTGCCATCCGTGACTGCGTTACGGCATATGGCCTGTATTTTGTTTTGCGTTGGATCAATCTGTCGTTGAATGTGTATTGCTTTGTTAGGGTCTGTAATGGTCTTGCATGATATTGCTTGCATCCTGTTTTGTCTTGCAACATACCACTCTGTAATGTTATCGATGGCCACCTGAGGCTATCTTGCATCGCAGAGCCCCCGTATGGCACATCATCTCAGACTGTAGGGCTCTGTAATTTTAACAACTGCCATCAGAGACCGTATTGCCTCGCGCTGTCCTGTGCTGTGCTTTGAGTTGCATTGTCTTGTGTAACAGTGGCGACTGCCATCTGAGAGGGTGTTGTGTTGTTCTGCCCTGTATTATTGGTTTTCTATTGGATTGTTCTGTGCTTGAATGTATATTGCTTTGTTAGGTTCTGTTGTGGTTTGGCATTGCGTTGCCCTGTATCATGTTTTGTCTTGCAGTGTACCACTCTGCAATATTATCAACTGCCACTCGAGGCTGTCTCGCACCACAGAGCCCCATGCGTTTTGTCTCACATTGTAGGGCTCTAACTTTGTTAGCTGCCATCAGAGACCGTATTGCATCTTGTCCTACAGCATAGCACTCTGTAACGTTATTGACGGCCACCCGAGCCCGTCTGGCATCACAGGGCACCGCGTAGTGTTTTATCATGGATTGTAGGGTTTGCAATTTTTATAGGCCCCCATCATAGATCTTATTGCCTTGTACGGTCTCGTACTGTGCCTAGAGTTGCATCGTGTTGCTCTTTAACAGTGTTAGCTGCTATCTGAGTGTGTTGCATTGTACTGCTTTCTATTTTGTGGGGGTTTTTTAATGGATTATTTTCTATTAGAATGCGTATTGCCTTGTCTGGGTCTGTATGGGTCCTTTGTATAGACCTGTAGCACGTTATGTGTCACAGCATACTGCTCTGTAACATTAGCGGCACCTGCTTTGCAACATATCGCCCCGTGTGGTGATCTGTGTCCTACCATAGCACTCGGTAACCATCTCAACTGCCGTCAGAACCTGTCTCGCATTGCCTTGTAGCGCGCTCTATTGCGCTTTGTATCACGCTGTAGAGCTCTGCAATGATGTCAGCTGTCCACTGAGACCATCTTGTGTTGTAGCGCTCTGTATAGTGCTTTGTATCGCACCGTAGAAATCCAAAGTTGTATCGAGTGCTACCTGAGCCTGTATTGAAATGGCTTGTCCTGGATTGTGTCTTGTCTTGGTTTGTACTGCTATATAATGTTACGGATTGCCTTCTGAGCCTCTCTTGCATTGGATTGTACAGCCCTGTGTCACGCTTTGTCTCGCACGTTCTGGTGTGTAATGCCATCCACTGTCCTTTGACCTTGTCTTGCATTGTATTGCCCCATATTGTGTTATCGATTTGTACTGCTGTGTAATGTTGCCGTGTGCCCTCTCAGGCTGTTCTGCATTGTTGCGCTCTGTATCGTGGTCTGTATTGCATTGTTGCACTACGTAATGTGCTGGCATTTCAGCTTGCCTTGCCTCGGATCGTACGGCTCTATCGTGCTTTGCATTGCATTGTACCAATGTGTAATGTTATCGACTGTCCTCTGATATCTTGCATTGTATTGTCCTGTATTGTGTTTGGTCTTTCTTTATACTGCTTTGTAAGACCGCCGACTGCCATCTGACCCTGTCTTGCTTAGTTCTGCACCGTATTGTCCTTTGTATGGCATTGTACTGCGGTATGATGTTACGGGCTGCCATCTGAGCCTGCCTTGCCTTGCATTGTACTGTTTTATATTGTCCTTTGTATGGCATTGTACTGCGGTATGATGTTACGGGCTGCCATCTGAGCCTGCCTTGCCTTGCATTGTACTGTTTTATATTGTCCTTTGTATGGCATTGTACCGCTATATGATGTTACAGGCTTTCACCTAAGCCTGTCTTGCCTTGCATTGTACTGCTTTGTATTGGCCTTTGTATTGAATAGTACTCACGCGTAATGTTGTTGACGGCTCTCTGAGCCTGTCTTGCATTGTAGCGCCCTGTATTGTATTTGATCTTCTTTGTATTGCTCTGTAATGTTGTTGACTACCCTCTTATCCTGTCTTGCTTTGCACCGTACCAGTCTGTATTGTTAGATACTGCTTTGCACAGATGTGTAATGTTGTCGAGCGCCCTCCGAGCCTGTCTGGATTTGTACTGCACTGTATTGTGTTTTGTATTGCATAGTTCCTCTCCGTAATGCTGTTTGTACTCCGATCCTGTCATGCATTGTGTATTGCCCTGTATCGTGTTTGTGCTCGGTTTGTACAACTTTGTAATGTTGTAGAGCGCCCTGTGAGCACGTCTTGCTTTGTTCCACTGCATATCGTGCTTTGTATTGAATTGTACCGCTCTGTAAGGTTGTCGACGGACACGTGAGCGTGTCTTGCCCTGTATCAGCCTGTCTTGCGTTTAATATAGCTTTGTACCACCACATAATGTTTGCGACTCCACTCGGAGCCCATCTTGCTTTGCGCCACCGTGTATCTTGCTTTGTATTGGGTTGTGCCACTCTGTCATGTTACAGTTGGCTCTCTGAGACTGTATTGTATCGGCCCATACTGTGTTTCATCTGGCTTTGTAAGGGTGTATAACGCTGATCGCTTTCTGATCCTGTCTTGCACTGCAGCGCCCCGTATTGTGTTTCATCTCAGTTTGCACTACCGCACGGCGATGTCGACTGGTCTGCGAGCCTGTCTTGCATTGTACTGCACCATATTGTTTTTTGAATTGCATTGTACCACTCTAATGTTGTTGACAGCCCTTTTATCCTGTCTTGCATTATATTGTCCGGGCTTGCATTTGACATTGCTTTGTACAGATGCACATTGTTGTTGAATGCCCTCTGATCCTGTCTCTCATTGTACTGCAGCATCATGGTTTGTATTGCATCGTACCGCTCTGAAGCATCGTCGACTGTGATGTGAGACTGTCTCCATTTGTATCACTCTGCTTTGTGTTTGATGTTGCTCTGTACCGATGCATATTGTTATTGACTGCCCTCCGAGTACCTTTGCATTGTACTGCTGTGTATCATGCTTTATATTGTATTGTATCGCTCTGTAATGTTACGGATGGCCGAGACTGTCTTGTGTTGTACGGTATCGCCTTGCATTGTGCTAGATGTCACGTTGTACCACTGTGTCATGTTGTCGAGAGCCCTCTGAGACTGACTTTAATTCTAATGCAATGTATTTTGCTTTGTATTGCATCGCACCGCTCTGTAGCATTGTCGACTGCCACATGACGCTGTCCTGCCATGTGTTACTGTGTATTGCATTTGGTATTGCTTTGTACTGATGTATAATGTTACGGACCGCCCTCTGAGGGTGTTTTGCCACGTACTGCTCCGCATCATGCTTTGTATTGTGTTGTACCGCTCTGTAAGTTTATGGAGTGCTTCCTGAGGTTGTATTGGTTTCCTCCAAACTGCTCTCCGTTGTGCTTTGTATTGCATTGTACCTCTTTTTAATGTCACAGACTGCTATTTAAGCCTGTCTCGCACAGCTGTGTATCATGGCGTATTGTGTTTTGTGTCATATTGTACCAATGTACAATAGTGTTGACCGCCATCTGAGCACATCTTGCATTTGCAGGGTCCGTATTGTATCTTGTATTGTAGCATCATTTAACTGTATCAAATGCTGTTAGAGTTAGTATCGCACTGCCTTGTAGGGGTCTGTGTTGTTTTGTACTGTTCGGTTTGGTGACTTTGTCTGCCGTCTGTTGTCTTCCATTTTATTGAGACGTATTGGATATAGTGTTGCCTTGTACCGCTCTGTCCCTGTCTCGACAGCTGTCTGAGGCTGTCTCACATTGTACTGCTCCCTGTTGCGCTTTATTTTGCACTGTGCTGCCATCTAAGCTTTGTTTGCATTGTCGCGGTCCATACTCTCCTTCCTATTGCATGGCAGTAGTCTAATTTGAGCGACCGCTAGGTGAGATGGTTTTGCATCAGATTGCCGTATCTTTTGCTTTGTCCCCACGGTAATAAAAGCCTGCAGTGCTGTGTCGGATGTGTGCGGTAGATGGCTCATGCTTGTGTTGTATGGTATTGCGTAGGCAGTCTAGATGCTTAAGGTGTGTTTGTCTCCCTACATGTGAGATGTTACTGAGGTAGAAGTGGACTGTCAGTTAATGTGAGGTGTGAAAGCAATGCAGGTAGCATTTTTGAATTGTTCTCTCAGGCTATGCATTGCAAATCTTTAAAAAGAGTAGAGGCGTAGGGGTTTGAGGAGTCCAGGAACGGGCCTCAGAGCAATCGGGGAGAACTCGATAGCCCCTGGGTGTGCCACTCCCTAGGAGCGCCACGGAGACGAGGCGGGGGCCCATTTTGTCAGGTGGGTGGGGGAAGGTGGGAGTTCAGAGCACGGGGCAGCTGAAGGAGCGGTGTGTTTTGACCGTGTGTGGTGTTGTATGCGTGTGTGTTGGTTTTGAGGTGTGCTTGTGGGTGGAGTGCGGTGGTGTTTCTTTTGCAGGTTGGTAGGTAGGGCCAAGAATTACAATAAAAAAACCCCAGCCAGGGGATTTTTTTTCCGTTCCCCCGGCTGGNTTTTTTTTTCCTTTCCCCCGGCTGGGTTTTTTTTCCCCCGGTCCCGGCCGCTCTGCGAGGCGAGAGTCATCGCCAAAGTTTGGGTGGCGGTCGGCTCGGGGCTGGGGTTTTTGCAGGCAGGGAGCTTTTTGGCGGTTCTGGTGTGCGGCGCTCTCGGGGAGCGCTGCAGAAAGGGGGTGACGGCCCATTTTGTTGGGTCGGTGGGGGGAGCTGGAAGCGGGGCGTAGGTGTGGGAGCGGTGTGTTGGTTTTGAGGTGTGCT
>VZSF01009525.1:391571-478069 GCA_013398295.1 Chionis minor | reverse complement strand
CGGCAGCAGCAGCAGCAACAGCAGCAGCGGCACCAGCAGCACCAGCAGTGGCAGCAGCAGCAGGACCGGCAGCCGGAGGAGCAGCGGCGGCAGCAGCAGGAGGCCTTTCCGCCGCTGTACCCAGACCTTAAAGTAAACACACCTCTTAAAAGCAAGCATTTCTGTTTGCTTCCCCCCCCCGGGCCCCCTCCCGGCTCCACGGCCTCAATGGATCCAGCCGCCGTGGCAAGCGGCGTCGCTTAGGGGCTCAACAGCCTCGAACCGCGCTCTGCCGCCTTTATTATTTTTTGTATATACGTATATATTTTTTTAAAAAAATTTTTTGCAGGACTAGGCTCTTCCTCTCGTGGCGTGGCGGTGGGCAGAGCGCTGTCCTCCCGCTCCACGCCAGCGAGGGGAGGGCCAAGCCCTGGCTGGACGCCTGTCTTCCCACGGAGGGGGGAGAGAAATTTATGAAGAGAGCTTTTTGTTTGTGTGTAGCGTGGAGGGTCAAATTCCAAAGCGTCCTGCGACGTCTGGGGGTCAGAAGTTGCGAGCGCTTGAAGAACTGGATCCCTCGGCCCAGGTTGCCAGGGATATTTAGGTCTTTAGTTCCCGTTTTGGTTAGCGCGAGCACCTGAGCAGCGGAGTGTTTGAGGCTTGTTTGTTTAGACACAGAGCTCAGGTGAAGCGATTTCGGGAGTGCAGAACTTTGCTCCCAGTTTGCGCGCAGTTCTGATGTGTAGCCCAGTTAGACCGTGCTAAGATCTTGCAGGCAGCAGTCTCTTGAACGTCGGAGAGGTTGTAAACTACAACCTCAGTTTCTGGAGATGAAATACGGCATGTTTAAGTTTATAGTTGTTTTATTTAAGTCTTGAAGGGTTTGCGTATAATACGCTTTGCAGAATGCCTGCATTGGTACCATAAAAAGAGAGTTGAGCGGAGCAGCAACATTTAAATTCACCCTAACACGGAAACAGTGACTTAATTATAAAAGTAGCAGAATTGATCTGTGAGGCAGATGGCTGCTGTCTGAATCGCAGTCTTTCCGTGCCACCAGCCCCTTCGGAGACATCGGCATCCTTCTCTGGCCCCTTTTGGTAACGTCCCACTGGGGAATTACTTCCCGTGCCCTGTGTGTGGAGTGGTTCCTTTTCACTGGTAAAAGGTGGTGGAAGGTCTGAGAGCGGCGGCTCCTTCGACACCGCATCGCTTTAGCGATGAACACCGCGGTTCTTCCGCTAGGTACCGGCGCGGCAAGGTGCCAGCCTGGTGTCCCTCTGAGGCTTGGGGTCCCAGCTGGTCAGCAGAGCGGTCACCCGTTATATTTGACGTGCATCTTGGCGGTGCCACCCACTCACTGACCACAGAAGTGGCAGATTTCAGAAGATGTTGAGTCGGCCTGTCGCAAAGAGCGGTTCATCACAGGCCATGTTACATGGAAAGGGGTAGCTAAGAGGGATGAGAAGTAACATACCGGCTGTTGGGAAGGGGGTGAAGGACCCCATTCTCCGTTGCATGGAGGTTCTTTGATACGTAGGACCAGGTGGAGTTAGAGGAGAGTCAGAGTCTTAATGCACAGTTGAGAAAATGATGTGGAAAAAAGGGAGCTAAGATTCGAGAGGGAATGGAAATATTTTTGGAATAGAAAGAGTCTACAGTAGAAGAAGGGGCTTTGTGTAAATAAATTTGCAGCCAGGCTATGTGTGCCTTAAATTAAAACATATATTTATTTATGTATATTGTGTGTATATTAATAGAAGTTTAAAAACCAAACGGTGGGGAAAAGCTGACAAATGAAGAACGTAAAATTTACCGTGACACCATCCTCTCTTGAAGAGGAGTATCGGCCCCATGGTATTAAAACTGCTGTGAAAACGTCTCCGTGATACAATACTTGGGGTATCAGCAACCCTGTGGAAGCTCACATGTTGTAGAGGCAGAGTACAGATGGCATAGAAGGCAGAGTGGTTTGCACCTGCATGAAGTGGGATAATTTTCGTTAAAGAGGAGATAACCGTTTTGGGAAGTTACACGGGATCTCACGAATGGATGTCCTAGGGCTGTGTGGGAAGAGTGGAGATTAGGGTTGTATGACTGTCTGCCCAACCAAGAGGTTGACAGCGACTGTTATATATTATGGCAGAGTAGAAAAGCTGCAAAAGTAGGAAATACGATGATAATGGGAGGCTTCAGTTGCCCCCACGTAGATTATGTCATGCTCCAACATGAAATTTGCCTAGGTATTAATTTTTTCACATGCCAAAAAAATCCTGCTTTCTAGGTGTAGCTTGTAAGGGTGCTCTGTGGGTGGCAACTCTGGACAAGGTCCTGGCCAGCAAGAATTAAATTCAGAATTTTACAGTAAAAATGCCAGCCAACTGTGACGTGACAGTGATCATAATGGATTTTGAATCAATGTTTCTTCAGGAGCAATAAAGCCAGGGGGTCTTGTGGCAGCGTTTTAATTTTCCAAAGTAAATCTTCATAAACCAGGTAAAAAAAAAAAAGAATAAAATGGTGCGAGGCAGACAAAAGTGTAAAATATTTGCAGGTGGCATGTAGTTCTTCAAAGACACTGTAGTAAAGGCTCAGGGCAATTGCTTGGCATCTGTCAGAAATACTAAAAGCTGAGCTGGCTGACAATCAGGGTAAAGGAGCTCAGTAGGAGTAAAAAGACCTCTTTCAAAAGTTAAAGCTTTGTCTCCAAATGGAAAAGGTGGGAAAGAAGTAAAGTCTGTGTTGAACACAATAAGGTAGGCCAGAAAGAGTCCTGGAAGAAGTTGCTAGAGGCGTGAAAACAATTAGTAAATCCTCTTTCAAATGCATCAAAAGCAGGAAGCCTGCTGGTAAGTGATCCACGTGTAGAAGGAGTGCCCAAGGAAGATAAAGTCATAGCAGGAGAGTGGAACAAATTCTTGGAGCCTTGCTTCACCGAGGAAGAGTTGAAGGAGTTTTCCATTGCAGGAGGCTTTTTCTTTTTTTCAAAGGAGTGAGCCTGTTGGAGGATTTCTCCCAAATAGAAGTGTCTGTAAGAGAAGGTATCAGAACGAGCCATTAAAGATGAAGTAGGTGGCAGGACAAGATACTTGTCGAAGAGTTTTGAAGGAACTTCAAATACAAAATTGCTGATCCGTTGCCTGTTGTGTGCAACTCGTTGCGTGCGCCTGCCTTGGTGCTCCAGGAATAGAAGGTGACAAATGAGCTGTGGGTTTTTCAAGGTTTCTGGGGAGGCTGAGGACTCCAGGGTGGTCATTTTTGTTTGCTTGTTTGTTTGCCAGGGATTAGTGAATGGGATTAGTGAAGGTGGGTATGAATGTGATACCTTGACAAAGACTGGGCCTGGCTGTTGTCGAGGAGGAGCTGTGTGTCACGATTCTCCTGGAGTTCTCTGGAAGCCATTGCTGAGCTGTTGTTGAGGTCTGGTCGATAAAGTCCTTCTTAAAGCAGGGCCGATTTCAGCGTGGGATGGGATTGCTCCAGGGTGTGCGGTCGTGTTCAGTTTGCTCAGTGAAAGGAGGTTGCCAGTTGTCCCCCACTCCTGAGTCTGCGTCGGACTGTGGAAGGGGTAGGTGGTGATGTGACAAGCTTGCTGGTTGTATTAACTCATTCGGAGGACAAAAATCCCAAAGGCTGAACCGCAAAGGTTGCAGAAGGGTCTCCTATTGAAAGCCCAGATCTAAGTTTGCAAATGAAATGCAGTACAGACCATAGTGAGTGTAATGCACTGGGAAGGGAACGCCGTCTTAACCTTCTGTACACAAGGGTGAAGTTTGAACTGGCTTTTTACTCAGGAAAAGATCATACAATATGGATAACGCTATGCAAAGATAAGCTCTCTGCCCAGAAGTGGCTAAGAAAGTAGAGGGCAGGTAGGAATTATTAGGAAAGAGTGAAAAAAGAACTAGCAAACACTGTCGTGCTGCTATAAATTGATGTTGCTCCCCTCTCCTGAATAGCGTTAACAATTATTGTTCCTCCATCTCAAAAAGGACGTAGTGAAAGTTGATGAGCTACAGAGAAGGGCATCAAAGGCGATCAAGGGTATGAAAGAGCTTTTGTGAAAGAGTGAATAGCTTGGAAAAGGAGCAACTGAAGAGGATGTGGGGATGCTCTTTAAAATCATGTAGTATCACGAAGAAAGTAAGTAATAGTACAGATAAGATAAATGCAACCCAAATAAAACAATTGGGAGGCAGCTTCAAAGCGACAGGAGGTGTTTGTCCCGCAGTACATAAATGATGGTGTTCATGGCCACTGCGTGTGTGTTGGGAGTTTACGTGGGTTCACGAGTGATTAGGCGGTCTGCGGGAGAGAAACTTGCTGTGCAACTTAGCAGTCAGAACAGTTCAATATCAAATTTCGGGCACTGACTGCCCACAAATTACTGCAGATGCTGATCAAGAATTATTGCTGAAAACTACAAATAGAAACCCTCTCCACTGAGAAGCGCGCGCTACGGTCCATTTGCAGATAACATAGAGAAGCAAGACCGTGTATTGCCCATCGTTACGTGAATCTTGTGGCATAAGATCTTACGAAACTTCCAGCAAAAAAATGTTTTTATTATGGTCCTGTTTGAACCGTGCTTTGTTACCCCTGGACTTGTTAACCTGACGCAAGTTACGGTCAGGTTAAGTGCATCCTGTATGCATTGAACATCGCATAGGAGTGGTACCCCAGCGGAATTCCTCTGACGTTTGCAGGATTAGAACCTCAATTTATATTTTGTGAATCTTATATTGAAAGTCATGGTCCGTTTGTAGGTAAAAAAGTAAAATTAATCACGTGTTGCTCTTGCTTATCTCTGTAACTCAATGGTAAAGGCTGCCCTTTCGAAATTCAATTCTTCAAAGGCCTACAGTGATTATGATATTGAGGGCATAAACCATAAGGTAGTGTTTACAGTAAGTTTTATAGCTTACGGTGCTATAAACTGTGATTAGTGTAAAACATTTTCTGATTTTTCCTTTGAGATCACAAATGCAAAACAACAAATAAGCAAGCCAAAAAGATTCTGGGTACAGTGAACGAGAGGAACACATTTATTAAGTTGCATATTCCTCACGTATGAATAACATTACGGAAAAAATAATTCGGTGTAATTAAATAATTTCCCCTTGGGTTTTTTTTCTTTTTTTTTTCAGAAGTTTTGTTGGAACTGTATGAAGGTTCTTCCGTATATTGACTATGTGTGAACTCCTGCGTTAAGATTAAGAGATTAAGATAGCCAGTAAGAAAACCTGGAATCAGCAATTAACAGTTATTAACAGTTAGTGGAAGGAAGTGCATGTTAGCAGTTAAGAGTTTAATGTCTGCGCATATATATGTATGCACACATACATATCTACATATATGTATATATATAAATATAAAGGTAAATGTTTTGTATATAGCATAATTAATACATTGTACAGCACACATTTCTTATTGATAGAATGTAAAACAGTTTTAGCTCTTCCAGTTAGTGCCAGATACGTTTTCACTTTCTTGGAAGTTGATGGAAAGTTGCTGTTGTGGGTGTTTTTGTTTTTTTTTTTTTTGAATGAGCTAGGGAGAAAAGAAAGAAGTGGTAATCAGTAAAGTAATACTTGGTTTTTTAATGTGTAATACCCTGCCAGCCTGGCTTTGTGTGTATTGGAGATCCTCTGACCCCTTTGTTTGCTTGGGGGCAGATTGCAACACGTGTACCACAGCCGTTAGTACAAGGCAGAGGTTGTGTCTGATTGCAGCTTGGACACAGGCATCCAGGAGCAAATCCGCCGGCGTGTGGCATGTTGTTTCACCCAAGGTACACAACTAAATTCTAATTTTAAATGATTTTGACGTTCAATTGCTGCTGCACAGGTTGCTAGCTTTCAAGATGAGCTTGGAAGTAATAATTTGCATATTCTTGCCCCTTAAGGAGTAGAGCAGATCACAGTTTGATAGTTTTTCAGCTACCCTTTACAGGTTTGGTTGGTAGCCCCCAGCATATCTGGTGTTAGGAACGGAGTTATGCTGTGGCAAAAGTATTTACATTTGTCCTTTAGTTTGAACTGCATGCGACAGGGCTTATTGTACAACCGTTTCCCTTCTGCTGAAAAATTATTTGAAATATTTTTTTATTTAAAGATTTACGTGCTTAACATCGATACAGCACAAAAGAAGGAAGTATCGCTTACAGTTTTAAGAAAATATGAAAGTATGGGGAACTTCTGCTTTTTGATGTGTACGGAGGGATATATTGTGACTTGAGGGGCTCGGTGAGTGCACAGAAGACAAAGTCTGTACGGAAGACAAAGTCTGCACTGTAATATTCCTCTTGATATTGGACATTGCCAGCATTACAGGCAAACCTCTTGCAGCTCAATCTAAGCATGGTAATGCATTAATTCCTTAATAAGTTCGAGTAGTAGTAAGTTTAGGTTTTTATGTGCATTTTGTGCTTATATGTAACATGCATTTGGGGTGTGATGTGGGCTTTTGTGCATTTGGTGCTCTTTTAAGGTGGTTCATTGAATCATGTAAATGTGCTTTATGTGCAACTGAGAGATGAGTCCAATGGAAAATACTAAACTACTGAATAGAATTGGATGTGGTATATACCTTTGTAAAGAAAAAATAAAAGCAAACACCCCCTACCCCCAAATGCGTTCCAAAATTTTGACAGCATTTTATAAAGTTTATCTAAAGTAAAAATAATTCCACAGCAGGAAAAAGGGTGGGATAGGAGAGTGATGTTTTTAAATTACTGAAAGCTTTGCTGCAGGATCCGAAATCCCAACAATGTTACTTGAAAAAGATGAAAGCAAAACTTGAGGATAAAATTGAAACCAATGATAAACAAAAGTGAAACCGACTCCATTGGTTTTCACTTCCCAGTTGGCTAAAATGAAAGAATAAACACAGAGCAAAGACGCATGAGAGCTGAACTTGAAAGAATTATTTCAGTTTTATTTTTTTACTTCATCTGCTGGTAAATTTGACTTCTGCAGTACTAACAGTCCTTCTTTAGCAGACTACACAGTAGGGAGGAGGAGTTGCTCTCCCTGGTTTCTCTGGGTACCGCTTTTCCCATGTCGGTGGTGCGGCCAACAGCCCCGCAGTACGGGAAGCGACGCCTTCGTTAGTCACGGAAGTAACGTTTTGAAATGCTGTGGCAAACGCGTACAGAAAGGACGGTGGAGGTGATGACATCCAGTATGATGAAAGCGAGCCATTCAGCTGGTAGGTGCGCTTGAAATTTATTCCTGTTGAGATGTGAATCACTAATAGGGTCCGATATAAAATATTTGATGGGCTTTTTTTTGCTCCCCTCACCTTTGGGGATGACCTCACCTTTGGACCTCCACTTAGATCTGGGTCAGATCAACACTAACCAAAAGATGTTATCAGATGTCAGCTTTGCTGATGACATAAAATGACTGTGAATGGTTTCACTCCATTTCCACAGATCAGTCAGCAGCTAGCAGCTCCTTTTTGACCTTGAGAACACGTTGGTGAACTAGTCAAAAGATGGCCAAACATTGGGTGGCCATGGCATCTCGAATTAATATCCTTCTGATACGTAGAGGCGCATGCTCCTGGGCTATATCGACCAAAATGTTGGTTGGGTGTTGAGGAGAAGCTTGGACAATTGCTGCTCTGCTGAAGCCGTACTGGGGTGATATGAAAGACTTTAATGCCAGAGGTCTAATTCTCACACGTTTGCAAACATTGCATTCAAGCATATCAGAACTAAATTCTTTGGATGCCAAAACTGTTCTGGAGATTTGAGATTGATGAGGGAAGCTGATGAAGACTAGCTTTGTTTAGTTTAATAATATTTTTCCGGCTTAGATGAGAAATGAAGATGAGTTCAGTGGTCTCACTCTAGCTCAGTAGTATTTTGGGAAACTTGCGAGATAGAAATAGCTGCTGCAGATCAGAAATTGAGGCTGTCTCATTGCTGCTGGTCTGTGGTGAACGCAAAAAACTTTAAGAGGACATTTTGTAACCGATCCTATTAACTATTCATATCTCAACATGAAAGTGAGTTAAGGAGTTGCTGTATGTCCTGTGGCAGTGGAAAGAATAGCATTTTTATAAAAAGGAGAATTACATCATACCGTTTCAACAAGCATCAGTATTAAGCATTTAGCACTTGGCACTCTAAGCGCAAGCCTTTAAAGTGCAGGCACAAAAGAAAGACATTTCTCTGTTAACTTCTCCTCCAGCGCCGAGCAGTATCTCTGTAATAACTAATTCAATTTAATTTTTTTTTGTGCTCAACACATCTGCTTCTTTCATGGTGCTATTTTTGTAACCGTAAATAAGTGCATGTGACAGACATGTTTCCAGCTCGCAGTGTGGATGATTCAGAGGATCCCAGCCCCCAAGTCTCTGCCTGCTGTGGTCTGTCTGTAAAGCAACCGTCTTAAGTAAGCGTGAGAGTGCTTTTGCAAATCCGAAATAGCGTCTACTTTTCTTTAGCACCTTCTCTTGCAAGTAAAGGAAAAACTGCATTCTTGAAAGGGCCGGTTTTGGTGCTCGCTGTGAGGTTAAGCAGAGGTAGTTTATGTCTTTTGCTCTCGGTTCTGGGTGCTGTGCTAGCGATTAGGAGTTTGGGTAGCAAAAGTGTAGGTGTGGGTTAGCTATTAACTTCAGCGGCAGAAACTGCCCTTGCCCAGACAATAAAATGAAAGCTTTAAGCAAATATTAAATCGCACTTTAGTGTAGTGTGCAAATAGTTTTTGCTGTGTGTTGCAGAACAGTATGTTATACAAACAAAGGGAGCTGTGAGAAACAAGCCCAATCCCAGCAAGGTGGATTACATCAGGTGCAGGTCATGGCTGGTGAACGTGAAAACTCTTCCTTGAGCACATTTCTCAGTGTTAGCTATCTGGAATAATTTTTCTGCCTCTCTGAGTGCTTCTAAAATGTCATTGTCTTCTCCGCAGTCCTGCCCGCGCCTCACAAGCCACCAGTGTGGGAACATTAAGGACTTGTGTTTTACGATGGCTGCTTTTCTCATATAGAGCACCCTATAAAGTACTGACCCTGTACTGAGGCAGAGGAATGCTAGACGGGACGCGGAAATGAGGTCTGCCCAGGCTTCAAAAAGTATTTTTACTGTTTAAGATCCTGATCTTGCAGGTACTTGCGTGTGTGGTTTTCCGCTGCGTCCTGCATCCACGCTGCTTTCAGAGGGAGACATGTAGGAACCCTCTTGTGCTTGTTAAAATTAGGCACGTCTTCTGTAAACCTGGTCATGGAGCACATAAGAGTGCTTTGGTCGAGCAGAGCCGTGGAGACACTTAAAAAAATGCTGTGGGGTTGCATCAGTATGATAAAAGAAGTGATTCTTGATAATTGTTTGAGCCTTATAGCCTCCTAGTTTTCACCAGGCTGGAAAATTCTTTATGAATCAGGTGTCAAATGCTGAGTTTTTGATGGCTTTCAAGAGCGCAGAGGGGTTGGCTTCTGTGGTGGATACCGACTTGACACAGCTGAGCAGCAGCAGCAGCTATTACGTGTGGGTATTCAGGATCGGAGTCGCGTGTGAGCACTTAAATCTGGAGTAAAATTGATTTATTGGGGGATAACTGCTCCCCATCCCGAGGAATTAATTATTCCCTGACAACCATGCCAGCAATTTTCTTGTTGTAAACGAGCCCTTCCCAAACTTGTCCAAGTGAAATACAGCTCTACTACTGAAAAGTCACCACTGTGTCTCTTCTAGGCAGCTTTTGGGGGGAAAAATAGTAATCGCATGCTGTGGACCATCACTTGCGTTGTCATCCTGGTGCGACCAGAATCTGGCATCTTCATCTTCACTCCAGGCAAGACCTGGGAAACAAAGGAAAGGAACCCCCAGGAGACACAGTATTCCTTTAAAGCTGAAAGTAAAGCAGTCATTCTGTATTGCCACCAGACTCGCGGACACTCGTGTGCATGCAGATGATTGTTGTGGTAGGGGTGCTGTGGGGAGATGGTCTTTAACAATCTATTTGTTAGAAGCCTGGGCCAAGTTGCCGGCTGATGGAAGCGGCGGCGACGCCGTAGAAGTGAATGGGCTCAGCCACAGACGTGGTGTTGTTCAAGTGTCATGATAACGTCCAACACAGGAGCTGGTGCAAGGGAAGTTTTATTGTACTTGGTGAGAGGTTGAAGCGTTGTTTCATTGCAGCTAAGTCCAGAAGCGAAAAACCAGCCTCCTGGTTCTGTTGTATTAAAATAAGATGGCTTTTCTTCAGCGTACTTGAGGTCTGCAAGTCCGAGGGCTACCTTTAATGATGCCTGAGACTACTGCAAAATAACAACTCACGTCTTTGCTGCTGAGGGAGAATAAGCTGTGCATGGAAACCAAAGGAAAGAGTCTGTTTTGATGTGTAATGTCTGAATCCCAGCCAGGGTATGTTAACACCCTTTGGGTGGAACAGAAATGCTATAGAGCTGATGAAACAAACTCTGTATACAGTATGAGTTCCCATTGTACGTTTTCCTGGGCATGTTTATCATGCAGTCTGTAATGCTGATTTCAATACACGTTTGAGGTATTTGGTGCCTTTGCTTTGTTTGGGTTTTTAATGTTTTTTTCTTCAGGGAATGTTGGGTTGATCGGGCTGGGGTTTGCGCTCTGTCCCTTGAGGACACGAGGGCTTTTCTTCCTTCTGCCCTTCTGCGTCCGTGCTGGGTACAGCGGTGCGAGAGGAGGGCATGCGGAATGCTTCCCTCCTCTCCCACCTTCCCTGCGCCTCCCTACGGCCCGAGGTGGGCACAACCTGGCCCCTGCCAAGCGGGGGCTTGGGAAGTTGGGGAGCTGTTGCTCTCTCGAATCCGTCCTGCAGCAGCCTGGGTTTCCAGGTGTTTCACCACCCCGCCGAGCTTTCCCCTTCCCGGCCACGGTCCCATTGTAGCCCTGCCACGTGTGGTTCAGCAGCCTAGGGAAGCAGGTGGAGTATTGCTCGATGGTTGTACAGGTTCTTCCTAACAGCCAGGCTATATTACACCAGTCCGCCCGGAACCTGCGCCTTCCCACCCTGCCTGCTCCCCAGTTCTTGGCTTTCTGGCCTATCTTGATGGAGTTTCCCCCTTCCTGCAGGCACCTGAGCAAATAAGATACCACCTTTCCTGCCCGCGGTGAATTATTTTTCTTGGTGGTGGACAGGAAGGATATAGCATGCTCGCGGCATCTTTGCTGCAGCCACCGAAGCGTTAGGGAAGAGGAGGAGTACTGCCACCAAGAGTTACAGCCAACGCAGGAGCCGGGTCCGTGGAGCAGTTCGGCCGTGGGATACACTGTAAGAGAGCACAAGGCAAGAGGAGCTTGGTGGTCAGCAAATCCCCCAGCAGAATCGCAGTGTTTCCCCCCATCCCTCCCTGTTCAACAGGGCATCACTGGCAGAGTATTCTTAGGGAACAAAAGAGGCGCCATTATGTACAATTAAAAGACCACAGAGGATAGGTTTTGCTGTCTTAACTATTCATGAATCCAGAAAGTCTCTTACGGGGTTTTAGATGTGTTTTCTTGCTTCATATCTGGTTTTGACACCAGTAGTGATTGTATTTTGAACCCTTAACCCTTGCACCTGAGAGAGCAGCAATGCCCGCTTTTCCTCGTTTAGTAATCCTACTTTAATTACATGTTTTGCTGTCTGTTCCAAAAGAGATACGGATATTTGCATAATTTGGGGTTCTCGTAAAGAAAGCGTGTTAATTCTGCTTCCACAGCATCGGTGGTGAGATTCTCCTTCTCGTGGCAGATGGGAAGTGCACCGGGCAGGGGGGATTTCAGGTGTCTGAAATTGGAGCAGCTGAGTAAAGTGCCGTTCAGTTGTCTGTGGTTTGGCGTCAATCTTGCGTTTCTGAGGTATTTCTGAGCAGGTGGGGCCAGCAGGTTTTCTTTCCCAGGAAAAGTCTCTATCCCTCTGGCGAGCTTGACTTCCAAGTAGGACTTTGCTCAGAGTATGTACGGTTAAACACATACTTACCTTTGAAAGGGGCATCCACGGTGGAATTGTTGAAAAATCTTGCCCTATATGCAAATTCGTATATGAAAGCAGAGTGTGAGCTGTGACCAAGGGACAGAATTTTGCGCCAAGTACTGTTCCTTAAAATAAGATCATGTTTCCTTGTATCCTGGAACAGTCCTGGCACAGGGACAAATACAGAACCCAGTTCTCTGAATCCTAAAATTAGCGTATGGTCTCATTTCAGCATATCTGTTTGGTCACACAGGATGATTGATGCTTTTCTGAACTGCATCAGCCTTAACAAACAAAGGGAATAGTTTAAAAGTTTATCAGCAAGGCACAAGTACAAGATAACTTTTGTAAGAAAAATATTGTCAGTTCTGTATTTGCAGAGAAAAGAGAAACAGATACCATGTAATATTCTTCGCAAGTCCTCTGGGGAATGGATGTTTTTTCACGGCTTTGGAGAAAGGCTGTGGCATACTTCACAAATGCACCTCAAAGTATCTTATCCCACCTTACCTTCTCACAGCTATTAATAACAATTTCATGTACTGGTAAATCTTTTAACTGGGTACTTTGTGGCGGGGAAAGAAGACTGCTTTTTCAGAATTTTTTTTTTTAAGCTTCCTGGAAATACATTAAAAAAAAATATCTGTAGGCGTAGAGTAGCTTGTGTTTTTGGGATAACCTTTGTGCCTTTTCAGTTATCCAGACGCTGTCAGAGGGAGCGAAACTGAAGGGAAGAGGACATCTCGTACTGCTCAGATTTAATGCCTGTCGTGCCATTGCTTTCGCTTTCTGTCTACAGCGGCCATAATTCTAGTGAAGAGCTCTTCATTCTCAAAGGTTACACTTTCTGTATGGCAGGAGTGTTTTCTCCGTCAGGGGAAAAACAAAAGTCAGACTTACGAGAATGTTTTAGCAGAGAGTAGGGAGGACTACAAGCTCTTTATTGAACATTATGGAGTGAAAATATTTATATATATACACAGATAGATTGCAACCATCACTTAGATATTTTCTAACGTATCTTTCAAGATGAACAGCTCTTAAAAATAATTAATATTTTTCTAATATGTCTTTAAAAAATAAAAGACTGCTGTGAGTTTCCTTCTAAAGAGTCTTGCATAAAGAATCGTAGAAAAATACATCGTGCGAAGTAGCATAGAGCTGAAATTCAGTATGATTTATTGTGTCACAAGGATGCTGTGCTGACAGCTACCTGCTCAGTGCCCTTCGTGTGACTACTCCCAACAACTTTGTTGTACCCGTGCTTCCCTCTCTTACGCCGTTGTGACTCTCCTTTCATCTGGGTCTGTCTAGGAAGTTGACTTGCGTGCCTTGTGCCAGGCTGCTGGTGTGATTCCCGTGTAGAAAGCCCATTTTTGGGTGCACCGAGTGGTAGCAGGAGCGGTGTTATTGACTGGCCTCCTCCCGGTCTCCGCGGTCCTAACTGGGTTATGCTGGCCTGGCTTCGGCAGATCCTGTGCTGTCTGCCCTCTGCAGAACGCTTCCTCCGAGTCATGTCTGCAAGGTTGGGAGAGTTTACCGCTCGTCAGGGGGTAGCCTCCACCATGGGTTTGTGGTATATAGTTGCAAAAAAAAAACCAACCCAACAAGCTCAATTGTTGGCAGGGACTAGCACAAGTAGTACGGTAAATAAACCTTTGAAAAAGGTAAAAATAGTCCCTCCATAAACGGTGGCGTCAGTGCATCTGTGAGCCCTGCTTCTTGCGTGGGGCTTGGCACCTATTTGGGAATAATTTTATTGATGTCTTAACGTGTGTCGACATGTTGAAGCTCCTGGCACCAAAAAGGCAGCTGCTACTGACTGCGGCCCCCTTTAAAAAGGAGGCGGGCAGGTGATAAAAATGGAGCAGAAAAAGGGGAAATGATATTCGCGGAGCTGCCAGCCTTAATACTTTTGTAGGAGGTACGGTTAAAAATTGTGGCCCTTGAAGCTGGCTGTCTTGTTAAGAATGACAAGCGTTCATCAAACGGGATCCTGGCAGGTTAGCCCTCCTTCCATGTCTAAATGAGGTCCTGTTTTCTTGTGGGGTATAAAGCTGCTTTCTTGGGTCCCATCTGCATGAGCAGTTGACTGTGTTCCTTGGCGGTTATTCTTCCCTTCCCCCACCATGGGACAGTGCTAAACCGGAAGAAAAAACAAACAATTATTTTCCATGTCATGCCAGAAAGTTTGACTCCGGCATGGCTCTCTGGGAGCGTTAAGCATTTTCCCGTGCTCTCCCCAAAGAGGTGCTGGGGTTCAGTAGAGTCCGAGTTTGAAGGTGTGGTTGAAGAGCAGAGGGGCTTCGTTAGCGGTTTTCGATTATGGGGTTCCTCCCTGTTCTCTCCAGCCGCTTGTTCCCACTCCCATGCTATCCCACATGCCTGTGAGCAGGATGAGAGCCATGATCTGGGTTCAAACAGACCAAAAAAGCCTTACGGAAAGAGGTGTTGTCTGTGAACCTGCCGAGTTCCCAGGTCTCGTTCAGAAAGCTGCCTACGCAAAGAGTAGCGTTAGCATCTGACGGAATTGGGATGGCACCTCAGGGTGGGGGTGATGGAGTGATGGAGGGAGAAGTGCTCCTTTGCCACTGGTGGAACTGGAGCTGCTCCTTCCCCCTGCAGCCCCAGCTCTGCTCCTCTCCCCTACCAGCCCGGCCATCTCCGGCCATGGTCTCTCCAAAGTGGAGGAATATGGTGCCAGGTGACCCAAGGAGGGCATTAAACCATTTTTCTCCCAGTTAACCCGAATGCGAAGGTTCAGGCTGACAAAGGTAACTGGGCTGCTGGAGAGGTTTGCTCAGGGCAGCAGCACCCATGGCTCAGGAGCTCATGGTGGTGGGAACTGGGTGCCTTGGCAGCTCTGAAAATACTGGTAGGGGTCCACCTGTCCCGAGACACCGGCACGGAGCTTCTTCTGCATGTGAATGTGCGATGCTAACGCTGATCAGGAATGGGAGATAGCTGCATAGGTGCTCCCGGTTTTACAGCCTGCTTCAGGTTATAAATGTTGATGTTTAGTTCTCCTTACAAGGAATGACTGTTCCTGCTCTTTCCTTTCCGCTGGGTACGCTGGCGAGAGGCTGGAGCGAAGGAACCTGGCATGCCTGCTGTTTTGTATGGCTCACCTTAGTTTCTGGCTTTGTGGGTTTGCTTTAATGTATTCTGATGGAGAGGTGAAGCTGGCTTGGTGTTAGATGATGGCCCTTGAAACTTTACATGCTTCTGCTGCCTATTTTGGGGAATTTAAAAGGTTTTTTCAAACTTGAATGACTCTAAATGGCAGAAGGTGATTGTCCGGGTGCTCACTGATGGATGGACTTCAGGTTCTCCCACCTGGAGCCATCAAAATAAGACTTCTAAGTGCACCCACTAACCCTGCATAGGGACAGACAGAGGCTACTTCCAAGGAACTGCAGAAGTTAATGTTTCTTTCCCTACAAATAAATCATGCGTTTGACAGCTCGGGAGGGGAGATGCGGCACCTTCATTTCCCACAGGCAATGGCTCGGTAGAGTTGACTTGGTATTTTCATCACAAGGATGTTGTTGAGGTGCAACTACCAAAAAACCTGCTGTATTTTAGCACTGTTGTGGTCAGTGCTGGCCTGAGGCAGGCAAGTCTGGGGGTGTCTTGTGAAGACGTCAGGCTTTATTTTCTGCAGCTTGTGCTCTTAGAGGAGCATGGGGAGTGTTTCCGTGAGCAGAAGCACGCTGTGCTCCCCACCCTGTGAAAGACGTTGCCCTGGAAGGTGCCCACCGTCCCTCCGGCTGAACATCACTGCGGGTTATTTTTAGCTGGGTTTGGTTTTACTTTCGGATAAACAGATCTTGGGAGCCACTCCTCCCTTCTCACAAGCCAAACCTCTTTTCTGATTATCTCGGGATTAATTGTCCTTGGTGTGGGTGATGGATGCGAAGGTGTGTGCTGACAGCTGTGGGTGCTAATCCCGGAGGAGTCCCGGGGTGCCGAAAAGGAGACTGAGCGCCACAGCATCTGCAGGCGAGCAGCTGGGGAAGCCCCCGGGGATGTGGGAAGGAAGAGATGGCTGGCTCGAGAGTGCTGTTTTGGGCAAGACCGGCTTCCGTATAGTAGCGATGTTGGCAGCGTTCTCGTCTCCTGAAATGTGTTGCTTTTGCACAAAGGCAGCTTCTGTTTCTCCTGCCTTGCCTGTCCCAAGCGGGATCCGTTGCTGCTGCCTTCAAGATGATTTTTCTGCCTTCTATCTAGTTTGTCCATTCAGATGGGCTTGAGATTTGTCTTAGGCGCTCATTACCCAGAAGATGAGTCCCACTGCTAAATGGGAACACTCATATATTGAATGCTGAAGGTGATGCCCAGCGTTTCCAGGAATTGTCTCAAAGTGCATGCATACTTTAAGATATCTTACAGGGAAATGCATCTAAGATGATCGTTGCATCTACTTGTTTCTTCGTTGTCAGACAAATGGAAATTTGCTCGCATTTTTAGTACGTTGCCATTTATTTAGTACATTGCCATTTGCATTTCTTAGCTTTGACCCAATGTGTAGTAGGGGAAGATGGTACAGATCTCCTGTAGGTACTCTGCAGCCTGGATGGCAATTGTTGGTGCCAAGCGGAGGGGGCTGCAGCGGCACGGCCGGCTGCTTGCCACCATCCCGGGGGCCAAAAAAACTGCACCCGCGTTGCCCCCGCCCAGAAAACAGCTTCCCTCTAGCGCAGAGAGGGGGTTTGCACAAGGGGCTCAGCCGCTGTCGGGTTCTGGGGTTGGCTGTTTTTTCGTGTCTGACGTGAACCTGAAAGGGAGCTGAGCAGTCGCAACCATTTTCTGAGCTGGTTTAGAAATTCGTAGTCACTGGGAAAGGCTGCGGCTGAAGCACGGGTCACCAGCTCCACACAGTAGTAAATAAAATGCCGATATGTTTGCCTAGAGATTAGGGTGAGCATGGCTGCTGGTAAATTCTCTGAACACATCAAAGAACCTTATTGTTGCACTCAGGTTTTAATTCCTTGTTAGTTTCAGGAAATACATGTCCTCAGAGCAATGAGAGGAAACTTTGAACGTTTTTCTTCCTCTTGTGCTGGGTGTGGGCCTGGTACTGCCTAATTGTTAGTCTGTCTGATGCCTGTACTCCCATAGGAAGCCAGAACAAACCCATTTACATTTGTGTCATTGCTGCGTGCATTCAAATACGTGGCCTACTCATTTTCCTTTCTCTTTTTTATTTTTTTTTTTTTTTTAAGATCAAAGGTGACAAGAATAGCGGAGCAGAGAAGTTAAGAATGATGCAGAGAACACAGATGTGAAGAACAAAGGAGAGAGGAAGGAACTGAGCCTGGTGCAGAGGGGGAGAGGAGAAGAAGAAGCCTAAATGCAAGTACTTGAACGTGGAAATGATGGGTTGCAGGCTGCTTAACAGGAGTTTAATGTGGTGCTTTAATCTGCATCTAGTGCTGTTTGGCGCTTTCAAAGCGATGCCTGAGATAGGTTAATGTTTTTTAAATTTCTGCCTCAAGTTCCAAGACTTTGGACTCTTATGTCAATAATTTACAGCTCTAAACAGGGAAGTGACATCAGGGTCGTGTGTGTGTGAGAGAGAGAGAGGAAAAAAAACTCAGTTTGAATCTAAACTGAATAATACAGTGTGGCATGGTGCAGCTGAGGGGGCTGTAAAGCACTCTTGCTTCCTAGCTAAGCAGTATTGAAATGTAAAATAGTAGCTAAAAAATCAGTGACTGGGTTGATCAGAGAAAGCTGGAGGGAGAGAGTCAAACTGCTCAGCCAGAACCAAAGCGATCTGGTAAATTGCTGTGATGTAAAATGTATTTTTCATAATTTTAGTCAAATTTGTGGGACAGACACAGCCATTTGAAAGCACTCTTGTTAGCAGGTGCGTCATTTTAGCTAGTACGGTGACGCGCCTCCTGCATGTGAATTGTTTTGGTTAAATCTTTTTTTTGGCAAAAAAAAGGTCTTGTGCAAATGTAGGTATGTGGGCCAAAAAGAGGTCTCTTCAGGAGCATAATTGTTTTTCTTTGTGGCGTGTGCTATCCTGCCTGTATCAGCAGACAAGCTTTTGCCAATATTTATGCCAATTCTTCTTCAGGTGAAGGTTTTTCTAATCCAGGTGTACCAGAAGAGTGTTTTCTGCCATAGAGAAGGCTTTATCATCTCAGTTGCTCTTAGGGGAGGCTCATGCACAGATCCAAATTGGCTGTTATAACTGTTCGATGCTTGCAGAGCTTTAATAACTCTGTACAGCCTGGGAGTTCTGCCTGGAAAACAAGTAACCTTGTCCCTTGTTCCCTGCAGCTCCGTCCCAGGTGGGTGACAATGCCTGTCGAAAGGATGCGGATGCGCCCCTGGCTGGAAGAGCAAATCAACTCCAACACGATACCGGGGCTGAAATGGCTAAATAAGGTAAGGGAGGTGGTACAGGCTTGTGCGTGTGTTCCTGTGCTGAAGAGGGACTTGGTAGCAGTGCCTGAGGTTTGGATAGGTAAATCAGCTCATTGCTTGTTTTCAAAGGGGTGACATGGGGAGGAAGGGCAAAGCTGAATGCTTCCTGCTGAACCTGTTCCTCTGGCCTCGCCTGCCAGATCTGAGGTGCCCTGCTTTGGCCTGGTGAATTTGTGCCTCCTTTGAAAGCATTTTCCAACTCTTTGTTGTCGGACCAAGCGTTTCTGGAGACTCCGCTAGGTTGGGGTTTTTTTTAAGCTGGGAACAGATTGCTCACCAAGTCACGTCAGAGGGATGTGAACAAAATGCTCTCCTGAGGTGGAAGGTGGTATTCTCTGTTAGACTGGAGGAAGCAACGGTCTCCTGCTTCCGACTTGTGTGACTTCTCTGATACTTCTCAACCTGGGAAAAAACAGGGTAACTTTTCACCTGCCAGACCCAAACCTAATATTCCCTTTCCTGAGCTCTTCCTGTGAGCTCCAGACTCTTGGAGAGTGCAAGCACGGGCTCCAAAATGTCAGTGCCCAATTTGATTTTTTTTTTTTTTTAAATTGGCTCAATAAAACCAAGGAGTGTATTTGAGACTTTGAACAGCAATAAACCCTGGAAATACTGCATGCGTTCTGTGGTATGCAGGAGAGTAACTCAGCACGCTGAAAACCATGAAGCAGTTTTGGCTACAGAGGCTACTTCTTTATCAAAATGGGTGGAAATGCACAAAATCGGCCACAGGAACATAGGAGCTGCCACTCTGGTTAAGACACTAACTCAGTTAGTCTGGTATTCTCCCTATAGCAGTAGTTGTGGTACTCAGATGTTCATTTTTAGAGCTGAAGAATGGCAATTAAGATTGCTACTTTTTATTTCAGCTTTCAAAGCTAGAAATGCTCCTGACTATAAAATTATCAGGAGCCCTTTAAATTTCAGCTGCGAATTTTGTTTCTCAGGAACTTCCTGCATTAGTGACTCTCGCATGCTGTGGCTGGGTAAATAAATATTGCTTTATCCATTCCCTGGTTAGCTGCCCTGCGAATTTGAGTAGGTCCTTGTTCTTGCATAACGGGGTCACAGCTGAAAAGGAGGAAGAGACCAGTTTTTACTGTTGCCTTTGTAATTTGAATCCCACGTTCGGGTCCCTACGGATTCTTTTCCTTGAGTATCTCTACTTTGGTGTCAGGTCTCGCCTGCCAGCACTCCATCTCTGCCATTCTTTGCTGGGCATACCTGCCCAATCCTGGAATAATTTCTTTGCACTTAGTACAGCACAGTATTTCAGATTTGAGCATATTACTCTTAAATATCATGTCATCTCTACATTTTGTTCATGTAACCTTCTTTGGTACATCCCAAGAACGTATTTGCTTCCTTTGCTCTGCAGTGTGGAAACGCTGGCGCTGTGCTAAGGGCTTCATTCTTCCAAGTTCAGCCCAGCAGCTCATAAAGGCAGTTTACAAGGCATGTTGTGTTATTTAATGTTTGCAGCCCTCTGATCGTGTTGTTGCAGTGGATTTTGCCTTGTGCTTCTGGCATAAACTGTTTGCATGCAGGAGTCAGTAGGAGATTTTGTCCTTAGTTAGCATATTCTATATTGACCGAGGCTTGTTTCACAAATAAAGTATTTTGAAATCAGGGGGTTTTTTTGAATTTTTTTTTTTTTTTTTTTTTTCTAAAACCAAGCCCTGGCTGCTACCAGAAGGAGGGCACCAGGCTAAGTGGCCTGCCTTGAGGTTTATTAAACTCTGATTCCCCATTTTTGCCCTCCGATTTGTCATCGTTCTCGGTTGTCTTTATTGTGCTCAACAAGCTAATTGCACTTCTGAGTATTTCTGTTTAAAAATGTTTAAACATTCATTCCAACAGTGAATCATTAAACCAAAAATATTTCTATTTTTACTGTAAATCCTGACCATAAACAAAGCCATGCATGGAATCAATGATACAGCGTCATGTGTATCGCAGCCTGTTCTGTACCCACAGAACTGACTCCGGAGGCTGTAAGATTTTGGGATTTGTATATTTTAATCAGAGTTTGGCAAAGGACAGGTCATGGTATAGAAAAGAAGGTGGATCAGATTAGCAAGAGGCTCGTACTTGTCTGTGCGCACAGCTTCTAAGGAAATAAGATTTAAATACTAAGGAAACGAATACCATTCCGGGTTTGTCATTGGCTGT
Organism: Chionis minor; assembly: GCA_013398295.1. NCBI lineage: Eukaryota > Metazoa > Chordata > Aves > Charadriiformes > Chionidae > Chionis > Chionis minor. Next base: position 457,529 of record VZSF01009525.1, on the reverse strand, counting down.
CTCTTTTTGGGGAATTTTTCCAGACTGAGGAGGATATTAAACCTCTCTCGGTTAAAAATGACAAATCGGGTACAGCTGACTTACCTAATTCCTTCCCCTACTGTCAGTTGATCACATTGTACCTCCTGCTTTGTATGCCTCTCCAAAACAGAGCCCTCTCTGTAGGACTAAAAAAAATGAATACTCGTGTACCTTCCTGGTGAAAATGTTATCCTGGTGAATGGCATGAGGGAGGAAGGGAATTTCTTCACCCTCCCAGAGTGACAAAATTGGGAGGTGTGAAGGAAATTACATAGTTCAGTAGAGGGCAGAGGTGGTGTGAGGAGGGGGATAATGAGAGGTCAGTGTCCCTCGTGGATCTGGAAAAGGAAATTAGAGTGGAAACATTCAGAGGAGCTGTAACAGGAGTCGAGGGCAACCTGCTGCTTTGATGGATGCTTGGAATATTACCCTCCAGATGCCGCTATTTAAAATTTGTCCTGTGACTTTCCAGCTAGTACGTGATCTCATGCTCATTCACCTGCTCGGAGCGTTTTGCAACGGTAGGGTTGCAAGTGTTCGATACTATTTTCTTCCTCCTGCCTATTTCTAAGAATGTGACATCTTTTTCCTTTTGATGTCCCCACTGGGGTTTGGTAGCAATTCCTGTTACGCTGCAAAAGTTTTGTTGGTTGTACTTTTGACTTCAGGTGAGGCTAAAATGTCCAGTAATGCAGTGCTGTTCCAGACATCACAGGGTTTTCTAAATCTTAAGATAAAGCACTGATGAGCCTTTTCCTATTAAGGTCATTATTGGGAAGCATCGACTGAAGAAGGATGTAGGTAAATGTTTGAGAATATGTGAAGTCAAAAATTAGTACTTAAATAGAAAGCATCTACGTAAACTACAGTAGGACACACGACCACATGGCAGTGCTGCAATCCTGTGGGATTTCAGAGTAGATTTGATATTTGATAGTTGATGAGAAAAACTGTATTTTTTATAAAAGTATGTAAAATTGTATCTGTATTATAAAGTTATAATACATTTATCATACACATGGATTCTATGATTTTGTTATTTGTATTATAATTTGCCATTAAGACCATGGGTTTCAAGACATCTGGGATTGGAAAGAACTTTCTGTAATGGACAGAAACACTGTAATGAACACTTAGGCTGCTGTTGATAGTGTCCGGGCACCTTCTTTGGAGCAGTGAGTACGGTTGATGATGACAGGATGCTGTGTCTAAAGTCTTGGTCGGTCTGCTAGTTCCTATAGAACTTTTTGAATCATCATACGGAATATGAAATCCATGGTGTAACCTCTGTAGCGTTGTGTAGCATTGTTGCAGCCTCTCCCCATCACCAGGCATGAGATGACTTTTTAATCTGGCCAATTGTGAAAAGTTCTTGCTGATAGAAATTGTTTTCTGTGGAAGTACGGACTTTTTTCCATGCTCATTATAGTCTATGGGAGACTAAAGGCAAGGAAGCTTATTCTAACTCAGATGAATACAGTACTGTGGACCACAGGATAGTGGGGTTGGGGCTCCTACTTGGGAATGAGGAGAGCATCTCTGTAGGATGACTTAAGTATGTAGAGGGGAAAGAGTAAGGAGGCAAAAGGCATGTGAGATGAGTGTTGGGAATAGATTAAGAGAAAGAATTAGAGTGTGAGGGCTTGAAGGGGAATGAGAAATGTGTTAAATCTTTACGTTCACCAAATTAAAGATGTCCTGGTTTAAGACAGAACAGAGCCGATTTTCTTTTCAGTAATTTTACTTTTCAGTTAAGTGTCTTCTAACTAACTGCACTCTCTGAAACGAACAGCACGTTCTTCAGACACTGTCTCTTTCTGGAGTGATAAGGCCTGACGTTTATAGTTAATACCAAGGAATGGGATGCAGAGAGGCTTATACCAAGCAACCAAGGGCAGCCAACTCTGTTATTTGCCCCGTTGGAGGGTGGGAAGCGGAAAAGCATAGAGGGGTCGCACCTGCAGGGAGGAGTGGACAGGGCAGGTGACCCAAAACTGACCAACGGGGTATTCCATCCCACTGGCATCATGCTCAGGATAAAAGCTGAGGGATCAAAGGGTCAGCCTCTTTAATTCAATGCCTGACATCCAAGGAGGATTCTGTTCATCTGCCTTTGATCCTGATACACGTGTTCCTGATTCCAGTTCCTGTCTAGTCTCAAAGTCCAGTCTGAGACTTTTCCTGGTGCCTGCCGGTGACATGATCATCATCCTGGGAGCTCAGTACCAGTTTAGTATACATTGTAGATATTTCATTGTTTTCTTTTTATTATTAATATTACATTAAATAGTTTTAGTTTCTCTTCAACCCATAAGTCTTCTGGGAAGGGAGACAGAGTTTAAAAGAGCATCTGTCATTTGTTTAGTGGCCAACCCAGCACAGCCCAAACAGATTTATTGGCACCAGAGGTGAAGCCAAGCGAGAAGGGAATAATGCAGTTCTGAACAAGTGGATGTAAATGAGAGAAAGGATTGGAGACAAGAGTTGAAGGACGATACAAAATGCAGGCTCAAAAAAGAAAAGATCACATGAAAAGGAAGGGAAATACGCCTAACCTTGACATTAGTGAAATATTAACCAGAGAGACAAGGAGGAAAAGTGGTTGTTGGAGGAAGGGTAAAGGGCAAAGGATTCATCTCACCCGACCACAGACATCAACAATGCAATCGGTTAAACGAGAGCTGCCTGTCTAGAGCTGTTTGTAATCAATGGTCAGAAATAGGCTCTTTTGGGGTGCAGTTCAGTTGGTGTAGCTCAGGTGGCCACCTCAGGAGGGGGCTACATTTTGCCCTGCGAGTTCTCCTCACAGACAGAGAAGTGGACCTGAACCTGCAGTGGCAGTGTTTGTAGCGCATGATGTCTGCGTGTGAAGCCAGATAAGATCTGTTCCCCCCAGTATGGGAGAAGAAAACAAGTGCTGTGGAACAAACTCCGTTTGTACGGCTTTGCAGAAGTGAATGTGCAGAGTTCTAAAGCAGCCCTTGTAGGTCAGGGCATAGGAATTCATTCCTGTGTTGGATGACATAAAAGCACATCTGACCCAGCATCCGTCTGGCCCAGTGTCCTGTGTGCTTGTGGATGGAGTACATAAAACATGCTCTTCAAGCTCTGAAAGCCACTGGGCTCCCGGAGCTGGAGCTGCATTCCATTTCTAATCATTTTTATTAGTCACCGGTGACTACCTCCCGTGAGTTTTTCAGATCCCTTTGGGAATGAGTTTATACTTCCATCACGTAAGGCACACTCTGGTGTAACTACATGTTGTGTGTTAAAAAAAATAAATTATAAAGCACCTTCCTTTAGATTGCTTTAAATGCACTTCTCTTTGGCGTAAAGTTCCTAGACTAAAATACGTTCGACTGTCTTCAATGCCACCCCTTTACATGGACGTCCTGTATTTCTTATCCCCACTGGAGAGATGTCTAATAGTTGATATATTCGTATGTCTGTTTGCTTGGTGTATAAATTTGAGAGATCCCTTTCCTTCACTGTCCTAGTATTTTACTGCCTGAATTCTAAATCCCTTAAATTTGCTCTGCTCCTAGGGTTGTTTAGTTTCATATCTAATTTTTCTGATCATGAAAGTGCCTGTGCTGCCAAAACTAGCCTTCGCTTGAATGTTTAGAAATGTGTAGTGCTGCATGTTTTATCTGTGTCAGCTTGCAAAGCTGCTAGGCTCATCGTCCATGAAGGGGCATCTGAGTATTTCATACACTTAGGGCTGTATTCCGCTTTCGGTGACGCCAGTGGGTATTTTCCTGTCGAGTTCAATGACAGTGGCACTGGGTTAGAAGGAAGCAAAATACTTGCAGATGCTGGAACTGTGTTTTTAAATAAATGACTTAAAGTCATCAGAAGATCTCTCAAGTCAATCAGTGTTGGCATTTCCTGTTTGTTTTCCCTTCCAGGAGAAGAAGATTTTTCAGATTCCCTGGATGCATGCCGCAAGACATGGGTGGGATGTTGAAAAAGATGCTCCCTTATTTAGAAACTGGGCAATTCACACAGGTATTGGAACTCTCATTCTGCCGGACGGATTTTCACATTGTTTTCCCTTTTAAAGTTACATTTTCTTTCTTGCCTTTGCTTTTACTAACACAGAGAGTGAATTTAAGTCTCTAGATTTGTGGGAGGCTAAGTGCTTTTTTCAAGGGCTGCGATACTCTGCAGCTTTATCGAAGTGCCATAACTCATTTGCATTGAGGAACGCAGTAAAACTTAATTGATTTAAACGTTAACAAGATTGGGTTCAAAATTGTCAGGAGTAGAGCACGTTCAGCACTTTGTAGACTTGGGCCCTTAGGCTTTTTATGCCTTTCTGTGGATTTGAGCCAGACGTAATAAAGGTAAATGCTGTGCAAGCTTTTCCGCGTTGTTGTTGAGTCTCATCTGATTGGCGGTGCCCTGGGTCTTTCTTGAGCAGAAACCGTTCATCATGTGTTCTAGAAATGTGCATGGGAATGAGATCACAACACTCGCTCTTGCAACCTCAGCTATTGTTTGAATGCTTGTCATGGGAACCAAAGGCTGGTGCCTTGAAGTTAACCTACGCTGTTATTAATTCGCCTTAGGTTTTCAATTACACGTCGTGTGTGCCTAACTTTCTTTTCTTGCTTAGGAAAATACCAGTCAGGAGTAGATAAACCTGATCCAAAGACATGGAAGGCAAACTTCCGTTGTGCTATGAACTCTCTGCCGGACATAGAAGAAGTGAAGGACAAAAGTATAAAGAAAGGAAACAATGCCTTCAGGGTGTACCGGATGCTGCCCTTATCTGAAAGACCTTCCAAAAAAGGTAGAGCGCAGAGCTTGTCAACATGAAAATGGTGTTGGGGGCATTGTTAGTATTTTGGGGCCTGCAAATTCTGCCGGTTCTACTTCTGCTGTGAAGCTGGACCTTTTTATCCAGCTGTTCCCCAGAATTTAGGAACACTTGTATGAAAAATGGGCTACGTTCAGTTAAGAGAACAAGCTGCTTGGAGAGATAATCGAGGAGATGTGGTACCCCCACGCTGGTGACCTCTGCAAGTTGTGTTCGTTCCGTTAAAGCCAGTGGAGTTGTGTTGAGATGCCGGTCCCAGGTCTCCTTCATCAAGGAAGGTGATTTGGGGGATATTAGAGATCAAGGTGTGTAACTTAGTAGGGCTCATTGGGATTATGGTGACGGCCATTTTGGTATCTTTTTTCAAGCAAGGGTTGGAATAAACTGGCCCTCTGTTGCGCTGAGTGGGAGCGGTACAGTCTCTGCTCACAACATTAAACTGCGAAACCGCTTTGTTAGTTACGTAGCTACACTAGGCCACGAAAAACCAGCCCCCACAGAGTGATAATGCTGAAATGGGAAACTATGTTTGAATCCCTGAATTTAGGGATGAGGTCTCCCACCTGCCATGAGAGCACCTGACCACCAGGTCAATCTCATGAGTATATGGTTTCGGTTTCCTATGGAGTAGAAACATTGCCTTCCTTATGGCTCATTGGCTTCCTTACAGTTTCATTACTGGTTTATGGAGCAAAACGAGGGCTTCCTTAGTTCTCTGGTATCTCCTGGTGTCTAGGGTTTTCGTCTGAAAAGATAACCTGCAAACCAAGCGCATGGTGTTCCTCTAAAATCCAGTTCAGCTCACCTGTAGCTCAGTTTGCTATTTTCTTAAATTGAGAAGCGAAAGGCATATCTTCAGTTTAAGGTCAGTGTGGTCGGAAATTATGAACTCTGGCATTTTGGGGGCAGAATCATACTGTGAAAGGGAGGTCAATCTGCAAAAGGCAGCACATGTGCTTTGAAACTGTTTCCAGTCTCTTCTCAGTGGTGTATTTCGTATGTTCAGGTATATTTCACTAAACTGTAACCTGTCTCGTTGCGGCAGATCCCTCTCATAGCTCTAAGAACTGGAGAAGTTCACAGTGAAACTGAGATTCTGGAGATGGGGGCTGTAGCAGGAGAGGATGCTGCAGCAAGTCCAGTTACTGTAAAACTGACATATTTGGGGCTCTGCATATATTCTCACGTGCCCTTTCTACATGGCACGTGGCTAAAATTACGTGTGAGTGAGAGCAAAAGAATTTGGCTGCAAACATTTGTAACTCTCAGTGCTATCTGGTATTAGGGGTGGGAGAAATTCCTGGGACATGTCTGTGCAAACAGTGGGGTAGAGCTGAGCTTGCACCAGCAAGTCTGAGCTTCCACATGGGGCTCTCGTCAGGTCAGAGCAGGGGCAGCAACGCTGGGGTCTGCCAAGGCACACAACGTTTTGTGAGGGTCATATGCTGTGCAGTTTTCTGGATACTCAAATCCAGTGTGATTGCATGAAACACTTTTGCATGAATTATGCTATTTATTTCCCCTCCCCCCCCCAGGAGGTTGCAGCTATTTAAAAAAATATTTGTTGAAGTTTATTGTGATCTCTTTTCAAATATTAAATTAATGAACAATCTTTCTGTATGAACAATGCTCAATGAACAAGCTCCCTATAGCTACAGTGAGTGTCACAAATGTGATGAGACCTATATTTTGATTTTTTTTCCCTTTAAGAGTGATATTTCTCTCCCTTCCATCTTTTTTTAACAGGCTTTACTGCTTAGTTTGTCACTTCTCTATTTTTCACCTGGATTTTTTGACTGCAAGTGCTTTCCTCAGCCCCATCGTGGTTCTTTTATGTAGCCCTTAAAAACGAAACACAAAGCCAAAGTGTTCAAGGTGAATTTTTGACCTCCCAGGCCTTAAGGGGGAGTTTAAAATTAAGCAAAATGTGTTCTCCCTTTCCTAGGAGGTGCTGCCATTTTGAGGCATGTTTTGGGTCTATTTCTTAGTGAATATAGAAGGTGTGGAGGATAACTCATGGCACACACAACTTAAAGAAATCTTCCTTCTGTTGCAGGAAAAAAAACAAAGTCCGAGAAGGATGACAAATTCAAACAAATTAAGGTAAGAAGTGGCTGCTTAATAGTGTGAGAGCTTGTGAAAACAATCTGTTGCAAATTTTTTTTTAATAGCCCCAATAGTATATTGTGGTGGATATTTGCAGCTCTCTCATGCTTGTGGTTTGGTTAAGAAGCTACAGTTCCACTGGATGTTTAGTGTTTTTTTAAAAAACATGAAGGCTGTTAGAGCTGTGACTGACGTCATCAGTTGACACAGCCCTTGGGTTGCAACGCCTGGAGGTTGGAAAACTGGCAGCCTCGGCAATACATTTGCCATTTGTTTGTGTAAGTAGAAATACAGTAATTACGGAAGGAATGCTTCTGAACAATAGAGCTACCTTTTGGAGCAATTAATTTCTGCGTGTAAGGCATTGGAAATTAATTTTCGTGTAGGCGAGGGGGAGAGGTTTTGTCAGAGCTGCATGTTCTCTGCTCGTGTTTTGTAAGCCGGAAGACCTCGGTTGTAAAGCTCCTCAGTCGCTGCCTGTGGTTTCTGCCGATTTGGAGCGTGGATCCAAACCGCTTTCCCTACAAAGCACGGTGTTCCCCGGCTTTCACGCTTTCGCCGAGCGCCTCTTCGAGGTGGTCAGTACGTCGTACTGGCAGGGTTTGGTCTGCCTTCGTTTTTTCTCAAAAAGCCAACTGCAAAGGTTGGAGGCTTTCAGCCTTCAGTAAAGCCAGTGTCCTTGGGTGGCGCGTAGCAGCTGGGTCTGCGGCAGGAGGGCAGCTCGGTCCCTGCTGCTCGCTTGTGAAGGGCTGCGCCACCCACGCACGGGCACGCGTCCCGCGCCCGCTGGCCGGGAGATGCTCCGGGCCAGCTGGACCCGGAGGCCTGGGAAAACTCCTCCATTGAAACAGGTTTGGAAGGCGGACGCTCTCCCGGTGGTTGCGACTTGCGGAATTACATGTCAGAATACTGTGATTTTTTTTTAAACTGTCTTAAAGGAACCACTTTTTAACCATGCTATCTGGATCACGCGGGCACATGTGCTTGTTAAATCGTGACTCTGGTGGCAGCCTGTGTTTGGAGGGAGCCAGGAAGCTCCTTTGGTCAGAGCAGAGCGGCATGTGATGCCTGCCGAGGCTGGCAGCAGCGCTTCGCTATTCCTCTCCTTCATAATCTGTTTCTTTTAGTCAAAATATTAAATGCGTGAAAAGCTGCAGAGGTGCTTGAACAGTCTCATCCTCTCCATTAAGATCAATCTCACAAGTCGTCGTTGCTGAGGGAGTCCCAGTGATGCCTGGGAGATGAGTCCATCTGGCGTTCGGCCCGGGAGTCGGTGCCAGCGGGGCGATGCTTGCAGCTTTTAGGAGCGCTTTCCCCTACCTCGCTTGCCCTGAGCCGCACGGAAGCGTGAAAGCAGGCGGCGCAGGAGCAGTGAGCTGAGCTGCCTGTGCCTCCAGCACGTACCAGCAATACCTGCGGCGAGCGTACGGCTCGCCAGCCACCGGCTATGGCACAGCCACCTAGCTTTTGTAGGCTTTGAGCTTGGGGCCAGGTCGTATTCCCCTCTGTTCCCCCTTACTCTGACAAACGCGCGCACAAGCTGGCCTCCAGATACCCCTGGATTTTAAAACAGATGCTCTTTCCACGCTCAGCTACTGTTCAACTGACTATTTGAATGTTGAAGGCAGTAATAGCAGAGAAGGGTGGCGGATGAATTAATGCAAATGCACATTTCTGAGCATTTGAAAGCTGCTTATAATTGCTTTGCTTGGTGATGTGAATTCCTGAGACCCAAGTTGTGTGTTTTGCATCGAACGCCTTGCAGTTACCCTGAAAACCTCTCTTGGGTGGAGGTGAGTGGGAGGCTGCTCCGCAATCTGCCTGGTGATGGGGTGGTATCAGCAGAGGGAGAAGCCAAGGATCTGAGTGCAGGTCTGCGAAGGGTCTTCAGCACAGCGAGAGTCTCGCGTAGACCTTCCCTCTGTTGCCACTGCCGGACCCTGTGGGCACCCACAGCAGCCGCTGGTGGGGGTGAAGCGCCCTGCCAGACCTCGCTGAGCTCGAGCAGGGTGCTCAGGGCTCCTGAGAGACCTGGGCGTCAACAAAACCCCGCTCCGCGTTAGGCAGGGGGGGGCTGCGAGCAGGTCTCGCCCCTCACAGATACATCCCTGACCACTGGGCTTTGGGGCAAACAGCATCTCTCTGCTAAAATGTGAATTCTCAGCAACGGAGATGGGTGTAAGTGTCTGAGTAGCCTAGATAAAAGTAGGCTCTTTCCTTTGAAACGAAATTAAGGGCTGAACTGCCTGCCTGAGGCAGTTCTGCCTTATCCTAGATTTATCCTTTTGGCTATGCATACAGCTCCTCGTGGAGACATTTTTTAAAAATCTAAGTGACACCTTTCCCCATGCGTTCAGCTTAGGCTTCCAGCAGGCACCTGGACACTGAGAATTTAGGTGATATAACACCAACTGTGCCAGCGTCCAAATCCCTTCACCCATCTGGCGCCATCACCCGCATTCCAGGGTGCGTATTTGTTTCTGCAGCTCGAAAGGGGCTACTAAATAAATCTCCCTGTAACCAAACTTGAGTAGAGCTGAAGTAGAGCAAGGTGCTGCGCGTGGGGTTCCCATGGGGGCCGCTGTGTTTGCCGGGGCGTTGCACAACACGAGACGGTCAGGGCTCCGCTCTGCAGCCCTAACCTGTCTCTGCAGTCAGTGATCCTCAGTGGATCGATAACAGCTAATTTTATCTTTTCCAGCTCTCCCAATTCTTTGACCTGCGGGTTGACACAACCGGTGCAGCTCGCCAAAGACCTGTTTGCCGTTCGCGCTAGCTTTGCAGCCTTGCGATGTGCAAACCTTGGGGCAGGTTTGCGTTACAGCTTTGCTTTGTGGGTGGGAAGGCACAGACTTGTGTGGAAGTGACGGCTCTATCTGAGTTATGGCGTGTGGTGTCCAGGAAGGACCTGTCGTGCCATCCCCAGTTTTTTGTCCCTGGGGTAACCGTTCAGACGGTTAGTGCTCCGACAGGCTGGCACCACGAATCTTGAGGCTCGCCTTTGCCCTGCCCTTGCCGAAACGCTTCACAGCGGTGAAAATGGGCATGGTGTGGCATCAGAGCCAAGTGGCAGCTCCGCACCTCTCCGCGGGTGTCTCTGGGCAGAACTTCCCCTGCAGGGCTGGCACGGCCAGCCCGGAGTAAGAGCAGAAGACTTTTGACTTTGTGACCGACGACCCCATAAGGGAACCAATACCAGGGAGGAGGTTGAACCTATAGATAAAGCTTTAAAGGTTTATAGCTTTTTAAAGAAATCACGAGGCTTTGGAATGGAACTTTTTGGTGTCTATTCTGAAGGGAGTTTTTTAGATTCCCACTCGAGCGTACCAGACCTACAGAGATGCATCTTGTGGAAAGCTTAGTCTATGGTGTTTTATGGTTTTACAGGTGGTGTTTTCCCAACATTATTGCCCTGTGGTAATGTTGATGATGTGATCTAAAATGCTGTATTTAGTGTAAACACTTTGGTTTGCTTTCAGGCTTGCTGCTGAGAAAAATTAAGGCTAGAATTTAGTAATTGCTGTACAGAAGCTAAGGCTTCCTTTCAGAGTGTGCTACGAGATACAGTAAGTTCGGAAGAGAATGAGGATGAACAATGACTAGAGTACCATCTTAAAGCAATGTTTCCTCCTTGTTTGTTCCAAATGTTAATCTCTTCTAGTAAATAACACACTAATTTCTTGCTCTCTGAAGCTCAGTCTAAATCTGAAAATTAAAAATAGCTTTCATTTCAAAGCAGGAGATTTGTAAGTGGAGTAGACTCTGGCTTCTTCTGAGAGAACCAAAATACTCGTTCTAAGACCGTCTGTAGAGAGAGCAGGGGGTGTATGGCAGGCAGAAGCAATATGATTTATTACCATCTCAGAACAAAGAGATGAACTGAGTCCAGTCTCCTAAAATAAATCAAACCTGACCCAACTGTACTGTTTTCATTCTAGCAAGAGCCAGTTGAATCATCTTTTGGGATTAATGGGCTAAACGATGTCACTTCTGACTATTTCCTGTCCTCCAGTATAAAAAGTGAAGTTGACAGTACAGTGAACTTTGTAGGTAAGTACTTCTGTGCTTTTCTTATATGCTAAGCATACAGGTGACTTCAAAAAAACCTTTTGACTCTGCCAAACTCAGCTTTCCGTCAGCATTTTGCACTTTGGAGAACGCCCAACCAGTTACAGCAGGGCTGATACAATTTTCAGTAGCCCAAGCCACGTGAGGTTCCAGCTGTGGGTCAGCCCCACCACCTTGCAGAGACCGGGAGCAGCACTGTGGCAGCGTGGTGGTTCCCCTGACAGCAAAGCACTTCCAGACATGCTCAGGTGGCTCTTCCTGACATCAGCTTACTCCACAGGGTAGTCCTCGGCTATCGGGAGACTGTACCCAGACTCACTTGGGAGGTAAACTGGATGGTGGGTTCCCATGGCTCAAAGCAGAGATTTTCCCATTTAATTTGGGAGTTTAAACCTGCAGATGAAATAAAGGCGCTCCGTTCTTTTTACTGGCACCTCGGTAGCAGAGTTAGTGCTTAACATCTCTGAGCTAACAACGGGCATCAGCGAAGGCTGCATTTAGAAACTGGTATATTAGGAATTAGCTGTCATCTCAGCATGTGAATAATTGGTTCTCGGTAGAATAATTGGGCTGGTTTTTGACAGCTCGTTTTTGGCTGAGGTTGTCACTGCAGTGAGGGCTCCTAAAATGTGACCCATATACCATTTTCTCTAGCATTCCACTTTTATGTACATCGGAAAAGCGTTTGAAAAATATGTTAGTCTTCTCTTTGGAGAGATGGCAGAAATTCTGTGCAGTGACTACTTTTGATGCCCGTGTCTTAGGTCACAGGGCTTTACATAGTCATTTTCCTCAAGTACTTCTGCCGCTGAGGAGTTTGTGAGTAGTTTTCCTCTCTTTATGGCAGTCCATTTAATCAGCTGTTCCTTTGCAAGAGTGTTAGAACATGGTTGTTGCTCTGGCTATTGCAGAGGGAATTATAACTTGAAGGAATAGCACTACAGTGCTATTAGTGCTTCTTGTTTACTGACTGACTTATGAACATGTCTGAAACACACCAAGGCCAATATGCAACCCCAGGGCAGAACTTGATAAACTTTTGCTTTATTTTACAGTCTTAGAGTCAAAAAGAGATCAATTAACAGCCGTCTTTGGAACGTACCTGGTGTTGCCCAAAATCCAACATCAAATTCTGATGTTTTTGCTGCAGTCTGAGTTTTCTACAGTACAGTGTATCCTGAACTGTTTGATTTAAGATGAGATGAATGCATGTTGCTCCTTAGAAGATCTCAGTAATTTACAGGACAGGACCCGTAGTGGCAACATCAACATCTAAAAATGGTCAAAGGTCTGTTGTGGAAACCAAACAAGAGGTTCAGAGGAACAGAACTGAATTTGCACCTTAAGGGCTTTAATTTTTCTCTGGACTCACAGAATCCATTTTCAGGGGTAGGACAGCAAGGCTCGGGTGGGTAACTGTCATCCAGTGCTGTTTAATTAATGGCTTGTGAAATGTGCTGCTTACCCAGACTGGAGAGGGAAGTCCTTATTTAGGACTGCAAGCAGGATTTTAATGTAAACAGGGGGAGAAGGGTAAAATAGATCTGTTCTGCAGAAAAGAGGGAAGTCAGCTGGAAGGGAGAGAAGACAAACAGCACCTGCAGTGTTTCTGGCATACGTGGAGCTCACGGGAGGGTGGTGGCATATTGCCCAAGTGAGAAGTAATTTTGCTGTGCAAGTTATCTCTCAGGGTGGGTAAGAATTCGTCAGGTACTGAGGAGAAAGATAAAACAGTACAGATGGCCTGCTCGTACCCTAACGGGGTTGCACAATATTGGTTTCTCCCAGATAAAAATTAACTCTGTGAGTTTGTGCTCTTGCCCCCTGCGCCCCACTCCGTAAAAAACCCACGTTGTTTCAGAGCCAGGAAAGGTGCAAATACAGTGGAAACAAAATATCTGGAACAAAATCGTAGTAATTGTAGTGATTCAACTTCTAAAAAAAAAAAGACTATCCCTATTCATGTAATTTTCTTCACACTGGAATTATCTCATAAAATATACATCCAGCTTTGGGGGATTTTCCTGTGGTTACCTCGCACTTCACAAAGCAAAATGATATGCAGCTTTTCTCTGGGAGAAAAACCTGTCCCTTTTCTTTTTCAAAAAGTTGTGTTCTAGCCCTGTTATAAAGATAGAAGGCAGGAATGGCTTGTGTGTATATACATGTGCATTCATGTATATTTGTCTTAGTTCATCCAGGAATAGATGCTATCTTTTGCCTTTGTAAAAATAAATAATTAGAGTAATTAGGTCACTTAACAGAAGAATTTCAAGATCTACTGTGTTTCATCACCTACATTTTTTCCCTGTCATGGGTACAGAAAAAAAGTACTGTCTGAATTGCTAACAACACAGCACCGTGGTTGTAGAGAATTTGTCTGTATGAAGATTGTTCCTCTTGAAGCTTTGGTTTCCAGAGAAAGAATATCTATAGTCCTTCGCTTTCTCTTGGACAGCTGTGGATTCAGGTTAGCCATCCTCTGAGACAGATCCACCCCCCTGTGCTCTTCAAATCTAGCTAGTGGCGTTCAGCTCAGTGCTGGATTAATGCAGTTCATCCTGCTGGGATCGATAGGGAAATTGGACAAGACAGAGGGAATCATCTCAAGCAGCTCCAGAGGAGTGAGATTCCGGCTTTCCACCATAGTTTTGCTTTGCTCAGTAACTTCTTGGTGCCTGGGTTTATTCCCCTGTTTCAAAAAAGGATGTTATATAGCACAGTTAAAAGCTGCAAAGCATTTCAAGACACTTACAAAGCATCTGTGGGGCCTTCACTTTGCAGAAATAAATAATGTTCCTTTGATATTAAATATAATGTGCCTGGGGGAAGAGGAAAACCCTGTTAATAGCTAACCAGAGTGTAGCTTTCAGTCACAGACCACAGGGATTACAGACTACAGGTACAACTGTGCTTTTCTACATACCATCACTGGCATTGCAAGGGTCAGTGAGAATAAGCATCTAATTGGAGGAGAAATTCTTCATCGGTTCACGTAATGTATAAATCAGAGTCCCACCATGTTTTACATGACCATGTAGCCGTTTATTTGCATGCCAGCTCTGGTCTGCTGGTGCGTGATGTACATGAGAGCATCCAGAGGCCTTGGGATGCGGGTAGCATGCTGGGTGAGGATGCTTTCCCAGATTAGAAGAGATCGCTGTGGTCCGTATGTCCTGGTGAGACCACGTTTCTGGGTGGAGGAGGAGCGTGGCTGTGGTCTTCCCTGGGAAAGCCTCTGGACAGCTGGTATGTTAAGGAGTGCTGGAGGATATTATATGTGAGAGCTGAGGGAGAGTTAGGCATTTTCAGTCCTCATAAGCAGGGAAAAAAATGTCTGTGAAGGTAATGGAAACTAAATAAATCTCAGAAGTTTCCTTTAGAAGTTCCGTGGAAAGCAGGTGGTGGGCACGGAAGAAAATGCTGAGACAGTATTGAGGACTCACTCAAATACCAAGCCCCAAGGACAGGCTCTCAGTGGAGTCGAGGTGTTACGAGTAATCAGTTTTTTCATTTCTAACCCCAAGTTGTAGGACAGCCGCACCTTGATGGCAGCAGCGAGGAGCAGGTGATAGTTGCCAATCCTCCAGACGTTTGCCAGGTAGTAGAGGTGACAACAGAAAGCGACGAACAGCCCCTCAGCATGAGCCAGCTGTACCCCCTACAGATCTCCCCTGTCTCGTCCTATGCAGGTAAGCATCCTGGCATTTCTTTACACTTTTGGGTTTTTTTGGAAATGTTTGGAAGGCACTGGGGGGGAATGAGGGCTCTTCCAGGGTAGCTGGCAAAGATCCAGAAATGTCTATTCAGCGCTTTCTGCGTTTTTAATGAAACTCAAATATGCACAGTCCTCTACGCATTTCACCTTGGGGGGACAAAACTTGGCAGATCCAAGGCTAGAAACGTAGGCTGCAGATGTTGGCCTGTGATTAATGGAAAATGAACCTTTTTTGATGCAATGCAGTGAGGTCTTTTAATCCTTGACTAGAGTGGAATTTTCAGTGGTACAAATGATGCGCTGCAAATACAGCGTGTCCCCTTGGCCTGGCTGAAGACAGAGGTCTTCTCTGCTTACGTTTCCTCGGTGCCTAGCACGGTGGTGACAGAGTGCTGAGGGCTGCACCAGAGGCAGACGTGGAGCTGAGGGCCTTGGGGGGGTCGATCCATGGTGTTCCGAATAGTCTGCAGACTGGAACAGCCATGTAGCAACTGATAAGGAGCGGTCCTGCAAGCGGCAGAGCTGTGGACATCTGGCTTCCAACGTCTGCCACCCATCTGGATTCCCTGATATCTGAAAAGGGGCGAGATAACAAGCTTTTCCCCACGTCAGGGTGCTAGTGGTTTCTCTTTTTTGTCTGGCCCCTTATTTTCATAAAACTGGTGGGAAGTTAAGAGTCTCCAGCACTCGTCTGTCCCTTATCCGAGTCTGACAGTGTGTTCAGAAGTGGTTAGGGGAGAACAGGCACAAATGCACATGTGGGCACGCTACATAAGAGTCCCTGCAATCATATAAGCCTTATTTCCGTAGGAAACAGGGCAAAGCCACATTTGAAATTAGAAAAAGTTTCAGATCCAACCTGTGTTTCCTTTTTTAACATGTTGCTAGCTTGCAAGCCTCAAGAGAGTGGGTAAAAACATAAATGTAATCTTTTTAGACAAACTTAAGTGTTAATTGTTCCCCCTGCAATTTATTATTTTACACATGGTTTTGCCTTTGACTCATTAGGCTGAAATTACTTCCAGACACATTTTTATAAAATACGTATTTAGGAATTTTTATCTTTGGGTCTGGGTGAACAGTATGATGTTCTTTTGAATAGCCTCCAATATTCGTCTCGCGCGTGTTGATGAACGATCATTCTTCCCCATGTGTTTAGTCTGTAATGGCCAAGGCATTTAGAAGGGCTTTGCAAAGTGTAAAGCAGTGGAATGAGGGTTCTTTAACTTATTAGCAGCTGGGAGATGGGGCCTTTGAGACATTTGTCCTCTTTCCAAATGCTTCTTGCAAAACTTTTCCCATCTATGTGAACATGACAGCAATGCTTTCTTTTAACCTCAGCTACAGCATCTGAAGTTCTTGGAATGCAAACAAAGCTCACTGTCTTGGTCTGGAAGTCATGGTGGTTGCTTGGGCTGGGACAATAGAGAGGAGTGGTCTGGTGACAGGACAACCACCCTGACACGAGCAAGTCATGAGCTGCCTCCCCTAAAGTCAGTGCAGCGAGCCTGCAGAAGGGAAATGAGGCATGACTGAAGTACTGCTGCTGTCCCCAGATGTTGTCTTATCCTGGTGGCCTTCAGCTGTCCTAACTGACACCAGGACCTACTAGCCCGTAACTCAGGTAACACAGAGATGATTTCATGCTGCTGACCTGCTTTTGAATGCATCTCACAGCAGCTCTCGAGGATCGTGGTTACTCCCGCTAGAGGCCAGTAAGAAGGGGAGTACTGCAAGGGTCTGTCCTGAACAAGTCCTGCGTAATACCTGTATCAATAGATGCTGGGGTACTCACTTGAGAAGTTTGCAGTTGACACCGAGTAGGGGACACCGGCATGAGAGCAGGGCCACCATCCAGGGAGACCTGGAGAGGCTGCAGGAGTGGGCCAGCGGCAACCTTATGAAGTTCGGCAAGGACAGATGCTGAGTCCTGTGCCCGGGAAGGAACTGCAGGGTAGAGACTGGTGCTGATGGGCTGAGGGGCAGCTCTGCAGAAAGACGGGTGGGCAGAGAGCTGAGCATGAGGCAGCAGAGCACCCTGGCCACCGGGCCAGAAGGCCACCGGCTTTCAGGAACATGGCCAGTAGATCTAGGGAAGTGATTAGCCCCCTCTACTCAGCACTAGTTGTGCTGCTTCTGGACTATTGACCCCATTTTTGAGCCCCCCAGTCCAAGAAAGGTGCAAACAAATGGGAGGAAGTGCCAGGAAGGACTATCAGGATGACCAAGGGGTGGAGCACTCCCTGTCTGAGGAGATACCCAGGGACTGGGGCTTGTTCACCCTGAAGAAGAGATGGTTTTGGGGACTTCTTAGCAATTTGCCGCTGCTTGCAGGGGTGGTATTGAGAAAGCAGAGCCAGGCTCTTCACAGCGGTGCATGGTGGGAGGATGAGAAGCAGCAGGCATAAACTGAAACAAGAGAACTTGGTCCAGCTGGATATAAGAAAAAATGTCACCTTTTTCACCACAAGGACAGTCAGGCAGTGGAGCAGGATGCCCAGAAAGGTTGTACTGCCTCCATCCTTGGAGGTTTCCAAGACCTGACTGGATAAGGCCCTCAGCAACCTGATCCAGTCCTGTAGCTCGCCCTGCTTTGAGCAAAGAGCTTGGGCTGTAGACCTCCTGAGGTCCCTTCCAGCCCAAATTGTTCTGTGAACCTCTTTTTTAAAGCAAGCATTTGCCCTTGAGGAAGGAGTGAGGACAGGGTTCTGTGGTTTGTTAGAACCCTGAAACTTGTGGGATGCTCTTGTGAGTATTTCTGTCTTTGTCTTGCTCCACACAAAGCCGTACAGGAGAACCACAGGAGCCCTGGCCCTGTGCTGGTGGATTTGCCTGCTCTGCCTGGTGCCACTGCTGAATGGCAGGAAAGAGTATGACCATAACAGCCGTGCAGGAACAGTTAGTTTAGCTCTTCTGAAACAACAACAACAAAAAAAGTAGCCTGAGGTGTCAGCTGTCCTACATAAATCTGTTTTATTTCAAAAACACTTCTAGTTCCTTTCTGACGTTATTCAGGCAAATGATACGAGTGGCCATTGTGAGTTTTCTCATGTTTCCACTGACGTCTATGAAATCTTTTTTTTTTTTTAGTACCAGGACTGTTCTTGTCAGCCTCCTCTTGTGTTTGACTCCGATTCAAATAACCTTCTTGATTGAAATAACCTCTCTAACTTTCCATGCCCGAGTGGCTAGCTTCCCTGGCTTTGCTAACTATAGTGCTATCTCTTGCTCAGCATTTTGTTATGTATAAACACCGAGGACGGATTCCTTTTCAGCTGCATCACTCTTTTTTTGTTGCCACATGTTTCTTCATGTCAAGGAATATCTGTTTCTTGTCTCTTGTGTGGATTCCTGCTATTGATTCTATCTCCGAGGCCATTTCTCCTTTGTGCAGATTAATTTCTGTCTCTCCTCCCCGCAGTATGGCTTAATTAGCCAGCTTAATCACGTTGGCACGTCTCTCTTTACCTGGGCCAGTGAATGAGAAGCCCTGCACAGTGTTAACTTCACAGGGCTTTGCAGTTGGATTGAACATTTTGGGCTGCTCCTCTGCATGCTACACCGGAGAGTCTGGCGTAGGGAACGTGCTGGCTTTGGAAGTAGTAGCCTGGAATAGCTGAGGTGCCTGCTTCCTTGCTTCAGAAGGACTTTGGGTGTAGTTTAGCTCCTGGGGTCTGAAAGAGCAATTCAGACAGTTGTTTTGCAGCCCTCTGCCTAAACCTGACGTTTAGCCAAGCCTCGAGAGAAGAGCGAGGTGCTGCTGGTCTCTCTGAAGACGTGCAGGGGCACGATCGATGGGGCACAGTCCGTGCACCCGTAGCACTCATGTTTTATGTCCGGAGCAGAGCACAGGGTTGCTCTTTGGGAATGCGGGTTCGTGCTGCACGGTCGCAGGGGTGCAGGGGCCGTGCAGAGCGGTCTGCGTGGGCTAAAATGTGTGACACAGGGCAGAGAGTGGAAATCGGGATTTGAGGGGTCCCTCGCCTGCTACGGTAACTCATCACGTTGTTCCTTCAGCCTTCTGATTTCTGGGGTCCCGTGAGCTCAGGGTGTGGATAAGCCCTATCTTCTCAGCCCTGGTGGGGGTGGTTGGAGAAAGACCTCTTCCCAGTGCTGGTGGTAGCCTGAGAGATGCCTAGGGTTATCCTCCCAGGAAACACCACGCGGTGGTTCAAAACCCCACGAGCTGAAAGGGACCTGCAATCCTTTTCTGGGTGCAAACCTCCGCTTTTCCGGGTGAGGGGCTGGGCACCGGGCGGCTGTGCTGAAGGCAGCAGCCGTCGTTGCAGATGGGTTCTGGAAAGAGGGATGTCCCATCTCGGATGTGTCTGAGTCACAGCACTCTGGGCCAGCCCGTGGGCCAGGAGCCTGACCCTCAGACACGGGGAGGTCTGTGTTTGGACGCACGTGCGCTTGAAAACGCAGTCAAAATTCCTGGATTTCAGGCTCTTGTGCGAGGCAGGGCTGCAGCTGCAGGAGGATGGCTGTCCCGCCGGAGCTGCAGCCCTGTGTTGGCGCAGCGGTTGAAGCGATACGGGTGAGGGAGGCTGTGTGTGGCAAGGGGAGGTGATGGGGCAGGAGGTGGTAGCATTTCTACCTGCTGGAGTGGTGCGTGAAGGGTTGAGAAATATGCTGGGGGGGACATGCGACTGGGCACGAGTGGCAAAAGCGAAACGAGAGCAAAGTATAACAACAGTAATAAAGCGCCCGAAGTGACAACAAGCCCTTGAGGCGGCAGGCTGAGATAACAGTTCATGAAACAGAAACACACTTATCTCCTCTGGGGTGGAGTTGTTGGTTTTGCAGGGAGATAAAAATAAGGATTTGGACAGAACTTTGCTCTTTTCCAGGCCTGGAGCTGCCAAAAGAGGGCAAAGGAGAGAGGCATCCCCCACTTACGGAAGGCTCTTCCCTCTGCCCAGGAAGCACCCACCCTACTCCGTCCCCCTCTATTGCTGTCTTCTCCAGGGTGTAGCCATGTTAACTGTGATAACCATGTGCATTACCATGTGCATTTACTCCAGTTCATTCCAGCTGTGCTGATTGCTGGGGCAGGGGGTCCATGCTTCTCCATTGTTTACTGGGTATTTGGCTTGACTCTGTTTGCTCCCACTTGCTGGAAGGATCTCGCTGGATCAGGCTTCCTGAGCTGGGTTTTGCTACCGTAGGTAGAATAAGGAGTTTCACTTTTGCCTCTGTTTTGTTTGACAGAAAGTGAAACGACTGACAGCGTTCCAAGCGATGAAGAAAATGCAGAGGTGAGTGTTTTCTGGACTCTTAGCACTTTGGAGCAAAGTCTCAGGGACTATGTCGTGAGCTATTCTTCCCCCTTCTCTGATTGCAACTCTGTCTACCAGTGGAGTATTAATTTTAATAATAGATGGGGGATAAAAACAATCCAGGAAGATTCAAGGGAGACAGACATTTGGGTGGTTGTTGTAGAATGGATATCTCTACAAGCTCTCTCCTCATCTGTCCAAACTACAAAGAGATTAATTTGCATGATAAGATGTTCTAGATGTTCTAATGAGCTATCAACAGTGCCAGCTAGTTTGTTAATATGAGGCATTGACCTTGCTGGGTATTTTATCTTGGGTGAAAGCGTGCTCACTTCATTTTCCTTAAATGGCACCTGAACTCTTACAATTGGAGGAAATGCTTACATGTGTGATAGAAATGTAACTTGAATGTTTGAAGTATGTGAGGCAAAAAGCTTTCCCGAGCAGTCGGTTGGGTATTGCTGGGTAAAGGGAATCCGTGGAGAAAAATATTCACCCCATGAACGTTTCCAGAGCCGCACCTATGCAAAGCCAGCCTACTTGCCTTCTCTTTTGGGGCTGCTGTCAAGTGACAAGACCTACTGATCTCCACGAGTACTCAGAGGCCAGGGGAAGCTCACTGAGGGCACTTAGATGCCCTGTGCTCCAGCTGCTTTTTCGCAGAAGGCCTCTTGCAAACCTCTCTCCTGCTGTGGCCCCTAGAAAGCCCTCTTACTCCTCCTTGGAGAACTGCAGGTTGTGCAGCTGTGTAAGGGCACAGCTAACCCTCTCGGGTTTGTCTCTTGTGCCTTGGGTGGGGTGGAGCCCATACGTAGACGGCCAATAATGACTCCCCAAACCTCCTCTAACAGAACGTGCCATGTGTGATGGGGAAAGGACTGGATGCTCATTCTTCACTTGGTGAACCTCCTCCTTGTGATGGGGGACGCACCGTCAAGGGACAGTGACAGTGACAGTGGTCTTCCCGGCGGCCTGACCTGTGTTGGCAGGTTGGGTGGTGCTGTTTGAGAGGTCTCGGGTCTCCGTGCCTGTCTGTTGGCAGGAGGATGCTCTCTCTGGTAACAGAGGAGACACTTCCGATCGGAGCTCTGAGTGTTTGGTCATCCATGTCCATTTTTGTCTCCAGTGCACTGGGAATAAGGCCTTTATTTTCCCTCAGACAAGTGGGCAGAGCCTCTTGAGTGCTGTAGAGCCCCCAGGATTTCGGCACATGGCTTCAGAAAGGGAGAAGTGGCTGAGAGCAAAGACCTTCGAAGCCAGGGGTAGAGGCTCAGGCTTTTGGAGATGGAGGAGTAATTCCTGTGCAATTTGCGGATGTTTCTGCCTTTGCCTAGTTACTCAGAGCACTTTGCAAAGTCATATTTGCTCATAAAGTCTTCCCTCCTTTTTTTCCCCCTCTTTTCTAGGGACGACTTCACTGGCAGAAGAAAAACATTGAAGGCAAACAGTATCTCAGCAATCTGGGAATGAGGAACACTTCTCATATGCTTCCCAGCATGGCGACTTTTGTAGCCAACAAGCCTGACCTCCAAGTCACCATCAAAGAAGAAAGCTGCCCACTGCCTTACAACAGCTCCTGGCCCCCTTTCCCAGACATCCCTCTGCCACAAGTCGTGTCCACAGCCTCCACGAGCAGCAGCCGGCCGGACCGCGAGACGCGGGCCAGCGTCATCAAGAAAACATCGGACATCACCCAGTCGAGAGTCAAGAGCTGCTAAGCCTTTGACGGTGTGGTTTTTTTAGCTTTGTTTTGTTTGGTTTTGTATTTTTCGTTTCTCTAGGAGAGGTTCATCCCTTGACGCACACGAGACAAATCTAAGGTAAAGCCTTGGCAATATAAAACATTGCTGTGTCCGACTCCAGTGCCGGAGTGTTTTTAACTCAGGACTCCAGCCGTCAGTATGTACACCTGAACCCAGGCGGATTTCCAAGGTTGCTATGTAGGAAAACAACCCAAAAACTTTGGCCCACTCGCAGGTTCCAGTGTTTCATAAGAGGACCAACCGACCACAAGGGAAGTGGTGCTGCTGCGCTTCTTGCTGTCAAGGCTGTGATGGAACTGAAAGCCTCAGAATGGAAGAGAAAATGTGAACTAGCTGGAATATTTTTAAATAAAGAAAAATCTATTGTGAATATTGTACATAGTGCAGTACTAGCAACGTTGCAGTCTGCTTCTGCACCTTATTAAGAAAGCACTTACGAAAGGCCTTTTATTACCTTGCTCTACTTAATGGCACATTGAAGGTCCCTCCCCACCTGTATTCTTTTCCAAGGCTATTCTTGCTAAAGTGTCTTTAAAGAATAGAGGAAAGGAAAGGAAGTTAAAACTTCCCATGTGGATTTCATACGTTTTAAGACTGCTTTTCTCATGTTTGTTTCTAATCTGCTATGCTTGAATGCCGCGTGGTACAATAGGAAAAAAAAAAGAAACCTATTAAAGAGATATTATGCAAATTCCCAGATTTAAAAAAAGAAGAAGAAAAATACTCTAATTCTAACCAGAGCAAGCTTTTTTATTTTTTATACAGGGGAATATTTTATTCAAAGTAAAATTCTAAAGTGAATATAATTTTTTTTAATCTTTTCTACAGCAAATTTATAATTTTAAGATTCAGTCCTTGGTTATCAGCAGTTATTACATCCTTGTGGCACATTTTTTTTTTTTTTTTAATTTTGTAAAGGTGAAATAGCTTTTATGAGCTCATGTAGCAATCAGATTATCCTGTGGATTGATAATAAATATGGTATATAGTTAAATTTTTAATAATCCTCTTGTTTGTCTCTTTTTTTTTTGTTTTTTAATCTTTCAGAAGCCCCAGATGGCACGGGTTTGGTAGGTGAATGTGACCTCTTGGAGTAAGCAATTAGCGTGAGCCGCCGTTACGATTTCTGGAGTACCCATCTAACAGGGTGGGAAGCACCCGGGCCTGAGACAGCTGGAGGTAGAAAGAAGAACTAGAGCTTAAAGAGGGTGTACTCGAGTTTGGCCTCACGTGTGGAGGTGGGGAGTTGGTTGGGGCTCCCCTTCTGTGGTTGGGCTTTGAGCAAGTCACCTCCTGGAAGGGCTCTTGTGAAAGTCCACCCCACGCAGGCTCGGCCGTGCTTGCCTCATTCCTGGTAGATCTCTGCTCGCGCTTTCCTCGTCCTGAAAAAAATCTCTTTTTTCAGAGTTTTGAGCGATAACTCATTAGTGGAATGAATCGGCAGGCAAATAAACGTTCCCCAAGGCTTTCAACATCTACCATGTGGTGGCAAGTCCTGATTCCTCTGGGTCTTTGAGGGAAGCTGCTGAATATCTAATGTGGGCGCGTGGTGGCTTGCAGGTGATGGTGGAGGACGAGCCACGCCGTTGACCCTGTGAAGCCCTGTACGTTTTGGGTTGTCACTGGCACGGGCAGACGTTGAGAGCGCTTAGCCTCTTGCAGTTTTTCAGGCTGTTGGAAGCTGAACGGGTTGATTCAGGTATGTAAAATACGTGGATGCAGAGCGTCCTTCAGGTGCGATCACCGTTCTGCTACCAGCCTGAGAGGCAGTGAGCCATGCGCCCCGTGTATGGGGCTGGTGAGCAGAAACGCGCACAGTGATGACTGTGTCTGAATTTCATCACGTCACCTGTGTGAAACTTGCGATTTTTGTCTTTCTGACCCACTACCCAGTGTCCTGGGAAGACAAAGTTGGAGCTTTTGATTAGGGTTGGGAGGAGGAGGAGGAAGCCCGGAGCAGTATTCGAAGTGAGGGTGAAATCCCATGGTGGTTGAAGTCATCGTATGTAAACTTTCTGGTCTCTGTCCCTTTCATTTAGTCCTGCGCTTACCCTTCCCGTGGCCCTCCGGGTCCAGAGGCCACAAGGGTCAGTCTTCCTTAAGGAGGTTGTGTGTGTGTGTTCCAACGAGTCTTTGGCATCCTGTGCCCTTTGCCCGGAGGGTTGTGAGGCTCATGGCAGGTTTCTTTTGCTTGGTTTTGGGGCTGGCTTGGCGTTAGTTTTATATTTTCTTAACACAGCCGGCTTTGTTTTTTGAAGGTTTTTCCAAACTTCCCAGCTAAAGTTTGGAAGTTGCTCTGTGGCATCTCCTAGCCCGTTTTAAGATGACGGGCTCTTGCTCATTAGGGATGGCCCTCACGGAAGAGATGGGACTATAAGGGACCCCTGGGGCACATTGGGTCCAACCTGCTGTTGAAAGCAGGATCTTACAGAGTAGGTTATCCAGAACCACGTCAAACCAAGCCTTGAATATTTCCAGCAAGGAAATTCTCTTCTAGGCTTTACGATTCCCTTTCTTCCAGCCTTTCTTCGTGTGGCTGCCCCTCGTGTAGGGATGTGGCTGGAAGCTGCAGGTGGAGAGTGGCTGGACGGGGGCTGTCTGGGGAGACACAGGGCTGGGAGAAGAGTTGTCTCCTGACGTATTTCTCTTGTTGGGAGGGAAGAGTTGGGTTAGGTAGAAGAGAAAGCCCAGAGCTGCAGTTGTGCTGGGGCTGGGAAAGGGCTGCCAAACTCAGCGGAGGGCCGATGCTTGAATCCTTCTCTTGGGAAGACTTGTCCTGGGAAAGGAAGGGCTGCAGCACCGGGGCTGAGAATGAGCCTAGGGCTGAGGAGAAGAGAAAGCCCAGTCGTGTGGGGCTGGAAAGCGTCGTGCAATGTAAACTTAAGTGCTGGCGCTTGTCTTCTGCTCCGAGGAGTATTTAGTCTGTGGACAGAGAGAGGCTTTTGCTTCTGGCTCAGCCGGGGTTCAGCGTTAAGAGTTAAGGCCGAGAGAAAGCCCAGAGGTAGGCTTGTGTGGGGGCTGGAAAGCGTCTTCCAAAGTAAACAGAGCTGACTCAAGGCTTTTGCTTTTCCGAAAGCAGCGCCGCTGTTTACCTCTGCGACGGCCTGCTCCCTCCTCACCCTTCGGATTGGCGGTGTGAAATGTCGGCACGTCTCCGCCGGCCTCCAGGGAGGCGGCCACGTCCTGTGCCTTGCGTGCTGCGAGAGGCAAGGAGTGGGCTTTCCTCCTTCCCAGCAGCAGCTTGCGCTCCCTGCCCCTCAGCCACGGCATTGAGGAGGCATCTCGGGAGCCTTGTGCCTCCCCGCAAAGCCCCTTGGTATGTCTGACCTTCTTGCACAAGTGCTCCCTGACCTCAGTCCTCCGTGTCCGTCAGAGGGGGGGAACGCATTTGCCCTTGGTGGCAGAATATTTTGGCTTTCCTAAAAAGAAGTATTTTGGCTTTTCCATCGACCCCCACCCTGCTCCGGTCACTGTGCAATGGGAGGAGGCAGGCACGTACCTCTGGGAACAGCGTGCATAACCGGTAAATTCCCCTCGTCCCAGGGCTTATACGTTTGAAGCTCTTCCAAGAGGTTTCCAAGCACGGGAGTTACAGTATGTATCCATAACACCGTGCCATCAAAGAGAACATCCACCGCGCAAAGGTGGGGACGCCTCTGCAGCTTGCTCAGACAGAAAGTGGTTGGCCGGCCGCAGGGTGATGTAAACGCGAAGGAGTTTTCAAAGGAGGATTTCTTCGGGCTGGGACATCAGATATTTGTTCTGAAATGCAGTGGTCGATTATGTTTGTTACCCATGCTTGCAAAACTACGCAAAGTCTTAAAAAAAACCCAAACATCCCGCCTTTAATAGCGCGAGGGCCAATTCGGTCCTGAAACACTGGAGACCAGGTGCCTGTCCGTTAGCACTACGAGTAATGCCACGTTAATCTCGCCATGCAGTTCCGTGATGAGGACGGCCGGTGAGCCTGCGGAAGCCTGATTCCCTTCAAAGGGCCGTCCACGGGACTCGGGTAGGAGAAAAGTCATCTGGGGAGCAGCAGGACTGGAGAAAAATGATTTGCTTGGGATCTGGGCCATTTTCAGAGGTGTTTCCTGGCGTGTGGGATATTGCTGAAGTTCTCCTGTTGGTGAGGGCACTCACGCAGCTTCCCTCTCTCCCACCCACCTCCTGGTCTCCTTACCAGCTTTCTAGTGAAGGGTTAACGTACACGGCATCCTCTTCCTCCCTGATCTCCTTACCAGCTTTCTAGCGAAGGGTTAACCTACACAGCATCCTCTTGCTCCATGAGGTGAGAGCTCTCTCTTCTATCCAGCCTCCCATTTTCTCAAACTTGCAGGAATTCCTAATCCATCCCCTTGTTTCAGAGCTGCCTGAGGGTAACTGCAGAGTCACAGAACAGTTTGGGTCAAAGAGGGACCTCTGGAGGTCAACCCCTGCTCCTGAACTTCAAAGGTGGGTCAGGTTGCTGGGAGCCTCGGGTCAAATTTTGAGCATCCCCACGGATAGGGACTCCACTGCCTCTGTGTCCCTGCTGGGAGGTTTCGCTGTGCCGAGGGTGTGGATGGACACAGGCTGGTGGGGTTTGGCGTGACGACCCGTGTCTCGGATCCTGGGGAAACTGGGGGTTTAGTCTGTGGAGCCAAAGGCTCCCCGTGGTATCAGCCGGGGACGTGGCTGCGTGAGGTACTGCAGCTGTGGAGAGAGCCGCTTTGAAGTCTGAGAAAAAGCGAGGAGTGGCGGTGGTATTTAGTGAAAAGGAGATTATAGAGCACAGGCTCCTCCTGTATTTGCAGATTTACCACAAAGGGGAATCACCCCCTGTTTCCTATGGATGCTTTTGCCTTCGGCTATCGCTGACATCCGTCGCCTGGGCTTGTGTCTTGCGTTTTTCAAAATCAGCGGGAGTCAGGCTACCCTCACGCTGAGAGGGCACCAAAGTATAAATATTTCTGTAGCACCCGAGGAACTAAAAAAAAAGAGGCCAAGTACAGGGTCCTTGGGGGTTTAAAAGGTGCAATTCCGGTGCGTGCCATGAGGGTAATGTTATATGCTCGTCTGCTTCCATCCCAAACATGAGTTTAGGGAGTGAATGGTGCCTCGAGGTTGATGGTATTTCCATTGGGTGAATATACATACCTGCGTGTAGATGAATTTACAGACAAAGGTGTTAAGGTAAGCTGGGTTAGATCTGTTTGGAGGGGATCTGTTTCGGTGCCCAGAAAGCCAAGTCCAGGCATGTCCGTTTTCTGCAGGGAAGTTAAACCAATGTGAACAATTTTTTTCTTGGGTTTGGAAGGGGCCGAGAGAACTCTTGGGAGGACTCTTGTAAAGGCAGGATCATCCTTCCGGTAACTCAAGTGAAATAATGGGGAAAAAAAGAGGAGAACATGAAAAAAAAGCGAAATAATGGCCCCAAGCATAATTTTATCCAGGTGTGCTTATGAGTCACATAATGTTACAACTCAGGTTCCTGCCAGTGTCTGGGGCTGCCACTTCTGACGTCCTCCCGGAGCCCGGCAAGATCCTCACACATACAGAACACAAATCCTGCTCAAAGTGATGGTAAGTGAGTCAGCTCAAAATTCACCAGCATCATACCTGTATTTTCCCTCCTCACCCAAGATGTGTCTCTCTCTCTTTTTGTTCTCTCCCGCCCTGCTTGCACCTGGGGCTTCCCTCAAAGATGAGGAACCGGCGCTGCCATGTGCCCTTTGCTCCAGCCTCTCCCTCCCCGTTGCTGGCTCTGACAGGGGAGCCGGGAGGTGGCCGCGGGACGGGGCTGTGCGATGGTGGCTTTGGAAGGGATTGAGTGCATCCCCAGCAAGTTTATGGATGACACCAAGCCGAGTGGTGCGGTTGACGGGCCTGAGGGAGGGGACGCCATCCAGAGGGACCTGGACAGGCTGGAGAAGTGGGTCCATGTGAACCTCGGGAGGTTCCACCAGACCAGCACCCCCAGGTCCTTTTCCATGGGCAGCTTTCCAGCCACTCTGCCCCAAGCCTGTAGCGCTGCCTGGGGTTGGTGTGACCCAGGTGCAGGACCCGGCATGTGGCCTTGTTGAACCTCACACCATTGGCGTTGACCCATGGATCCAGCCTGTCCAGATCCCTCTGTAGAGCCTTCCTGCCCTCAAGCAGATCAACGCTCCCACCCAACTTGGTGTCATCTGCAAACTTCCTGAGGGTGCACTCGATCCCATCATCCACATCACTGATAAAGGTATTAAAGAGAACCGGCCCCAGTGCTGAGCTTGGGGAACACCACTTGTGACCGGCCACCAACTGGGGTTAACCCCATTCCCTGCCGACGCCGCGGCAGAAGCGACAGCCCCATGGCCTTTCCAGCGGGTGCTCGGCGGAGGGTTTCCTCCTCTGCAGTAAGAGCAAGCAGGTGCAGGGTTTTTCTGTCAACAATAATGAAAATAGTGCTGTGGAGGAAGGAAACCATGGGGGCCAACAGCGACTGCTGCGACGGACGGCGCTTTGTCCGGGCTTTCTGAGGAGGTGGCGGTGGTGTCAGTATAGAATCATAGAGTCACTTGGGTTGGAAGAGACCTTCAAGATCATCGAGTCCAACCATAAACCTATGCCAAAACCACCCCTAACCCATGTCCCTCAGCATCACGTCTGCCCGGCTTTTAAATACCTCCAGGGATGGCCATTCCACCACCTCCCTGGGCAGCCTGTTCCAATGCTTGATAACCCTTTGGGTAGAGAAGTTTTTCCTAGTATCCAACCTAAACCTCCCCTGGCACAACTTGAGGCCATTTCCTCTTGTCCTGTCGCTTGTTACTTGGGAGAAGAGATCGACCCCCACCTAACTATAACCAAGCCACCGTATGGCTTGGGATGCATGAAATTCATCCACTGGACATTACAGCTCCTTGAATGAGTTTTTTTTTCTTGGTGTGGCACCTTCAAATTAGTCAGCAGAGGCAGAGGCACCCCTGTCCGAGTTCAGCGTGTTGTTTGTCGATGAGTAGCTGACGATCGGCAGCTCCTTTGGGCCGGTTCTGCTCTCAATTACGCACCCGTAGGCTAAATAATTCAGCAGCAGCTCAAAGGTGTGCTGTCACGCTGCCGCGCCGAGCGCTGCCCGGCTTCCTCCATGAATTTGTGCGCAGAGCTGATTTCGGGCGGTGGAACGTTGGTGGAAATGACTCCCTATTCTATACAGGCTAACGTTGGGGTAGGGATGGTGGAGAGGCTTCGAAGTTACCGTTTTCAGTTTAATTTTGCAAGGACTACCGCTTTCAGAGCCTGGTGCTGTAGCTGCTCTCCGGAGGACGCCCGTGTTCCCCCCGCTCCTCTGATGTTGGGGTTCCCAGCTGATTTATACACCTCATCCTGCCCTTTGAACTCGGGACCTTTGCATATATGGGTTTTTTCCAGGCTCTTTCTTAGGAGGAGATGAACTTCTAGGACACTGGGACCCGGGTGGAAGGCAGGGGGTTTGTGGGCGTGCTGTGTTATTAACCCCTCACAGCTTCTGCCCCGAAACCGGGGATGGGGGGGGAGGAGCAGCCGGAAGCCAGGCGGGTGCTGAGGACGTTCACTGCAGCGCTTGCTTTTTGCATGTGCCCGTTTAAAGATGTTATCTCTCACAGTCAGTGTTGTCAAGTTTCAGTTTTCGGTAGTATTTTTACTCTCAGGCAAATTTGTTGGGTTTGGTTGGGGTTTTTTTCTTTCTTTTTTTTTTTTTTTTTTTCAAAGAACTGAAAAAAAGATAAAATAATGCCACCTGACCCACGGTAACATTGTAAAGGCCGTTTTTGGTTGCTGTCGCGTGTGGGAAGGCACAGGTCTGCTGGGTGCAGACCTTGATGCCTTCCTGAACGCAGATCTCCTATGGGCAAGAGAGTACGGACGTGTAAACAGGGGTGGGGGGTTGTTTCTGGTGCAAGCCCCCGGAGAGCTGAACCCTGTTGGATGCCTCTGGTGGTGGGGTCAGTCTCACCCCCCGGGACAGGCTGTCCCGAGCTCCCCTCTCCTCCGCTTTGCCCGAACCTCCTCCCACATTTGTTTTTGGTTTCCATTTCGCTTCCCCTCTCTGCTTGCTTTCTTTGGCCGGGTTCTAACCGTTTCACACGTGCCTGGGGTGACTCCAGCAGCTGGAACCAGCTTCGTACCCCTTTCAGTCTGTTCCTCCTTTGTGTCCCCCCCACCCCGGTCACTTTCCCCTGCACACCCTCCCACCAGTTTGCATGGCCCCACCGACCCCCCCCAGCTCCTGCTTTTCTCCAGTTAGTAAATGTCATGGCTTGGTGCTTTCACCTTCTCATAAACAGCCTCCAGCCGTGCTCTGGGCATCTGTAGGTGTCATGGTTTAACGCCGGCTGGCAACTAGGGCCACGTAGCTGCTTGCCCAGCTCCCCCCAGTTTGGATGGGGGAGAGAATTGGAAGAGTAAAAGTGAGAAAAAACTCATGGCTTGAGATAAAGAAAGTTTAATAGGTAGAGCAAAAGCCACGCACGCAAGCAAAGCAAAACAAGGAATTCATTCCCAGGTTCCCAGCCATCTCCAGGAGAGCCGGGCTCCATCGTGCGTCATGGTGACTTGGGAAGACAAATGCCATCGCTCCAAACATCCCTCCCCTTCCTTCTTCTTCCCCAACTTTATACACTGCGCATGACATCACATGGCACGGAAAATCCCTTTGGTCACTTGGGGTCAGCTCTCCTGGCCATGTCCCCTCCCAGCTTCTTGTGCCCCCCAGCCTGCTGGAGCCGTGTGAGGAGCAGAAAAGGCCTTGAGAGCTTAGGAACAACCCAAAACACCAGTGCGCTATCATCAGCACGGTATTCCCATCTCAAATCCAAAACACAGCACTTTACCAGCCACCAGGAAGAAAGTCAGCTCAATGCCAGCTGAGGGCACCATCCCGTCCCTGGAGCAAGGACCAGCGTTGTCCTTCTCCACCCAAGCCTTTTCCCTCCACTGGACGGTCACACGGTAGACCAGGATAAACCAGTTCACATGGGTCATGTAAACCACGGCAGGGGGCAGCCCTGAATCAGCAGCGTGGGGCTTCCCCTACACCGTGGGGAAAAGTGTGTGACTGACAGGCCTGAGGGAGGGGACGCCATCCAGAGGGACCTGGACAGGCTGGAGAAGTGGGTCCGTGTGAACCTCATGAGGTTCCACAAGGCCAAGTGCAGGGTCCTGCACCTGGGTCGGGGCAACCCCTGGTATCGGCACAGGCTGGGGGTGAAGGGATGGAGAGCAGCCCTGCCCAGAAGGACTTGGGGGTGTTGGTGGATGAGAAGCTGGACACGAGCCGGCACCGTGTGCTCACAGCCCAGAAACCCCCCCACATCCCGGGCTGCATCCCCACAGCGTGGGCAGCAGGGCCAGGGAGGGGATTCTGCCCCTCTGCTCCGCTCGGGGGAGACCCCACCTGGAATACTGGGTCCAGCTCTGGGGGTCCCAACAGCAGAAGGACACGGAGCTGTTGGAGCGGGGCCAGAGGAGGCCCCGGAGATGCTGGGAGGGCTGGAGCCCCTCTGCTGTGAGGACAGGCTGGGAGAGCTGGGGGGGTTCAGCCTGGAGAAGAGAAGGCTCCCGGGAGACCTTAGAGCCCCTTCCAGTCCCTAAAGTGGCTCCAGGAAAGGTGGGGAGGGACTCTGGATCAGGGAGTGGAGCCATAGAATGAGGGGGAATGGCTTTTAATTTAAACCGGGGGGATTCAGAGTAGATACAAGGAAGAAATTTTTTACGCTGAGGGTGGTGAGACACCGGCCCAGGTTGCCCAGAGAGGTGGCGGATGCTCCATCCCTGGAAACGTTCCAGGCCAGGTTGGACGGGGCTCTGAGCAACCTGCTCTAGTTGAAGATGTCCCCACTCGTGGCAGCGGGGTTGGACTAGATGGCCATTAACGGTCCCTGCCAACATGAACTATTCTACAATTCTGTGATGCGACGGTTCCCCTGCCCCAAAACACTGCCCCCCTCCTCCCAGCACAACGCGGGGAGCACGGCGCGGGCAGCCCTGTGCCGGCGGGGACCCACGGGCACCCACGCAGCCCGGCTGCCTCCATGGGACGCTGCCGTACCCCGCTCCGCACGGCCGCAGCGCCGCCGGCGCGAGGGAGGAGACCTCTGCAGACAATGTTGTTCGAGGTGCCTTTCCCTAAAAGCTGTTTCCCTGAAGGTTTCCGCCCCCCCCGGCGTGCGTGGCGTGACTCATCCTTGTACTTGCACTTTTTGCAGCTTCCTTTTGCGTTTGCCATACTTTGCTGGAGAGAATGAGATGATTCCTGTTTTGCCGGAAGGCCTTACCGTGCCACGGCACGGTGCGTTTTGGGAGAATATTGCGATGTCTCTGGTGGCTGCTGTTTGGGAAAACAAGATTCTTTGTACTACAGAGAGATTTTATGATCATTTTCATTGGGTTGGTGGAGGAAAATTTACGGGGAAAACGTAAATGATGAGCATGAGCAAAGCTGATACGAGACCTCACCGTGAGTGTTTCAACGGGCTTTTCAACAATGAATAAAAATTCAGGGTGAACTTCATGGAAAAAACCCCAAAAGATCAGGATCGGCTGCCTAGAGATCAACGACCCACTCTGCCATTCCCAGCCCGCTCTGTTCTCCTGGGGACCGCATGCCCGTGCCAGGCTGAGCGCATCCTGCCTTGGGGACCGGGATACAGCCCAGCATCCCAACCTGACTCCTGAAGTGCTCCCTGCCGGCACGGGGACTGGTAAATGGGAGCTGGGGAATTCACAACGCTATAACAGCGAGTCTTCCTGTGCTCGGAATCGTGTGGCCACCTCTGCTGAAGTTACCATCTCTAGAACCTGCTCCTTTGATGGTCTTACACAGTTTCAGGTTCCAGATGGGATGGAAGAGAAGTGAAACCAGCGCAGCACAATAGGGAGCGAGGAGTTACATTCATGGCAAGTCCATGTTTATTCGTGGAAATCTCTGTAATTAGGTTCCAAGTAGTTTTTCTTAAATCTGCTAAGTTTCCATCTGAGTAAGGTCTTTACAAGCAGACGGATGATACCAAATCAAGTTCACTGCCGGCTTAGCTGCGGGACCACGTTACCCCGTCCCACAGATCCGCTCTGACTGTCTGCAGCAAATGCTAACTCGAGGTAACGTAGCCTTGAAGACAGGGAAAAAAAAGGGAATTAGCTAAAGGAGCATCTGCCCCAGTGGGTCAGAGCGATGATATTTTTATTTAGCTGCTTTAATTAACCAGACACGATCTCCTTGTGTAAGCAGCTTCCCACTGCTCCGGGGGATGGAACGCGTTCAGGCGCGGGACGGCCGTATCCCTGGCCGCTTCGTTAGGATCGTTACCCCTCTCGCTCTCCGCGCACGTAAACAGCGTAAATCAGCCGAGCTAAAATAACGTCCCGGCTGGGTCACCCCAGGTAACACCAACAGGATGTGCGGTGACTTCCCTTCCCTCGGCAGCGGCGCAAACAGCCCCAGCGCCCGGCCGGGAGCCGGGACCCGCGGCCAGATGCACCCTGTCCATCACCGGTGGTGGCTGGCACCTTCTAAACAAGAGTATTATTTTTTTTTCTTCCCCCCGCCCCGTGCTAAATGACGCGCGGCATCGGGCAGCTCGATTGCCTTAGAAAGGAAAGCCTGGGCTCGGCAGGGGTGCAGCTGCCTGGGTTATTTTTGTCATCCTTTGGATGTTTCTTCGTGTGCTGACTTCAAGGAAGTTTGTTACGAAGACAGGCTTCGGTTTTAAAGAGCGGTCTGAGGCTGCCCACCCCGAGCTGGTTGCCTCCGGTGGGAAAGGGGGAGGCCGTCAGGGATGGGCTTGGGCTCTGAAGGCCAGAAGTGGACCTGGACCACTGCTGGAAATCAAGGGTGGAGGGAAGTGGGGTTGAGGGTTTCAAGAGACGCGCTGCCGTGGGGCCTGGGGAAGGACACCCCACCTGGCACCTCCTCTGCTTTTTTGGATGGCTTTGGTTGACCTTAAGGGAGGTTGACTTAAAGGGAGGGTGCCAGGAGGAGGGGGCCAGTCTTTTTCCAGTGGTGCCCAGTGACAGGACAAGAGGTAACGGGCACAAACTTGACCATAGGAAGTTCCATCTGAACATGAGGAGGAACTTCTTTCCTTTGAGGGTGGCAGAGCCCTGGCACAGGCTGCCCAGAGAGGTGGTGGAGTCTCCCACTCTGGAGACATTCCCAACCCGCCTGGACGCCATCCTGTGCCACCTGCTGTAGGTGGACCTGCTCTGGCAGGGGGGTTGGACTACATGATCTCCAGAGGTCCCTTCCAACCCCTACCATTCTATGATTCTGTGATTCTACGATCTGGAGAACATGGCTTGTCCCTTAGAGCTACAACAGCTCCCATCGTGTATCCCTAAAGCCTGCGCTATGCCCCGAGCTCCTCGTTAGGACTGAGCTAGTTAGCAACACCTCCAAGATTGCTCCCAACACCAGCTCAGATGCTGCTGCCCAGGGAACCTCCGCATCTCATACGGCCATACCCTGATGGCTGAGGGGCTCGGGCTGGTGGGAACCGCTGCAGCTCACAAGCCGGTTGCGTTTTGCCCAGACACCTCTCCCTAGCATCATGGAATCATTTAGGTTGGAAAAGACCCTGAAGGTCATCTAGTCCAACCACATCCCTGTGGCAAACCAGCTGTGTTTGGCCAAAGCCTGCGTCCCCTTTCTGAAGGCTATGTCTTGGTTTGAAAAGAACAGAGACCTTCTTTCTTGGAAGGGTAAATCATGCTCTTGGGTAAAAATCTGTGCCCGTTTTATGCCCAGAATTTTATCCACATGATAAAATTTACCTGCAGTGGCTGAGGCCAGTTCTTCTGGATGATTGGCAGAAACCAAGCTGGTGAAGACCTTACTCCTAGGAGTATCCTCTGGCCTTCACCTTGCTCTGAAGGTCATTTACATGCCCCTTATTCCACCAGCAGTGTTTTGCACAAACCTAAGCATCCCTTGTTCAGTCGATCCTGTCCTTCTTCTGACAGTCTGCACGTCTCCTTACGCATCAAAAAAATTTCCAGGAGGCCTTTTTGCCACAGCGCTGCCCTGGAGACTCACCCCTGATACTTTCTCCACCGGGAATCCCACACTGTACATCACCGTGGCTTTCCAGGAT
Organism: Chionis minor; assembly: GCA_013398295.1. NCBI lineage: Eukaryota > Metazoa > Chordata > Aves > Charadriiformes > Chionidae > Chionis > Chionis minor. The sequence goes on along the minus strand of VZSF01009525.1, from coordinate 422,658 downwards.
CCAAGACAGAGCCTGACCCAACTTGTTTCCAAGCTGCTTACCTCCATGCTTACAAATAAAACAGTATAAATCTTTTTTTTTTTTTTTTTTAAATGAAAGCTCATTCCTCTCTGGCTCCGTTTCTATTTAAAATCCTGCTAAACGGAGTGTCTCCTGCAAATACGAGTGTGTTTGCTCTCAGATGGGCAGCGCTGCCCCAGGGCATTGGGCTCGGCTCCATTTTCGTCACGGCTTTGGGCAGCCGTTTCGGGGAAGTCTGACCATACCTTCCACAGGGACTGCCCTCCTGCTCCGCTTTTGTCTGTCTCTGGTCGGTGTTTCTGCGCTGCTCGGAGCAAAACTCTGTTTTCTCGTTGCTTCCCCTGGCTGAGTAAACATGCGCGGAGCGCTGGGGCATTGTTCTTGGGGTTTGGACTCTTTCCAGCTGATTAATTATTTCAGCCACACGGTAGTTTTTACAACAGGAGGCCAGGGATGTGCGTCAGATCACCGGCCCAACTGGGCCAGTATCCTGTCTCCAGCCACGACTCGGAACAGGTATTTTGGAGAAGATTATTGGAGCCAGGGCAAGTTTGGAGTGATTTTTTTTCCTTGGTAAATCCTTCCGGCATTTACTAAGCAGCAATTTGGAGACTTTGTGAGGTGGAAGTTGCATCTGAATGACCGTGTTTAACAGTCGCGATGGACACGCTTTGCACAAATTTGTCTAATTCCTTTTTGACCCCGTTGATGCGTTTAGCCACTCCGATATCCCCTGGCAATGAGTTTCTCCATCCAGCTACACGTTGCGTGAAAAAGTACTGCTCTTCCACGGCTTCAGAGGAATTGTCTGATAATGTAACCACTAAAAAAGTGTTCCGATTTCATCAGATATGCAGACTAGGAAGGAGAAAACGTGCCGTATGTGCTCAGATGTCCCCGAACTATGAGCCTGGTTTGGGCACACATTAAATCTCCGTTGCCTGGACAAATGCATCAGCGAGTTGAAAGCCTTCAGTGATGCTCCCTGGGCGCACGTAACTGGTTCCACCTCTGCGGGAACCCAACTGAGACCTATAAAATATGGTTTTACTGGGTTGGTGGGGCACCAAATGGAGACAGGCGGTTGCAGGAGAGCGGCTGTCCGTCGGCGGGTGCTCCTGGGGGAAAGGGTGGGTGTGCAGGACCCCCGCAGCGCCGCGGCGGCGATGGCTCCCCCGGGCGCCATCCTGCTCCAGGGACAACCTTTGCTTGAGGGTCCCGTGGCGTGGACCGGAGCGGCGTAACCGTACTGCGGGGCTGAAGATAATAGCTAATTAGTGCTGCGCTAAATGAGCGGGAACTTGTATGGAAGGTGGGCTGGAAGGAGCGCTGCCGTCGCCGAGGGCCTGCTGGGATGAGCGGTGCTTCCCAGCATCAGCAGATGAGCATGGGCAAGGGCATCTCTGGTCCCCTGCGGTTACGGAAAGTGCCCTGGGGCCACCAGCCTGACCTCGGGGGTATAGCACCCACCGAAGAGGCGAAGGAAAAAAAGCCCGTGGCGTGCAATGAATAAATCTGTTTCTGAGAGCTTTTTAAAAGCTCGCCCTTCACGCTGGTGCCCGGTTTTCACTGAAGAGCGTTACTTTCTTTCGAAGAGGAAGCAGGTGCTTAGAAAGGATTTGGTTTTTTCTGCAGAGGGAGGAAACTGCCGGACGCGCGGCCTTAGCTCAGCCCCGCTTTGCCGGGTTCAGAAAGCCCCGCGCTCGGCGGAGCCGCCGGCGCTGAGCATCCATTGCGGTTTAGCCACGGCCGGCAGCGAGGACCACCCAGCCACTGGCTCACGCCCCCTCTGTCGGGGTGGGGGAGAGTGTCGGAAGAGTAAAGGTGAGAAAACACTCGCGGGCTGAGATAAGGAAAGTTTGACAGGTAGAGCAAAAGCCGCGCTCGCAAGCGAAGCAAAATGAGGAATTCCTTCCCTGCTCCCCGTGGGCAGGCAGGTGCTCAGCCATCTCCAGGAGAGCCGGGCTCCATCACGCATAACGGTGACTTGGGAAGATGAACGCCTTCACTGCGAACATCCCTCCCCTTCCTTCTTCTTCCCTCAGCTTTATACACGGAGCATGACGTCACATGGCATGGAAAATCCCTTTGGTCACTTGGGGTCAGCTCTCCTGGCTGTGTCCCCTCCCAGCTTCTTGTGCCCCCCAGCCTGCTGGCTGGTGGAGCCCTGTGAGGAGCAGAAAAGCCTTTGAGAGCTTAGGAACAACCCAAACCACCAGTGCGCTATCATCAGCACGGTATTCCCATCCCAAATCCAAAACACAGCACTTTACCAGCCACCAGGAAGAAAGTCCCAGCTGACACCATGGCAGCATCCCTTCAAGCCCAGCCTGCGGGGTGATGGGCTGCAGGTGACTGTACCCTCCCGGGGCGACCTGGGGTGCACACACGCTCACGCCTGTGCACACTCACACACACACACAACACACACACACCACACACACACATTGTCCCCGCAGTGCGAGGGGCAGCAAGCCGTCTTTAATTTTGTCATCGGATGAAAAGCACAGAGAAAAGGCAAATTTCAAAGGTGACAAAACCGGAGCGGAAAACAAGCGTCGCTGTCAGTCAGGGGCCATTTACAGCCCTCTGCGCTTTTGGGAGTCTCGCAAACTTTAGCTACAAAGCCTAGAGATGAAAGGGAAGGGAAGGGGGAGGAGAGAAAGGTGATACTGACTGTGATCCTTCTCTCTGTCCGCAGACGACTTCTACCCTTTCTTTCCAACCTGGATGAAAGTGGCTGCCAGGCTGAGATGCTTCAGAGGAGTATTTACTAGCTGGAGGAACAGCTGGCATGGCTGCTTCTCCAGAAACCAAGCTGAAACCAAGGATGTTTTTCTCCTAATTCACAGGCTTTTCAAAAAAATAAATGCAGGTAACCAGTTTTAATGAGAAATTTATTTTATTTTATCTCATTGCTTCACTGATACTTTGACCATTTCATAGCAGCGGTGGATGACATGCTGTTTTGCTCCACAGGACTTAGAAATCTGGGGACCCTCCCGTTCCTTCTCTGACAGCGATTTGCATGAGTGCCAAGCCAGGGTGGGTGTCCTGCACGTGGCCACAGTGTTGGTGCCCAGATGGATCACAGAATCATCGAATCACTGGGGTTGGCAGGGACCTCTAGAGATCATCTGGTCCCACCCCCCTGCCAGAGCAGGTCCACCTACAGCAGGTGGCACAGGACGGCGTCCAGGCGGGTTGGGAATGTCTCCAGAGTGGGAGACTCCACCACCTCTCTGGGCAGCCTGTGCCAGGGCTCTGCCACCCTCAAAGGAAAGGAAAGAAGTTCCTCCTCATGTTCAGATGGAACTTCCTGTGTCCCAGTTTGTGCCCATCAACTCTTGTCCTATTTTCACTGGGCACTACTGGAAAAAGACTAGCCCCCTCATCCTGGCACCATCCCTTGAAGTATTTATAAGCATTGATGAGATCCCCCTCACTCTGCTCTTCTCTAGACTAAAAAGACCCAACTCCCTCAGCCTTTCCTCCTAAGAAAGATGCTCCAGCCCCCTGATCATCTTTCTAGCCCTTGGGATGGTCGGTGTGAGCTTGGAGAGCGGCAGGGAGAGGGAGCAGCTAGAGATGGACTGATTTCCCCACTGTCCCATGACAAGTGACCACGGGGACAAGGCCAGCGCAGAGTTGAGGAGCAGAGGTTGGATCCCTCTTGACACCCCACGTGAGAGCGCCTGTGCCCTGCATAAAGCTGAGCCGGGGGGATCCAAGCTCCGTGCTGTGCTGGGGTTGGCGTCTCCACACCCTGCGCCAGTCCCTCATTTCTGCTCTGCTGTGCCGTGAATCCAGAGCTCGTGAGCGTGTGCTGGGACCTGAATTGATTTATCCATTCTAGCAGCAGTGAGGCAATTTCCAAACACAGCGGGACATGAGATGTGATACATATATCAGATGTCACCCCCACTTTGCCAGGAGTCTGGCACACAGCAGTCCCTCGTCTGCATTAACCTGTGTTTAAGCCCGGTTTACCAATCTAAGGGAGAAGTGTGCATTTTTTTTTTGTAGAATCCCCTCGGTTGGAAGAGACCTTTTAAGATCATTGGGTTCAGCCATCAGCCTGGCACTGCCAAACCCACCCCTAACCCATGTCCCTCAGCACCACGTCTGCCCGGCTGGGAAATACCTCAGGGATGGCGACTCCACCACTGCCCTGGGCAGCCTGTTCCGATGCTTGACAGCCCTTTTGGTGAAGACATTTTTCCTCATATCCAACCTAAACCTCCCCTCGTGCAACTGGAGGCCATTTCCTCTTGTCCTATCGCCTGTTTCTTGTGAGAAGAGACCGACCCCCCCGGCTACATCCACCTTTCAGGCAGCTGTAGAGGGCGAGAAGGTCTCCCCTCAGCCTCCTTTTCTCCAGGCTGGCTCATGTTCATCCAGCTGTTGACCAACACCCCCATGTCCTTTTCCATGGGCAGTTTCCAGCCACTCCTCCCCAAGCCTGTAGCGCTGCCTGGGGTTGGTGTGACCCAAGTGCAGGACCTGGCACTTGGCCTTGTTGAACCTCACACCATTGGCCTCAGCCCATGGATCCAGCCTGTCCAGATCCCTCTGTAGAGCCTTCCTGCCCTCAAGCAGATCCACACTCCCACCCAACTTGGTGTCATCTGCAAACTTCCTGAGGGTGCACTCAAATATCCTCATCCAGATTATCAATAAAGACATTAAACAAGCCTGTCCCCATAACTGAGCCCTGAGGAACACCGCTTGAGACCTTCACCTTCACCTCCACCGCTTCAGGAGTGGGTAACGGCACCCTGGGAGGGTTTTTCACTTCCCTTAACCCGCGTGCAAGGAACAGTCACGCAGGCTCCTGGGCACCTGGCTTGCTCGTGCCGGTGCGGCTGGCGCCATGCAGGGGCAGGAGATGCTCTAGCACGCCGGTCTGCAAAACCTTCCATATTTTGGTGCGTGATCCACAAAGACTTTTCTCTTTAGAACGGCATTACCCCCCCGCAGAGGGCTGGTGTCGTGCCAGGCAGGGGAAGGGGGCAGCGTGCTCGGCTTTGCACAGCTCCCCTTCGCGGGAGGGGGAAGAGAAAAGAAACAGGAACTTCTTTGGAATTGTATCATCCTAAAACTGAGAGAAGAAGTGAAATTTAAACACAAAGGACTGTTTTTAGTGAAGGAGGGGGGGGGGGGGGGGGNGGGGGGTTGAGGTTGCTAACCTTGCAGCGAGCCGTTCCCATGCTGCGGTCTACAGGGGAAAGGCTGGATTCAGTGCAACGGTTTCAACTCCTTATTTCGTCACTAATCTGTATTAAATATCAGCCGGATTACATGAAACATTCCCTCGGTATCTTCCCACGTGCAGGGATGTCTCAGACTACCTCTGGAGTGAAGTTTAGCCAAAAAACCCACCTGCTTAAGCCTCAGTTTCTGAATTAGCAGGAAAGCACTACATGAAAGAAGGTGCAGCTTCGTACATCCACGGCGGTTAGTACGACAAGTCGCGTACTGCTCTCAGCCTAAAATGAAATAGCACTTTATTTTTCCATGTCTGCATTAAAGGTCAGAAAAAGAAACGAAANAGGAAAGGAAAGGAAAGGAAAGGAAAGGAAAGGAAAGGAAAGGAAAGGAAAGGAAAGGAAAGGAAAGGAAAGGAAAGGAAAGGAAAGGAAAGGAAAGGAAAGGAAAGGAAAGGAAAGGAAAGGAAAGGAAAGGGATGGGATGCCCAAATTGTTGTGAAATCACACTTTACAACTGAAATTTCCCTCAAAACCACCTGACACAATAGCAACGTGGGCCTGATTTTCATATGAATAGTTTATATGATTTTCACTTGTGAACGCTGATCGCAGCGCAGCGAGAGCTCCCGCCCGGCAGGGCTTTCAGAAGCGGTGGGTGGCAGAGACTGTGCAGCAAGGCAGGAAGTTTTTGGCATGACCTGTAATGCAAATCTGGCCTGAAATCCTTGCTAAAGCTCTAGGAAGAGAACTGCTAGCAAGTACCTGTGGCCTCACAGGCATTGCCAGGCACTCCCAGACTCTCCTCCGGTGTGAAAATGGCCCTGAGGTTTCCTCTGGTTTCATCGCTGCGTCACCCAGGTACGGTCAAAACCAATTTTGACCAAAAAAAGGAAACTCTGTTTGCAGATTGCGGAAGGAAAAAAGTAGGATGAACCCAAATGTTGTTCTGTAGTGTATATGACTAATCTGTAAAAAGATGTGCTGAGTTACAGTTTCCTTAGGAAAATAAATAAAATCTGTGACACGCTCCCCCACAGCCCCCATAAGGTAAAACTTCCGTGTTATCCAGAGGTCAGAAAGTGGCGTCTCCTCTCAAAGAGATGCAGCACAAGGCATTTCTTAAAATATTAGTGGAAAGTATTGTATTGGGCATTTGATAAGCTTCCCATCCATGACATTTGCATCTGTTGCTCTGGGAATAAAAGAATATTTCATATTCCTTGGGCAAAACTAGACTAAGATGGAATTACAGCTGGGAGCAGATTAATAAAGTCCAAATAAAACATATTACGAGACCGTAGTACTTATCTATCAAAACCAAGCATGCTAAAACTCTGGGAAGATCAGACTTGCAGGTAAATGTAAATGGAAATGTAAACACAGGAACACGGGGAGACACGGGCAAAGCACGGCAAAGGTGAGGGTGCCTCTGTGAGTACGATGGCAGTCCTGACCCCCTAATGTCCATGATCTTCCCAGCTAAATCCTTCCAAAAATCATTACCCTGCAGTAAAAAGTGTCGCAGAATAAAGAGGACGAGAAAGACTTTGAAATCTCACGCATTCAATATTAGGTGTGTTAAATGCAAGGTGATGGTGATGTGTCCAGGATGATATTTCAGAGAAATAAAAAAAAAAAAAAAAAAGTCTACTTTTCTGCTCCTGAACTAGAAGTCATTTGTGAGAAGACACAAGTTAAAACTGAGTAAAAAATGATCAACCAAGGAGTGCAAAGATTGAGGTCGGTTTAAATAGATACATGTGAACATACATATTTTTACAAATTCAAATTATAGAAATACATATACATTCAAGTTTTCGTCATGTTTCAATGAAAGTATGTGTGGAAAATGGTGTTAATTTCTTTTCATCAGGGCTAGATATTATCCTGAAGCTGTTCCTTCTTATCCAGAATAGACACTAGAGTACGTCTGTCCAAACCCTCAAATTTATGATTAGTTCCCTATTAAGTAACGTCAACTACAGCATCTTTATACAGGAACTAAAACTACTTAAATCTTCTCTCTGTTTATGTGGCCCAATGTAAAAAAAGAAACTGAAAAACAGAGCAAAGCTTTACAATTAGCTACCCACTGCCCAAAGAGGTATTAAGCCATAATATATAACTGCCAAGCTGCCTATTAAAAAAGCGCTGTTATTAAACTGAAGCATTTTCTACGCTTTCTGCCAAACTTTGTCCCAGTCCACCAAATCACTTCAGCACGTCCTTGGACTGGTGGAAATTCTCCTGTGCAGAGCATTAAGCACGTACCTTCGTGCTTGGAAGGGTGTTGGCTTATCAGAACAAGCACCACTATGGCAAGCGGGCCGGTGCTGGTGGCACTGGTATTAACGAGCGAGCGCTGCAGGACTTGGAGGCTGCTGGTTCAGACGAGGACATCACACGCTGTTCTTTCCAGGAGGCGACTGTAAGTTTAATTCCCTGCCACGCGTTGTGTTTTATCATACGCTGCAAAAGGTTCCCGTACGACTTGTTCTAAAATCCCCGAGTTGCCCCCTGTATGCTGAAATAAGGATTGGATTCCATCCAAATCATACCAACCCGGCTCGTTAGCTGTATTTGCATCACACTGAGCACGCAGCAAATGGCAGGGGGGGAAAAATACAGGATTCGCCGCGTAATACAACCCTGGAAATTCATAATAAGGAGGACCAATTGAGGTTGCATAAAGTAAGATTATTTCCGGGACCCTAACGGGAAATGCTCATATTCAGATGTTCTGTCTGACGGGACAAGCGGTCCCTTTGCAATACAAACGGGGTTTGCGTGGCCGATAATACTGGTGTAGGGCTGTCGCAATAAATCCCAGTCCTGGCCGCGGCCCCCGCGGAGGGGAACCGCACCGGAGGGATGCCCGGAATTCCAGCCATGCAACGCAGGAGGCTCTACCCGCCCCACACCCTGTAGAACACTGTATGGGACCCTCTGCCAGAGCAAGAGGCAATCTTGCAGGGCATGGCTGCATTTTAAATGGATTCTCTGATCGCTGTGGCAATTAATTCTTTAAATTTGACAGGGACGGGGTTCCCACATCCTGCTGCATTTTTGAGCAGGGCGACGAGTTGCCAAACAGTTTCTGTCGTTGACTGCGATGAAAGCGGCAGGGGTGGGGAACCAGCGTGCAGGAGGGGGAAATCTAACTTTGGACGTTGCCGTTATGGATGAGTACAAACCGCTGGCCTGTGGGCGATGGGTTTTACAAGAAGCATTTTTAAAAAAAAAAAAAAAAAAAAAAAAAAAAGAAAAAAAAAGACGACAAGGTTGTGCTGTGGCACTCCAGCCTCCGTCATGGATTTCTTCTGCCCGCAGAAATAATTGGTGATGCCTTGATTTCGGAGCTGGGTTTGAGTGTGCAGAGGGTAAGGTGGATAGCCCCTGTAGGTCTAGATGGATCGGATAGCCGTGTCTCAGCAAGCATCACCGTGCATGGTGCCACAGCCCAGCAAAGCTCAGGGCAGAAATTAAAATAAAGCGCTTCACCCAGCTACAGAAGTGACAGGCTGAGGCTGGACAAGAGTAGCTCCCCGTTTCATCCCTTTCCGGTGAGGAACGGCTTCCTTTCCCACGCAGTCCTACCTTCTTTCACCCCATCTGCTTAAAGAGAAAGTAAAACAACTACAACAAAAACCCCACAAAACCAATCACGCTCTAAACGTAAACAAAAAATTGGGAAGACAGTGATGCAACCCAGCTGAGAGATGCCGGTTGAGGTGCCGTTGCTAGACAGCTTGGCTGAAATACAGCGCTGTGGGCTGTTAGAGCTCTTCGTTTCATGGCATCAGGCCATGACGACGTGTCCGAGCCTTAAACTAGAAGTGAATGGCTCTTCTGCCTCGCGTAGCTGATGCCACCTTGGAAAAGCGGCTGGCTCCTGGTGGAAATGTCCTCCAGAAGCCACCCAGGGCACTAAGCCCGGCCTTTTGCTCCCAACCCCTGCTCCCTAGGCAAAGGCCAGGGCGGAGAGGATGGACACAGCCTGGCTGCTCCACAGCCGGCCATGGATCCTTTTCCATGCTGTAAGTTTCTAGCCATCCGCTATCGTTTGTCCATAAGCTGGTCTTTCTCTGCAAAAATGCAGCCACGTAGCCACAACCAGAGTAGAGCTAAGCCCATGGTAACCTGTCCCCCACGTCTTCCTCTGTCTTTCTGGTGGGCTCCACACCCGTTGTGAGCCTGGGTAAGACCTTGCCCAACCCCTTCCCTTAGCTTCCCAAGCATGCTGCCGCTTTGTCTTTTTACAAATTTATAAAGCTTCGTAGTAAAACACAGTTATAAATTTTGCCCTTAGGGATCTCATGGGAAGACTGACCCCAAGTCTTTTGAGTTTATTATTTTCTGATGTCCAGACACAGCCTGTCATGGGTTAGTTTCCAACAGCAATCCCACCTATTTCATACGGTCCACCCCCCGGCTCCAGTTCTGCCTGCTGACTGAGGAATAACATCACCCCCTCACGCAGGGATTTCCTTAGATCCAAGCCTGTAAATAAACCTACTTTGAGGCTGGAGTTTCACGTTATTATCAGGTCAGACTGAAAAAGGCTTCTAGTAGCAATAAAAAAAAAACCACCCACCCTCCTTTCATTTCAGCTGAAGCTTAAGAGAGATCTCATCCAAGTCGTTCTTGTAAAGAAAAGCTTCTAACTCCCTCTCTGGAGTGGTTTGATGGGGTTTTTTCCATTTCCTTCTGACCTGCAGGGATTTTTTCCCCCGCATATACGTAGCGCCTGGTGTCCCATCCCACCCCTCCGGCCTCCCACGGCTTTGCTGTGAGCGATGAGCAGGTAACTGCCGTGGGGGTTCTTCCACTGGGCATCCATGGGGGCACTTCCATTCCCTCTTCAACAATGAATTGTATTTTACCATTCCAGGCTGTTTCACGGAAAACCTGAGTTGTCAGCCCATAGTCCGAGGACTTCTCTACGGTAAGCTGGTAGGCTGTGTAAGATCACTCTTACAACGCGTGTCCTCAAGGGAAACTACTTTATTCCAGTACTTTATTTTCGCTATATGAGTGTGAGACTAACCAACGACCCGTTGATGTGCACCAAAACAGGTACGCGGTCAGAAAAACTGCAGTTTGCATCAGACGTTGGCTTGAATCAGGTGGTTTATTGAGCACAACCAGCAGCCACAGCCTATTCCCTGTCCCTTCCGTATTCACCCGTGCCTAAAGGTTTGCAGATGGTTGATGGGATGCTGCAGCCCGCGCCCTGACAGCTGTGAGATGTTCAGGTTGTTTATGGAGATGAGGAGAGAACAAGCACAGCCCTGGCCCCTTCCCCACCTACCGGCGGAGCTGTATGTGGAGCAAAGCGTCTGATGTTTGCACGGAACCTTGTCAACCCCCCTTCCACTTGCAGGGCTGAAGACAGGAGGAAACAAAAGCAGATGATGGCAGGAGCTGAACGCAAGTGCAGACGTTCACTTGAGACTTCTTCCAGCGCCCTGCTTTAACCTTTTCATCGTTGTCCCGATCAATATTTCTTTTTAATAATGTTTTACCGGGGGGAAAAGGCACTTCATGAGGGGATCTGCAGCTGCGCATCCAGAACAGATACATCAAAGTCTCTGTAACCTCAACATGACAGGAAAACCCTTTGCCCTGCCAACGCGTCCCACCAGCCCTTCTCGGGCTTGTCATCACTCGGCAATTTCTGGTGTTCAGACACGCTGCTGACAGCACTGTGTGAGCTGTTTAAACGGGAGAATCTGTGCTCCGGATGATGCCAGTGAATCATGATGAAACTTTTCTGGGAAAAGGTTTTCACCAGGATTAGCCAACAGAGCTGTAAAGTGACCTACCTCAGAGAAAAATGCTACGTATCGTGCAGCAAGGGGGGAAGAGTCTTGGCTAAGTGAGAGAAAGGCTTAAGAATCAACATTGCCTTCTGAAGGAAGGGGTAACTACCATTTGGGCTTTCATTTGCTGTCAAATAACTGTAAATAGCATTTACAGAGACTTCTGCCCGGCCCTACAGCAGCTATGAAACTCATGACTATCAGAAAAGCAAAATCTGGGGCTTCTGCTTGGTGTTGGGACCGCTCCAAGCCGCAGTCCCTGATGGGTCAGCCTGGCCGTGATGCAAGGTGGGACCGAAGCTGACCCTGCATTGTGGGAGTCGGTGTGGTTGAGGAGCTTCATCTACAGCTGAGAAGATTACCCAGCTGGCTGAGGTCAGAGCAGACACCTCTCAAGGCTTGTGTTTCATCCTCCCAGAAAAGGCTCTTCGGGGATCCGGGGCCCGGTAACAAACAGGCTGTGCTGCTCTGGGTGTGAAGAAGGTCCCTTGCCGCGTAAGGGGAGATGTGACTACACAGACGGCCTGGGGAGAATTATCTCTCTTGGATTAAAGGAAAACGTGATTTTTCCTATTTCCAGGAATTAATGGTGAATGGTAAGATCAGCTGGCTTGTTTTTCATGAACATGATATTACTAACATCTGGGAAGAGCAAAATGAGACTGAAGATCTATCAAAAGAGCGGCTTGCTCAGGATTTCGTAAGGGGCACGGCTTCTCTTGGGACTCTGAAAACAGTATAAAGGTCAGATGCAACAAAGCAGGACCTCAGCTGAGCCCACAGCAACTGAAAGGTCCACCTGGATTATCTGAGCCACGGAAGTCAGGGAAGGAGAGGAGAGGAGAGGAGAGGAGAGGAGAGGGCTCACCCGTGGAAATCCTAGGTACTTGTTCTAAGTTAAAAGCATAAGAAAGGTGTAGTCACTAGAGCCACAAAGATCAATGCTTTAATCTTGATGTTCTTTGACTAGGGAGGCCCAAAACTTCAGATGCACAAGGCTCCTGTTTCTGTGTCATAGTGGATATCACTAGGAACGATGAACGTTTTGTGCACTTTGGCATTGAACAGATGGTGAGAAACTGGAAGGGATTCAAACAACAGTAGATATGATTTAAGAGACACTGGAAGAACGGGCTTGAGAAACGAGCAAGCAAATGTAAAACTAGGGATGGGAAATGTGCTAGAGCTATTTAGAGAGTAAAAAGCCACCAAGAGAGGGGAACTATTTAGTTTTACGGAACAGAATATAAACAAAATGCACATACCATGAGTAACCGAGGGCTCTGGAAAATTAATGCTGGCTGGTCTCCCTGCACTGATTTTTGTTACCAGTCCTTTTTCTTGCACCTCCGCCACAACGGGGGCAGCAGGAAGGCAGGCAGTGCAGCCCCCCCTCCACCGGCAGCCCACTGCGCGGCAGATTTAAATCCTCACTGCTTCCAGGCTAAAAGTGCATCCCAAACCTTGAGCCTGGGTGGTGGGTGTAGGTCTGCTACCATTGCTCCTGCCCCAATATCCCCAGCAGCACAGGGGCAAAAAAGCAACAGTGGGTGGCAATTTCCACAGTCACCCCAGCAATAATTTCTTGTGCCTATGAGTAACCCCCAGCAGCAGCTTCTCTGCTGGGAACCTCAATAGATCCATATGGAGGTGGTGTATCAGGAGCAAGCACCTTGCTCGGGTGAATGTCCCACGCCAGAAACTCCCTTTTCATAGAATCACAGAATCACCAAGGTTGGAAAAGACCTTTAAGATCATTGAGTCCAACTGCAAACCTAGCACTGCCAAGTCCTCTACTAAACCGTGTCCCTCAGCACCACTTCCACACGTCTTTTAAATACTTCCAGGGACGGCGACTCCACCACTTCCCTGGGCAGCCTGTTCCAATGCTTGACAACTCTTTCGGGGAAGACATTTTTCCTCATATCCAACCTAAACCTCCCCTGGTACAACTTGAGGTCATTTCCTCTTGTCCCATCGCTTGTTCCTTGGGAGAAGAGACCGACCCCCCCGGCTACACCCTCCTCTCAGGCAGTTGTAGAGAGCGAAAAGGTCTCCCCTGAGCATCCTTTCCTCCAGGCTGAACAACCCCAGCTGAGAACCCCAGAGAGAGGCAGCAATGCATTTATTGGTGAAACAGGGATCTAACAAGTCTGATGGCAAATGTGACAGTGTGTTAAGAGGATTCGAGGTGGCAAGGCACACTTGGTTATTTACTGCATAGAGGACAGGGTCAGACAGAGCGGTCAGGGAGACCCTCCTGTTGAGTCACGAGGTTCCGAAAGGACACCCTGGCTTTCTAAACTCCTCAGAGAGGAGTCTGGGTGCATCTGGATCCAATCCTAACCCCAGCCTTGGTCAACTGTTTATGTCTAAAGGATTATATATGCACAATCAGTCTTTTATATCACTTAGCTAAGATTTCAAAGTTCAGCATGCTGTGAGTCACTGACCAAGGATCTGTTGTCATTCGGAATCTCTGAACCTCGAGGAGTAACCTTGAGTGGTGTCTCTACTCCAGGGGACATACTGGCGTGCAGCCTGCTGCCGTACAGGAGAGCTCCAAGGGCTCTTGGGCTGTTCAGTATTTATGGGGGTAAGATGATTGACCTATGGTCATATCTGCATATTGACCACAGAACCAGCACTGCTCCAGTGAGCCCGTTGTTATCTGTCTCCCCGAAACCACGTTGAGCCACGGATGCCGCCGTCGCGACTACACGCACCCACCATGACCACCACGGGTGGTTGTGGCTTGGGCAGCCTTACGGGAGGTGAAGATCAAGTGGCACCTGGGGAGGTGGGAGCAGACGGTCACGGGCGCGTGGCTGGCCCATGGCTGGCGGCAGTTGGTGGGATGCTGATGCCCGCCAGCCAGCAGAGAGGTGCTGGGTGGGATGTCCACCCATGCATCCATGCACACACCCACCTGGGAAGCCACGGCAGCTCCCACCAGCGCTGTGGCAGCGCCGTTTGCTGCCTCCCCTTTAGTGGCCATGGCAACTGTCGCTGCGGAATGAAGTGTTGCCAGGACCTGGGCCAGGAGCAGAGCTTTGTAAAGGGGGAAAAAGAAATAACCCAACAAAAAAACCCAAACAAACACCAAACGAACAAAAAAACCAACCAAACCAATGAAAGGCATGATGTCAAGCCGTTGAAATCCAAGGACTCCTCCCGCCTGGCGTCACACACACTTTCCAACGCTGGCCCCCTGCAATCCAGCCTGGGCATGGCTGACCCCGGTCCCCGCAGCCGAGGAGTCGCCGCCCGGAGCAGCGCCTCTGCTTGTTCATGCTGCCATTTTCTTTCTCGCCCGTGAAAAACAAGAACAAAGTGTATCCACTGCTCATGTAGTTGTTCTTTAAGGAAGCATCTCCGACAGTGAAACACCTATCACTAAGCAGCTCAGCCGACAGAACAGGCTACGTATTGCAGGATACCAGGCTGGAGCAGCTTAAATACTTGTTATTTTTTAACCCAGAATTGTTCGCATTTGCTTTGACGAAAATCTTTTCACTGAAAGACAGAAGTATTTTTAAAAGTGCTGGAGCTCGAAGATCTCTCTAGGTTTGTCTCCACGAGGGGCAAATTCACGGAGGAAGCAGGAGGGCTGGGTGCAGGGATGTCCGAGCCCTTTCTGTGCCAGCCAGCTCGGAGCCAGGAACCGCATCCCCACCACAGGGAACCCTTGCCAGGCCAGGGGTGTCCCACGCAAGCGTGGTGGAAATACCCTGTGCCCTGCAGAGCTGCAGCTGGGCTGGGTTTTGGGTGGGTGATGTCTGCCCACCTCTCATTGCACAGCGAGGCACAAGGCAGGGACCAGACATAGAAACCAATACCTTCATTTTTTTAAAAAACAGAAGGTGGGAATGCAGGAACAGAGGTGTGTGAGGAAGCGCTCACTGCAAACCTTTAATCTTTAATCCCCGGGTTCCATGAGGGCATAGAATCATAGAACAGATTCACAGAATGGTTTGGGCTGGCAGGGACCTTTAAAGGCCACCTAGTCCAACCCCCCTGCCATGAGCAGGGACATCTTCAACTAGACCAGGTTGCTCAGAGCCCCGTCCAACCTGGCCTGGATGTTTCCAGGGATGGGGCATCCACCACCTCTCTGGGCAACCCGGGTTGGTGTCTCACCACTCCCAGTGTAGAACATTTCATCCTTCCATCTACTCTGAATCTTCCCTCTTTTAGTTTAAAGCTGTTACCCCTTGTCCTATGACAGCAGACCCCACTAAGAAGTTTGTTCCCATCTTTCTTCTAAGCCCCCTTTTGGATACTGGAAGGCGGCTATAAGGTGTCCCCAGAGCCTTCTCTTCTCCAGACTGAACACCCCCAACTCTCTTGGCCTGTCCACAGAGGAGAAGGATAGCACCTCACCCCTGCAGCCTGAAGCCCTTGCCAGGCTGGCTTGCCGCAGTGGGATTTGGGGAGAATGAGGGGAAAATGGGGAAGGAAGGCTGTTTTCTAAACAAGGGAAGGGGAAATTGCCTCTGTCCCCAGCCAGAGTGAAAATAAGAGGAAATGCTATTTTTGCCCCAGGCAGTTTCTGTTGTCTTCGCAGAGCTTTTGGTCAACACAAGCCTTCGCTGCCAGTGTTCGTGAGCTAAACGCTCTGGGGCAACAACGCCGCAAGGAGAAAAACATGCTCCGCTAGCTTTTAACTAATTGCAAAAAGTACCCTGGTCGTTCCTATTTCCCTGCCACCGGTTTCACTTCACCGTAAAATTGAAAGCACCTGCTCTACCACATTGTCTGAGCTCAGGAGAGCTCGTAGCTGCTTCGAGGTAACAGTCATCACTGCTTTCTCTTGTAATAGCAGTAAACCCCCCAGAGCCATCAGTCTTCTCCAGGTCTGCCGGGACGCCCCCAACCTGCCAGAAGAGCCGCGTGTGGGGAGCGGGGACGATGCTGCTAATGGTCCCCGTGAGACATTAACCCACTTCCCAGGACTTCAGGAACTTCAGATCGAAGTTTTCACCCCATAAAATGTGTTTCCTTTCAGCTTGTGTAAAAAAATATTCACTGTAAAAAGGTCTTCGTGCGAAGACATGAGAGCCTACTCTTCCTCTTTCCCTTTGTTGTTGCAGAGCAACAACTCCCCTTCCTTCAGGGACGAAGGCTGCCAGCATCGCTCGCCCAGGCAGCTCCTCCAAGGCTTCCCCTGAACCTGTTTGCAGCTCAGAGCAGAAGCACTCGTGGGTTTGGGCTGACATCTAGTGTCGGCGTGGACGAGGCCAGAGAAACCAGCTGACTCATTTCTCCCAACGCATCAGTGGGGACCTGCAAGGGAGAAGGAAGATGACATTTCTTTGGCTTAGTGCTTCTAATTTGGTTAGAGACCTGACCCGTGAGCCTACAAATATCTCTGTTCCATTAACTACTAGAGAAAATAATATTAATAATGGGACACTCAAAAATATAAGCGAACAGATAGTGTTAGGCCTGGAAATCACAAAACCAGCCCGAATTGCTGAGGCATGCTGCTGTCTCCTCATTTTGAAGCATCACAAAGACTAGCGACTGCTCCTGAGCTGTGGAGGTTGTTTATAGGGAGGAAGGCACCCGATGGCGTACTCTTGAACAGTAGGATATGATTTCAAGGGACTTATCCCATCAAAAGCGTTTGGTGTGACAAGCTTCAGGAAACCACACTGCTGCTGCCTTGATGTGTCATTATTTGCTTGCCACCCACATCTCGTGTGGACTCATCTGTTTCATCCTCCCCTAACCGTTGAAAGACCTTTCCACAAAAGCCAGCGCGCAAGTTCAAGTTGGGTCGCTGTCAAACTGTCTCAATCCTGAGACATTTTCCTTGGAGACCTTCAGTGATGTTCAAAAGCCATTTGTGGACTCAGCCTTTCCACGGACATGTGGAGCGTGACAGGGATGGGCAATGCTCATCTGGCACAAGGAGAAAGAGAAAAGCTGCTCGTATGCATACTCAGTACCTCTCAAAATCATATATCCAAGGGTAAACTGGAAAAAACATGCAGCTCAACAGTGAAAATATTCCCTGAAAGATGCCTTGGATGCTCAGGTTCACCCAAAAGCTCGAGTTCACAAAGGCTGGAGGAATGACTGAACAAGTTCAAGGGTAATCAAGTGCAGAAAGGGGCTCACACAGTCCCTGAATTATTGGAGACTGGGAATATATCTGGGAGAAGTATCATCAAGCGCTTGTCTTGTTTTGATACTGCCCCAGAGGCATCTGGCTGTGGCCTCTGTCTGAGGGCAGATGCTGGGCTACAGATGACCTTTTGGTTGGGCCCAAAAGGGCTGTACTGGTATCTCCCTGTATCACCATTTCATTTTTAACTTAGGCCTGTTGTAATCCTTCCACGTGGCGCAGGCAGAAAAAAGTACTTTTGCAAAACAAAAGCACTTTGGACTCGCTCCTAAATAAGACCTTTCACATGTCACCATCTTGAAAGCAGGATAGGACCTTTGGGACTGCAGAAGTTGGAAAAGGGGAAAAAAAGGAGGAGACAAGAGCAACCTGGGCAAACTTACTTGGAATAAGCTTGGGAAGGTTGTTTTTATTTTTGCCTTGATGCTATTAACAGGAATGTTGTCATTTCATGCAGAAAGCTGCATCCCATCCCTGTGATCTGAGCACCAGCAGAAGATCTGACTTCAGTTTTGCCCAAATTCCTGTGTGCCCTTCAGCGGGGTCACCTTGCCCCCCATACACCTCATTTCTCTGCGATGGTCCCAACAACGCCTCTGTGACCATTCCTCTTTGGCAGACAAACTTCAACATAGGAAGTGGATACAAGGAGGAACTTCTTTCCTTTCAGGATGGCAGAGCCCTGGCACAGGCTGCCCAGAGAGGTGGTGGAGTCTCCCACTCTGGAGACATTCCCAACCCGCCTGGACGCCATCCTGTGCCACCTGCTGTAGGTGGACCTGCTCTGGCAGGGGGGTTGGACCAGATGATCTCCAGAGGTCCCTTCCTACCCAGGTGATTCTGTGATTCTGTGATTCTGTGAGATGAAGGCCATCAGCTTTCCTTCCAGTTACACCATCTGCTTGGGGTGGTGGGGTGAAGGACCCAGTGGCAGCTTCATCTGAATGAAAACCACATCTCACCTGGGGTCTCCAAGAGCCTGGGTCCCCTCTCTTCCCCTCATCCCCCTTTTTCCTGGGCAAGTTTCCTTCCAGTTGTAACGACTGTTTTATCCAAAGCCACAGAAAGAGGCTTCAGGCTTATGAATATGTGAAGGAAGAGGGAAACGTGTTTGTGCTCCGCTTTCCCCACGTAACTGGGAGGGAGTCTTGTGCAAGAGGGCTCCCTAAGTGCTGTTCATCAATGCTGATGGTGGTGTTTACACAGAAGTTGGCTTTTTGGCACTCTGAAAGGGAACAGATGGAGTCAGGGAGCAAATCTTATCTTCCAGACATGGAAAAGCACCCTGCCATTGAAGTTTTGAGCTCAGAAAGTTCCCTGCTACTATTTAACCTTTAAATGCCTGGTCTTTCCTTTCAGATGCCCCATCAAATAGGTGTTTCAGACAACCAGGGAATTCATACCTAAGCTCGGATGGTGCAGGGCACCTTGTCCAAGTAGAAGATACTTGCTCTGTACACACACTTCAACTCCAGAAAGTACACGGAGATACTTTATATAACTTTGAACCGTTTAAGGACAAAGTATTCCCTCATATTCTTTTAGCTATAGTATATTTTACTTCATGCAGTGTTCAAATATATGCATGTCTCCATTTATGGCCACTGCTTATATTCAATACAGTCCCTCTCTTTTTCTTCGTGACCACATTAATGACATTTTTCTTTGCTGCCGTCACATCACGTGCAATCCCCTTCCCCAACGTAAACCCAAAATAGCAGAGAGTTGATCTTGGCACATAGAAATGGCCGCTGCAAAGAAACCACTGGAGAAGAACAAGCCCTACACCAACCACTGCAGTTACCAAAAGCGTCCATTAGTGACAGACCTCCTCCTGGCTCAGACCCAATGCTGCGGGGTACGTTCCCATAATGGTGGATCCCCCAGGGAGAAAAACGTCTGACATAGCATGAACAATATACATCAAGGATAATATCAAGGGTTTGGGGTTTCATAATCCTCTTCCATTATACCAAGGCCACCTTAGATCTTGAAGAATTGGAGCCAAAAGCCTTCTTCATGAGGCAGCTGCTGCTGGAGGACACCTCCTTGGGCAAACACTACCTCTGCCACAGCAGGCCATGGCACAAGGAGCTATTCTGAGAGCACACCTCAACTATGAAATCTGGTGTGTTGGCTCAAAAGAAGACGACAAAAACCACTTCTCTGTTACAATGTGTGTGCTTTTAGAGTCATTGCTATAAAACACAACTGGTTTAATATTTTTGTATAACCATGTCATGCTTTTGTTTTGAGGAAAGGGATACTGCCAGCTGCACAAAGGCCACCTAAAACGCAACAGCTTTGGATGAGTAATCATGAGTTTCTGCCTATGGGCTATCCAGAATGAAACTCAGTTCAGAAGCTGCTGCTTCCCCTCGCTTCTTCAGAAGAGCTTTCCCGAGCTCTTCTGATTAGCACCCCGTGGATGACACTGCTCAGCCCGGCATTTTGGCTGCTGCGGGATGGCGACTTGCCCCCGGGGCGCTTTTGACTCTTGCCTGTTGGCTGGTGGAAGCGATGCTGTTGTGGGAGGGACCCCCCGCCCGAATAGTTTCTAAGGAAACCATCCCACGCTGGGGTATGAGCAGCTTTTCCCCTCCAGTTTCCCATCTTTGGCTTCAGATGTGCTCAACGCGCTGTCACTAGGACAGCATTTAATGCTCATGCAACGTATCTTTAATTACTATTCATCCAGTGTCTTCCTGACAGATGCTCATGTCTCAAGTTTTAAAATAACGCACTTGTAATTCATCTTTAGGAAGTATTGCACCTATTTTCCACTCAGGGTTTACTCCTGTGGCACATTCCACCATGGCAGCAGTGCTATTGCTGGCGAGGAGTGGATGAGCAGGGATCTCCCAAGGGATGTGCCTGACCCTCACGCAATACCAGTTCCCAAGTGAGAACAGAATTTGGGCACAGCTTGGGATGGCCACATTAATCACCTTGTAAATCCCTGACTGCAGTACTGGAAATATTCCCGTTTTCCCCGAGACTCTGCTGCCTCTGAGCGGGTGCGACCATTTCCAGCACGTGGAAGAAACTGCAGCTGTGCAGAAATATTACAAAATAAGCCAAACTCCAAACACGCAGAGTAAACAAACTCTTAACCTTATTTCTGGGGGAAAAAAACTAAAGAAAAAAAAAATTAAAATCAATTCTCAAATTTTTCTTGCACCTGCTAAATGCATTAGCAGCAGTGTTGTGTGTTGAACGGGCAGTTGCAATGAAAGAAAAATAGCTTCTTTGTGGTGATCTGGTGCTCTTGTGACAGCCATTCAGGAGATGATTTACTGCCCTGCGCTGGAAGCTGGACAGCCACGCTCAGCGCTCACATGGCATGAGGTTGCTCTCCATCGCTTCCAAACTTCCTTGAAAGAGCTAAGTACTTTGCCACCCATTTTCTCTTTTAAAAAACTATCAGAGCGGGGTTTTGCACGCATTGGCCGTGCCAAGGAAAATAAGTCCTTACTGGGAATTGGAGGCAGCGGGCCATCAGCCCCGGAGGTTATTACAGGGTGTCCAGTTCCAGCAGCTGACAGCACCGTAGGAAATTTCAGAGGTTTCTGGGGTTTTTTCTGCTGCCACGCAGTGAATTAGCACATCAGCATAATGTCAGGAGGGAAAACATAGAAAATATGACCCGCGTGCTATTAAAGCAGATTAAGCAGAGAGCTTTGCTGGCGTCGGGCTGCCCCGGGGGACTGGTCCTGGAGGAACAGCCCACGCTTTCTACTTCGGGGCCACCAGCTGCCTCTGCTCTGCCTATGGGGCCTTGGCCATGCTCTTCCACTCTGCTTCATGGCGGGTAGCCGGGGACGTGCCACATGGGATGCAGTCCAGAGCCCGCTGCCCTGGTCAGCCCTAGTCTGGGATGAAAAAGAAGCCATTTTTTCAAATAGGTTTGGACTCAAAGAAATGTTGGGGACCCACGGCTACTTGTGACGTGGTATCATCAGAGGAGACAGCGGTGGCCTCCAGCACTCACAGGAGCAGCCCGCGCTTGCCTGGAAACAGGGTGAAAATGAGTTCCAGGAAGCATGAACTTCTCCACGGAGTGAAGCTCCTGGCTATGAGGCCTGGGATCAGACCTTGGTTTTGGTCAGTCAGGCAGCAGAGGTTTCATACTCAGTGCAGGACAACCACCACCTCACCGTGCATTTCCACGGTGGCTGCTCAGAGTGAGTGGCACATCCTTTGGTCAAGACAGACGTGCTGTTTTCACGTGCTACTTGTTTTGGTGCTAAAAGAGCAATGATGAAAGAGGAAAGGTTTACTGGCCAACCTGAGCAGTGGAAAGGACACACTTCCACCAGCCAGTCTCTGCTGGTGGTCAGCATGGTGCCTTCAAGCCCACCACCACTCCTCCCTGCCCCATGTCAGCCTCAGGTCCCCCAGTGTAGCTATGGGGGACAGGACAGGAAAACAAGCCCCTGAAGTGATTTGGGTTCATGGCAACCTTCCTCAATCCCTGAAAGAGTGATTGATCAGGCAGCTGAGGTTGAAGTAGTCCCAGAAGAAAAGCATCTCCTGAGGGAAGGGTCTTGAAGCCACAAAGAAAGCAAAGCACCGTGGGTTCCGAGACCCACTGGGAAGATGGTTGGCCAAGAAGGAGCAAACCTTCTCACTGTTTATTTCTGTTCATTTCAGGTAATCAGAGTTTTCTTTAGCTTCTTCTCAAAGAAAACCAGACCTACCCAAAACTACCTACATCCTTAACTCCTCTGAGTCATTCCCACTAAAGGAGATGGCCCCGGCAGTCCAGAGCCACTCACAGAGCAAGGGACAAAGGAGAGGGAAGGCTCTCCAGGTCTCCAGCTTCTCCTGGCAGGGGAGTGGGGAGCTTTAGGTATTTCTAGGAAAGGTGGGGTTGGTTGTAAATATATTGGCTTGAGGATGTCCATATGAAGAGTATTTTTAAGCTGGAGTGTTAAAGAGGAGCGTTCACACCGGGGGCAGATTTCAGGGAAAATAAAGGTATGATTTCATTCACGTGTACAATAAGCTGCTTGAATGGAGAGGACCAGGATGTCCAACGATGGATTGTCTCCACTACTGGAATTAGAAGGTGTGATTATAAGTCTCAGGACCGTGGCAGAAGAGCAGTGATGGAACGCCACTAAGCTGAGGCAACTCAGAAAGAGGATGCGGACATGGCACAGTGAATTCGGAGCAGCGTGAAGTCTCTATGTGATGTCCACATCCCACTGATGTCCTGCGGAAGCCTGCTTTGGGTTGCGTTCAGTCAGAGATAAAGGGGACGGGAATCAAGGCAGTTTATCTCAGGCCTATGAAACACACAGATGGAAAAATCGGATCAGGTCCCCCCAGGGCTGAGGGGTGTCCTAGCTCCTGTCCTCAGATAAAAGATTCCCGCAGTCACTGAGACCGGCTCGAGCCATAAGAAATGTGTTAGGATTTCCTAACCTGAGCACTCAGCTAGTGAGAGAAAGTAATGTTGACCCTGATGTAAAGATCTGACCTTGCCCTCCTACAGGGAAGGACGTCACCGATGGTATTCAGAGAGGGATGGGACCTTACCGGTAAGAAAACATGACGCAGATCCAGCTTTGCTTGAGAAGTTGTGGCTTGCTGGTGGAGAAACACCCAAAGCTGGGAAACAGATATCATGTAAACGTTGCTCTGTGGCATGGGTTGGGTTGTAAAACAGCCTCTCTTCTCTGTGGGAGCAAATTCCCCGGAGGTGACGCAACGGTCAGTGAGATGAGAACCAGACACTCGTCCTTGCTTCACGACGGGCAAAGCTGAGACTTTAATCTGTGTCCTCCAGGTGAGGGCCTCAACCTCCAGCAGAGCCTTACTTGATGAATGAGATCAGGGAACTAAAAGCCAGGATCGGTGACGTCAGAATTATGAAAGCCAAAATGAACGAGGCGCGGTGACACGTGGCAAAAGCAACGGCAACTGCAGGCAGCAACTTGGAAACTCTCTGCAATACAGGGCTCGCTCGCTGCAGGCAGCCTGGCAGAGGCCAGCCTTTGGGGCCTAATTATAAATATTCTCAGGTTAGTTTAAAACACTGCTGTCAGAATAAAGGCCTTTTTCTTCGTTAGGTCATGCTGCAAACCCGACTCCCACATCAGTCCCACTGATGTCAGAAGTTAAAGCTGAACTCCCTGTAACCTCCGGGCTGCAAAGGATGCCAAATGCAAAATACGTGGGAGTTTTAAAATGACATTTTATGCTCGCCCTGTGTAGTTTACTTTGTACCTATAGTAAGTTCAAGCCAACGTTGTAAGTCTCTTTTGTGCTCAGCGTAGAAGTGTACCAGAAAGATCAAACTGAGAATTGTTTTTTCTTTCTTGGAAAGTAGGCACACGGGCACTGATTCAGCAGATATTTAGCCTCTCAAATTACCCCTCATTTAATGGGAAAAACTGAAATCTGAATACTTTGCTGAAACAGGCCTACGTTTGGCTAGCACTCGTTGACTGTGAGATTGTGCAAGATTGTTAGACTTCAGGCTCATACTTCCATCTTTTAAGGCTGCTCCTCAAGCACGGTAATGACCTGGCAGAAACTGCGGTGCAAGGCGCTGGTGGACGTGCGGAATACCCTGTTGTTCCCTTGGAGAAACCACGGACATATGAACGGATGTGTTGAGCTCAGTGCCCTGAGGAACGCGTCACGGCACAGCGGGATCAGTAACACCTACTTTATTTTGCTGATTACGGTTTTATTCTTTATGCTAAATGAATTAACTAATTTTGATCAACTTGCTTAGCTTGCCAAGTTTCCATCCCCACCCGAACCGCTGTGCATTGACCCCTATTTCTAGCGTAGCAGTAAAGTCCTTCACCTCTGTCCCCCACCACACAGAAAAACCACCGGACAGCAGAGACGAAGCAGAGAACGTGGTGTCCAGTTACTTAGGACTATCTGGTTTTGCCATCTAGCAAACTTGACCAGGTGATTTCAACAGAGAGATGCACTGTGCAAGGTTTCCTCAATGAGGTAAAAACTCCTGAATTACCAGACACCAGCGTCCAGGCAAGCACGGTCTTGGGCTAATTAAGTAATAACGTTGCAGGGACATGAGTTAGAAACGTTGGGGAGGTACTGGATGTGGAGATGGGTTGATATCCAAGCAGAAATTGTATCTTTTGGAAGGATTGAAGACGAGTTTCAGTCTGAGACAATGGTACCCTCTCCCTGAGCCGGATGGTCCTGTGCTGACACGCCACAAGGTGAGGGAGGAGATGGTCTTCTGCCGCACGCATCCATGAGATGCCATCATCTGGTGCAGGCTTCCCAGTCTTTCCTGACCTGAGCTCCTACACATCTTCCAGTGGCAGAGGCTCACTGCGTAGTGAGTTTAAGCCCATTGGTGATGAGCTTATTTTTCTTAATTGCCTTCACGACCACGAGGAAGTAATTGATAAACCTCTGGGGCTCTGCAGGGTTCAGGTTAAAATTGTTATTCCAACCCACACTAGCTATATGGAACGTGCTTTTCCTTGGGGGGCATCTTCTGGGGGTTTATTCCACGTGATGTTTGCAGCCTGCTTCCCACCTCAGCCCTGCGGACGTGCAGCCTCTCCTGCTGGGCAGCAGCAGCTGGCGGATTTAGGGCATTGCTGTCCCATTGGAGACATGTCATTCCCTCCGCCATCCTTCCAATCCTTTTCTTCTCTCCTTCACTACGAATGTCCACTGCAGCACTTCGGATAACTTGTGTGTTTCTGAAGAGGGGGAGAATAAGCTGCAATTACTGCCCAAGAAAACCCATTAAGAGAAGGTGCTCTTGGAGGCCTGGGTGCTGGTCATATAACAGCTGGGTTAAGAGAGGTACTAAGCAAAACGCTTAGAAGGTTCTCCCACTGAGTAAATACTCCTGCTCTTCACCCTCCATAAGAACATCAAGTGCTAGGATGGCTGGACCCGTGCTCTTCATGTTTCCCAGCCCCGGGCCGCACTTTTTTCCTGTGAATTTGTCCCACGTATGCTTTTAGCAGGCACAGTCTTCAAGGACCAGGCGTTGTACACCTGAATGATGATGCGGTGTGAAGAGCCACCTCCTCTGTTCATCCTGAACCTGATTCAGTTTCATTTAATGGAAGCACAGCCTGTTCCTCAAGGGGAACGTTGTTGAGGAGCATTCACAGGGAAAGGCAGTGCCAGCGATGATGCACCAAGCCCATGCAGCTCCTTGCGAGGAAACTGGCAGCCACTGAGGGGACGCCACTGGTTTGTTAGATTTCTTCATCTCTACGAGATTTTTCTCAAATAGAAAAGTTACTAATATGACTGGTGACTGTTGCAGTGAAGGATAGAGTTAGAAATCTGGAGAGCTACCCTCCAAACATTACAATTGCCTGGACTGAGACACTTCAAAGAACATTTAACCAGCCCCTGTCTGCCCATCAGGGCCACCACTGTCCCACTTTGATGCCCAGCATGTCGATGCTTCCAGTAAGACAAGTCTCATACCAGCCAGGTAGGTCAGAGGAAAACTGTGCCTCAAGAAGCTGTGAAAAATCATTGCTTTTCTCCAGGAAAGCTGGAGCTTCTAGCTTTGAAATGCTTTGTTCCTAACAAGTGTGTGACTATCATATCCATCTGTATGTGACTGACAGCAAAAGCAACCCATTTCCTGTGTCAAATTCCTCATGACTGAACTACTGCACACCAACAAATCACAGAAATAACTGACTTTACATTAAATGTCGTCTAGGAAGACCTAATGGAGCAGCAGATGCCTTGCCTAATGTGCCCCTCCATGCAGAAGCATGGGTGAGAATGCAGAGTGCTGGAGCAAAGACCCTGATACTAAATTTCTCAGCTGATGACATCTACCAAGGTAAGATTTTCTGTCACCTTGGAAGGCAGATACACACATTATCAGAGGTTTTCTGTGAAAGTCAGAGCCGGTGCTGGTACCACCTGTACTGTTTTGAGCTTGGGTTTGACGGGGAGAGAAGGACTTTAGACCAGCAGAGTTCAGACCTTATAACTTCAGACTGGCACAAACCCTCTTCCTCTTCTTCAAAGAAACGCAAGCAACTTATTATCCCCTTCCAGGCTTTTCATGTCTGGAGGTGGCTTGTTCTCTGATGAGAGAAAAGAAACAACCAAACAAGTAAGTCAGGCTGCATTGGCCAAAGTGTTCAACTACTATTGTGTGTGAAGGAGAACAGGAACGCAAGAGGAATTTGCAAGCTGACAATGAGTCATGTTATGCTGTCTTATCTTTCTTCCAGAAGAGAAAGAAGGACAAATTTCCCCTTTAGATTCTCTAATTCCCTGGGGAAAAGGGAAACCATGTTTTACTTTTAGCAGCTTTTGTTCCTGCGTGTGCTCCTGGACCTAAAGGGCACTGCCGGGGGAGGCTGGTACATCTGAGAAGCCAGACTGAACCATTGGTGTGAGCCTGGAGAGTTTCCTTTCATTTCTATTGTTGTGCTTGGGAATTCTGCAAGACACATAAATAAAATAGTAATAATAAAAAAAAAAAATTAAAAAAAAAAAGAGAGAGAGATGCAAGGACACTGGAAGCAGTTTTCCAAAGATGGAAACCTTCTTTTTGCCAAGAGGATTTCCTCAGCAATCTAAGTAGTTGAGGATCTTGTCTCAAACAAAGTTTGAATCAGTGGGGTATCTCTTCATGCACAAATTGTGCTGAGGGATTTTCATTCCTTTATGCATGCTTCTTCCTAAACCTGCTAACTAGTGAGGACTGTTGTCCCTGGACACCAGCTCAGACTCTGATAGCTTTTGTAAGAGCATTTGTATCAAAATATTGTTGTGCTGGAGTCCCCAAGGCCATCTGGGGCTTTGTGCAGACAGGGTGCTTACAAATGAATGTGAACCAAAGCAAATCAACATTGCTTGGCAGGGATGAAATGTATTGCTAGGGTCTGTCTCTGCCAAGCTAGACTGTTTGGCTCCTGTCCCACTGTTCGGGGGGATTGTCTGTCAAAACACAATTCGGCATTGTACAGCGTCATGGTGACACGGCTCACTACTCCCTTAACCCCTCTCAGACCTCACGCTCTTGTTATTTGTTGAGTGGAAATCTGTGAATCTCCAACTCTTAAAGCAGACGTCGGGCTCTGGTTCCTTCTACCAACTGTCCCTTGTGCCCCTGTGTTGGTGGTAGAGCTTTCTCTTAGGAGCCGTAAACTGGTAGATCGCATCCTTCTTGAAAGTAGGACATTATTTCTCAATGCCATGAAATAATAAGAAGATATATCTTTGTACCATCGCACCATGGAAGCCTGGCTTCTTGGCCCAACCATCTCAAAAACTTGGTCATCCTTTCAAGGTCGGAGTTCAGCTTGGACACTTGATTGACTCTCCTTGATTATCCCATCGCTTCACGAGCAGCAGCTGCTGCTTCTGCCAAGCCCTGCTGGCAAGCCCAGAGGCCACCCATTAGAGGACAAGCCAAGACATCAACGTGAATGTCTTCGTGGGTTGCCAAGAGGCGTACAATCGTATCACCGTCGCGACTTCTGGACATGTTTCTGAGTTCATTCAACCTAAATATTTGTTCAGCCGGAGAAGGCTCTGTGAAGACCTTATTGTGGCCTTCTGGTACCTAAAGGGGGGTTACAGGAAAGATGGAGACAGACTTTTTAGCAGGGCCTGTTGCAAAAGGACAAGGGTTAATGGCTTCAAACTAAAAGAGGGGAGATTTAGACTAGACATAAGGAACAAATTTTTTGCACTGAGGGTGGTGAGACTCTGGCCGGGGTTGCCCAGAAAGGTGGTGGCTGCCCCATCCCTAGAGGTGTTTAAGGCGGAGTTGGACGGGGCTCTGAGCAACCTGGTCTAGTTGAAGATGTCCCTGCCCATGGCAGGGGAGTTGGACTAGGTGGCCTTTAAAGGTCCCTGCCAACCCAAACCATTCTGTGATTCTGTGATTCTATAGATATGGACGTAGTAAACTACCACAGTGGCTTGGCCAAGAGACAACACCACAGGTGGCTCCAAGCCCATTACATACAGTTTTTGTCATAGTGAAAATCCTCCGTAAGCACTGGTGGAAGTGCTGTCTCTAAGCACAGTTTCTGCTGGACCACCTCCCGTCTTGGAGCAGGAGGAGGACGTGCGTGTTCCCTTCAGGAGGCAGACCATCAGCTGAGACCCCCACCGAGCCCGGAGATGGCCGAGAAGTGTGGTGGCTCTCCATAGGTATGACAGGCGGCACGTGCTGTCCCGCAGGCGGGCAGCTGCCCGCACCGCTGTCACGTCTCCTGCCCGCCTGGCACGCAGCTGCAGGCTCGTCCCCGGCGGGCAGGGCAGTGGCAGCCTTGCACAGGCTGGGACGCCGGGTCACGCAGCCTTGCAGCTTCCCTCTCCCGCCGCGGAATTTGGGTGTTTTCCTTCAAAGTTCAGACTAGAGCACGCGGGTACTGCCAGCTCTCCCGGACGATGTCTGCTCCAGGGGCTGGGGTGGGGGGGCAGGGCCTGTTATCGTCCCAGCAGGCTGGGGACCGCAGTCCATCCGTCCTTCTCCTGGACGTGGGGCCGTATGGATAGCCCCAGGGCTCAGCTGTCTCTGAGCCAAGGTGCAGCACAGCTCTGTGACCCCGGGTTGGTTTTGCTGAGAAAACTTCTGCTGCCCTGTGAGAAAATACATGAACCAAAGCCAGGTGAGATAAGAAAACTCAAAACACAGGTGGAATTAAAATTGTCAAGATGATAATAGCTAGCAATGCAAGGCTCCAGAAGTAAATGCTACGTGAGGGGCATCTTGGGGGTCAATCTCTTTGGGGGTCAATCTCTTCTCCCAAGTAACAAGCGACAGGACAACAGGAAATGGCCTCAAGTTGCGCCAGGGGAGGTTTAGGTTGGATATTAGGAAAAACTTCTCTACCCAAAGGGTTATCAAGCATTGGAACAGGCTGCCCAGGGAGGTGGTGGAATCACCGTCCCTGGAGGTATTTAAAAGATGGGCAGACGTGGTGCTGAGGGACATGGGTTAGGGGTGGGTTTGGCACAGGTTGATGACTTGATGATCTTGAAGGTCTCTTCCAACCCAAGTGATTCCATGATTCTATGATTCTATGTGAGGAGGGATAAACCCCTGAAGGGCTGGTTGGTTCAGTCACTCTCTGGCTCTAAGGATCCCTGGGCTGAAGCTTAGAAACGCCCCGAGTCCTTGGCTCAGGTGGGACTCTGATGTGAGGGTACGTCCCAAGTGCTGGGCTCTGAGATGGGGGATGGAAAAAGGGCACATAAAAAAAAAAAAGAAAAAAGAAAAAAAAGAAAGAAAAGGAAGGAAGAGCGTGGCTGGGCAAGTCGTAAAGAGGGAGATGTCTGTGAGGAGTGCATTTAGTCCACTGGCATGGAGGCAGCATAGAGGAATTTGACTGGGAAGGTGAACACAAGCATCACCAGCTGAAGAACAGCCCTGCTCGATTGCAGGCTCCTCCTCCGTCTTCTCCCACCTGCCTTGAGCGAGCCCCTCCTCCTCCAGAAGACCCCAGCACCCCTTCCCCTGGCAGGACATCTCCCCTCTTGAGCTGGAAGCCGTGCAGAAGGCAGGCCAGGACACGGAGGAGGTTTTGCACAGGGATAAACCAGCCTCTGGGGCAAGGGAGGCCGGGGGCCGCCTCGCTGAGCTTGCGTCAGCCCAGGGTTTGGCAAGAGGCGTGAACACACGCTGGACGTGCAACTGGGCGCTTTGAAGGAGCAAACAGAGGTCCCAACGTCTGGCTATTGCAGCCTTATCCAGGTGTGAACATCTGCCAGGGGCCGTTCCCACGATGAGCTGAGCGAGACACCCCCCTCCACCCACCCCTGGGGCTGTCTGCTCCTCCTCGCGGGGAGAAACGCAAAAAATTACCCTTTCCCCATCCCAGCTCTGTCCTGCAGGGAGCTCCTCCTCACCTGCAGCGTTTCAGAGTTAATACAACGCTGTGAACTACTTTTATTTGGGAAAAACAAACACAGTTTAAGAAAAGTGAGTTAATATGTAATTATAGTGTATAACAGGTGCTGGCATCGCATTAGGGGTATCGTTAGGCTCCTGCGGCTGGCAGGACAAGAACCTGGTGGCGACTCGTGAGGAAAGCGTGAACAATTTCTCATTTTTAATACGAAATTTGGCACCACTCAGCTCTTAATCTCTCAGTGATAGCAACAGCAGGAAAACAAGTGTGTAAGCTGTATCGTGGCAGGCTGAAAACTGTGTTTTTCTCCTAGGGCATCCCCGTGGCGGGGCTGGGCTGGCTGGCGAGGCCAGGACGCAAGTTAATCATCTGCTGGCAATTAAGCGGTGACCTCCCACGCCCACGGCACACGCGGGGCAGGGCTGCGGCTTTAACGCGGGCGCCGGCAGCTGGGAGCGGGAGAGCGGCGCCGGGAGCTGCCGCGGGTCCCTCGCTGCTTCCCGGCCATGGGCAGCCTCCGCCTGCCGCTCGCCATCCTGGCCACCGTCCTGGCCACCATCCTGGCTTCCGCCGCCCCCTCGCCCCACCGCAAGCTCCTGGTGTTCCTGCTGGACGGCTTTCGCTTCGACTACATCGACGACAGGGAGCTGGAGGGTCTGCCGGGCTTTCGGGACATCGTGAGCATGGGGGTGAAGGTGGATTACATGACGCCGGACTTCCCCAGCCTCTCCTACCCGAATTACTACACGNAGGTGGGGGCCGCTCCATGCAGAAGAGGAAAAGGAGTGGGAAAGGCACGGAAAACGAATGCAGAGCCTTCCAGTTAATGTGTAAACTGGGGGGGGGAGGCTAAGAGAAGACTTTCTTTTCAGCCAGCAGGTCTGGTTTTGGCAAGTTCAGGGTTAATTTTCTTTTTAAACTTCCCAGACTTTCTGCTTTCATAGATCCCCGTCTAAGCGTGTCCCGAAATCCTTGTATTTCTAACATAATCTGAAATAGCCAAATAGAAAGATATTAAGGATTTTTTTTTTTTTTTTT